>CAMZMU010000107.1:54003134-54480852 GCA_947311845.1 Poa pratensis | reverse complement strand
CTTTGCAAAATTCAGGGCCTTTCTTATACAACTTATAGAGGCTCTGGTGAAAACTCTGCTGTAAATTAACACTTAAATTCATTGATGACACTTCAAGCGGATTTGGCAAAGAGTTTATAATCACATTGCTCGAGCCAGTTGACTTCCCTGATTTTCTTGTGGAAAGAACACGGTTTGAAGTTGCTATTGCGCAGAACTGGGTTATCAGAGATAAGTGCAGAGTTTGGTGGGCAGATGATGGAGAGGAAGGAGGAGGAAGTTGGTGGGAGGGACGGGTGTTGGCGATAAGGCCAAAATCAACTGATTTTCCTGAGAGTCCATGGGAGAAATATGTCATACAATATAAGAATGATGGTTCTGGTCAGCTGCATAGCCCGTGGGAGCTCCATGATGCTGATAACCCATTGGTTTCGTGGAAACATCCACATATTGATTCCAGTATCAGGAATAAATTGTTATCAGCAGTGACCACTTTAGAGAAAATGTCTCACAGAAACCAGGTAAAGTTTATCTATTTTCAATTTTAACAGTCTTTGCCTACTCTTTTATGACTAACTAAAGTATATATTTAATAATGGATGTTCAGGATCAATATGGTGTTCTGAAGTTGGATACCGTTGCACGAAAATCAGATTTCATAAACAGGTAACTCTTGTTGAAATAAAAGTGACAATGGTGACTACTGTGAAATAGTCCTCGTAAGGTATAGAATCGAAGGATAATACATTGTACCATGTATGTTTTGTGAAATCACCTTATATGTCTGTGAGGTTTTAGTGGTTATAGATTTATGGAACAATAACTGTAGTTTTTAAAATGATTACAGTGTCAGATACTTTTTTAGAAAATATGCACAAACACTTCTGCAAATTACCTTTTATGATTGCCAAATCTCATAGCAATCATGGATCTTAGATTTTGCGAATTGACATTATGTGCCATCAAAGTCAAATAAATGCTGGTTTTACATCAGAAAGTTGCTGGCTGTACCTCTATAAGGCCTAAATTCCATTTCAATTACTTTATGATACAGATTTGATAAACAATGTTGGTAAACATTCAACCAGCGGAGACTCTTATTTATATGGGGTGTTTTCATTGAATTGTTCTGTTGTTTACTCCTTTTCATCCATATATGCTCATAGCAGTATCTAGAATATCAGGATGCACTATATTTTTGTATTCATGTTTATTTCATACCAAACTTTCGTTTTACCTGTCTTGGAAGGTTTTGTTGCATTACATAATATATACTCCTAAAATATTAGGATTACCTTTTTTTTAAGATCTGATGCCTCATTGCCTTACCGTTGTTGGATTGGAGAAATATTTCATATAGAGTATATTGGTACTTTTTTTATGCATGATAGTAATATCTGTCTTAAAAGATTTTCTGCTGCAAAATTTCTGCTTTAGGTTTCCTGTCCAGTTTTCCATTGAGGTAATCAGGGCAAGACTGGATAACGATTACTATAGAACTCTGGAGGCTGTCCAACATGATGCCACTGTAATGGTTGCCAATGCCGAGTCTTACTTTCCGAAGAGCGGTGAAATGGCCAAGAATTCGCAGGCTATCTGAGTGGATCGAAGATAACATTCTGTCACTGTAGGGGAAGGTGCTCTGTGCGCAGTTTGGCGTTCTTCCTTTTTTTAAAGAAGAATTGGCCTCTAAGCCTGCGAGAAGATTCTTCGGTTTGTTACCGAAGCATAGTTTTGTTAGAGGAATATGAGCCAAAATAGTTGCCTTTTTGAGAGGAAGTTCTGGTGTAAGCAACACTTTAAAATAATTTGATTCCATTCCCATACAGATAGATCTCAGCTAACGCCAATGACCATTTGACCCCCTGTTGCCGTCAAGGCATACTGATTTGTCCGACTGGATAAAGAAGTTGAGAGCATTATGAGAGAAGATACTAATTTGTAAAATCTGGCAGAGGAAAAAAATTGCTACCAGATTATTCAATCTGTATAGACATCATCAATAAAAAAGAAAGCATAGTGAGGTACCATCCAATCAGCGTGACTGAGATACCACATTGAGTCCTGATGAAACGTCAGTGATCTTTAGTGGTATCTCAATTTTGTATTGTGGTGACCATCATGCGGGCATGTGAACTGTAATCTATTTCTATTCTTGTTATTATTGCGTGCAACTGTTAATGCTTTTTATCTAGAATGGATTAAAGATAGAACTTAGCATGTGTTTCAGTATTTTGTTAGAGGAATATGACCCAAGTGGGATATTCTGAAACCCATTAAACTACATGAATATATCTAAAGTTGCCCAGCAAAGATATGCTTGAACTAATAGGTACTATCAAGTATTCTCTCGTGGAAAATCCTGCCAAAAAAAATGGTGAAACCACTTAGCAGAAGAAGATGCGCTGCTGACGTTTCCATATAAAAGTTCATGTTATGTTCTTCATGAAATGCTAGCTAGAAAGCATACAACTGTACGCCTAAAACTGCTACCATGTGGATCAGCAGTGGAGATGCTTGATGAAAATTTTAAACTGCAATCTGAAGAAATGCTTCGCTCGGTCTGCCTTTTATGGATGTGGAGGCATGAGCGAAACAGAGGAAGACATGGTGAAAATCATCAGAGTATTGACAGCTTTCAGTTCAGTACTCGCTGGCAAGTAGAGGACTGGAAGAAATTTTTTGAGTGCTGAAAAGAAACCGATCATTACACATAACAGAGTCTGGGAGGTACCTCCAAACAATTTCATAAAGCTGAACCTTGATGCTTCTTTCCGTGATGTCTCTAAGAGCGGTGGTTGGGGAGTCATTGCACGAAACAACAGACCTGAGGTATGTGTGGTAGCTGCAGGTCCTTTGCATGATTTACGTGATGCCTTTCATGCGGAGGCATGCCCTCTCTCCAATGCAATACAAATTGCAGATCAACTGGGTATGGGTAAAGTCATTTTTGACACAGATTGCCTCAACCTACAGCAGGCCATGAATTCGTCTGATTACTCTATGTCCACTATCGGCAATCTTATTACTGATATGCAGTTTAGGCTTCAAATGGATTTCACAGAAGCTAGAGTTGTCTATGTTCCCAGAAATTGTAATAAGCCGGCTCATGAGATAGCGGCTTGGGGTGTGGGTAGAGTTCATGGAGATCAAAATGTCTGGACGACGAACTTTCCCACTGTTGTAACCCGTCTGGTGACCGGCATTACGAGTGTTCCATGTCAAAAAAAGAAAAGCCTACAAGGCCTAGGAGGATTATTTTCCAAGAATGCCTAGGAATATAATAATATAAATAGTTTTTCGAATATAATCTGACGGCAAAGAGAAATGGGGCGTAGAAAAGAATCGCTCGTGCTAACAAAAAATCTATTTCTTTTGGACAAAACCCTCTTGGTTTTCGAATGTTAAAAAGAACTCTTTCTAGGCACGTTTAAGACGGGCTGCTGCAACCCCCGCACCAGGCCATAGCCCATAGGCCCACGAAAAATAAACAATCGTTGTCCGCCGCCCGCGTTGGGGTTGGGCTGCCTCCTCCTCCCGTCCCGCCGCGCTCGCAACATACACCGCGCGCCGCCGCTCCCTCAACGAGTCCGGCGACGACAGAGGCGGCCTACCGCCGCTCGAAGCTCTCGCAGGACAGACAACCCCCGCCCCCCGTGCGGCCGCGATGGCTGCTTCCACGGCCCCAGCCCCCTCCTCTGGCTGGGAGTTCACCTGGTGACCCCTCCCTCTCTTCTCCCTCCGCCTGATGTCTGAGATTTTCGTGCCATCACAGCTTATCCGTCGTGGTTCGCTCTTCTGCTCCGTAGCTTTTTTTTGTTCAGCAAACCTGCGTAGCTTTCTCATTGCTACGTGCTGGACTGCGGTGTTATTTACTACCTCGCGTTTGGTTCCACCTGTGCGCTTCGTGTTCGACGGATTGCCTGCAAGAAGCTAGCGGTTTAGGCAAAAAGAAAGGCATGGAAATTTCGTGCTGATCCTGTGTTCCTTGTGTTATATATTAGATTCACTGCTTTTACTCGACTTAGTTGAGCGTCTTGAAGGTTGTCGGTGATTTCCTTTTCTTCAGCGTTGAGACAATAAGAAAGGTGTAATGATCAATCATAGTGACGTTCTAAAAAGAAAACTCTGCCATGTCTCGTGTCTTACCAACAAGTGATGGTGTACTGATCGTTTTGAGATGCTATTTGCGAACAATGCTGAGTAGTAGATAGATACAGGAATGATTTGATGGTGATGTTACCCTTCCTGCACTTCTCATGCCAATGGTTCCTGGAGAAATTCTAGAGTGCAGTAACAAAACCTTTTTGTTTGACAGCAACTTTGAAGTTGATTATGGGTCGGAAGAGCATGCTTCCATTGTCCACAGGACGTTAGCTGTTGACAAGGAGGTAAAGAAGCTAGTTTTCTAGTTTTAACCATGTCTCCTGCTTCCATGAGCTTCTTTGCTTTATCTTTGTTCATGGCATGATTGTCAAAAGTTTTATCTGGTGTGTTTTGTATTGCAGTTGCAGCCAGATAAGGTCAAGAGGGAGATGACTGTTTCTGGTGGCAAGCTTGCCGTGTGAGTAAATCCCCACCATCTTTTCTTTGGATTGCCTTTCTGTTGCTGCGCTGAGTGTAATGATTGAATACCTTGTCTTGCGAATTCAGACGCTTTGAAGCTGTAGAGGCTCGATTTCTGCGAGCATCACTCAGCGCGTTTGTCGATCTTATGGTACTTGTGACGAAGCTTGTTGAAGAATACGGTGTAAGCAAGGAAGAGCAGTCAGCGTTGTGAGCTAGTTGGTCAATCTGTGGTCGTTTAGATTTTAGACCACCTGTATCTGCCTGCATAAATCTTAGAAGGTACTAGTGGATGTATTGTGAATTTTGAATGAAACATTCGTGCAGTACGGATTCCTTCTCATTCATGAAGCATCACAATGAGAAAGAACCTGAGTAGCGCTGGTTCCTGGTCCTCCTACACGATCAGAGGGTGAAAAAGATCTTCTGATGATTCTGAATTTTTGAAAATTACACATGTATGCATCAGCTTGTGATGTACATCACAGAAGTTTTTCAGAATTTGTGAAGCTTCATGTGATGGATTTTAAGAGTGATGCCATATGACTTTTTATGGCATCGATCGATGTCACATAATTGTTTTTCCCATTCTAATTGTAAGCGTGGATATGTAGTCGGGTCGATAAAACAAGCGAACAACTCAATATCATGCAGATCCGAAGATGCAATATAGAGGAAGAAGCAGAAAAAGAACCCTAGACATATAAGAAATACAAAGAAGAAGCGTAATTCATCAAAAAAAAAAAGGCTAACTCAGTCTGTAATACTACCATCGCTGTCTTGAGATGCCGCCCGAAGACGGAGTAGCTCCAGTATGATATTGGGGCGAATGGTCTTGAGATGCTTGAAGCCATCACTCGCCATGAACGCCTTTAAATTCTGGACTGAGGCGAGGAGGAACTTGTGGCATGCCTCCCTAAGCTCGTTACAGCCATGTTGTTCAGCGAGTGCCAACGTGGTCGCCACCATTGTTGCGTCCATGTAGTTGCACAGGGTGTTCTGGCAGATCAACTTCAGCCTCTCGAGATCATACCTGTCCGCGGCCACGAACAGATGCTGGGCCATCTCCGTGATCTCGCCGGCATCTATGCTAGGCAGCGTGTCGGTGTAGATGAAGTGGAGCATCATCTTGAATACTTTGGGTTCCATGTCATCGATGTGTATGATACCATCGTTCGTCTCCATCATCGGGCCGAAGAGCTGCACGGAGAACACCGAGGACCGAGCGGCGAGCAGGAGCCTGTGCGCCGGGAACATCTCGCCGCTGACCTGGAAAGTCACGTCCGCCCCCTCGCCGGTCTCCAGAATACGGCCGAACTGACGAGCCATGTCGGAAAACGGTGGCTGGGGCAGCGTGACGACGAACGGCGGCGTCGTTGTGCTGGGCTGCGTGCGGGTTGTCTCCATGGAGACGCTGAGCTCACATCTGATGCTGAAGGAGTCGTTCTTAAGAAGGCACGTCGAGCTCTCCAGCTCCTCCCTCTTGATGAACCTGTGAGCCGTGGTGACTTCGTCATTGCCATAGCATGTGTGTGTATCGTAAGGCGTGGTGTGTTCTGGCACCGGTTCACCCACCTGGTCTAGCAGGCGGAACCTGCATCTCACCTTGACTCGTGCGTCATCGGTGTGACGAAGATACAGAGAAACAGATATCCAATCGACGCTATCAGAGCTGGCGCCATCGGGCCAGTACATGATTGCCCAGGTATGTCCTCCGAGGCTGAATGGGCGGGACGCGATCGGACGGCCGAGCGCAACGGTATGGGAGTATCCCTGAACCCGGAGGATGTGCGACCCGGACACACCTTCGGCGATGATGGTCGATGCTGTGTGCGCCGGCGTGTCGCCGCCGTCAAGGACGGGCTCGGAAGTGCTAGGCATATCCGGCAGTCCAGTCCCGGCCGGCGACGGCAGTGGAGCGGATCGAACAGTTGGAATAGATTGCTAGCAGCTTCGGCAGAGGGACAGGTACACGTTCGAGAAACCTATGTGATTTGCATCTTCTCTGGATTTATTTATAGTACCAGATGCCTACACCGATTGGCACTTGGAAACCAATCAGCATCCGTTTCGTTTACCTTTTATTAGGGCAATCCGCTTCGTTTTCGTTTACTAATATCTTGACAAGCCACACTGAGCCAGGTCCGAGTTGTACATGATTTCAATGCCTAGACTTATACAGTACAAACTCTTCCCGGACTCAGGATGAGATTTTAGCACATAACACCACTTGTTGGGGCTTTTTTTGCACGGAACCACAACCCTAGCTTTTTTTTTGCACAGAACACCAACATTTGGGCTAATTATTTGCACAGAACACAGAAAACATTGTTAACTCGTTTGACCACCAATTAGGAAGCTGGGCCCACCTGTTTAAGTGCCACCGTTTAGAGCTGAAGGAACCAAAAAGGTTCGATCAAACAAACAGAACAGAGCAGAGCCGCTCGAGGGTTTGCAGCGGCGGCGACTAGACGGCGGGAATGCGTCCGGCCGACGGAGCAGAAGACGGCGCGGGGCGGCGGAGATCCGCCATGGAGGACGGGCGGGATTGATGGGCAGGAGGCGCACTGGTGTTTGACGGGCTGGAAGCGGAGGTGGCGACCATGGGAGCCTTCAATGGCGGCGGACGCGGCAGCGCGCCGGCGACGACGACGACGGACATGAATTCCAGCGATTCCTTGTATTTAACTCGGTAATATCCACTCCACAATGCCCGATTTTGTCTGAAATTTCTCTGCTTGGTGTTATTTCTATACGGGAAGAACCCTAAAATTTCATTTTGATTCGGCAGTGCACATGTGGATTGGGAATTTCTTGAGGTCGAACCTGCTCAATTGGTAACACACATGGAGGGAGATGGCCAAGATGAAGGCATTGTCGATGATGAAACTGACTCAGACCATTATGATGATTTTCTGGTTCGTTGCGAAGGTGATACCAATGTTGAGGACTGTTTCCCAACACAAATCAGACCATTATGATGATTTTCTGGTTCGTTGCGAAGGTGATACCGATGTTGAGGACTGTTTCCCAACGCAAAATTCACCCTGACAGGTGGGCCCAGCTTCCTAATTTGTGGTCAAACGAGTTAACAGCGTTTTCTGTGTTCTCTGCAAATGATTACCCCGAATGTTGGTGTTCTGTGCAAAACAAAGCCAGGGTTGTGGTTCTGTGCAAAAAAAGCCCCAACAAGTGGTATTATGTGCTAAAATCTCGACTCAGGATACCTAGCGGAGGTTGGATCGTTTCTCCGTGGGCGGCCAGATCGACGCCGAGCGAGAGAAGTTACCAATCCACAAGGTCATACTTTACTCACGAAATGATTAAACGCATTGGCTAAGGAATGGATTATCGACAAATATTTGGATGAACCACTAAACCCACACGATCAGTATCTCAGACCACCGCCTTCCTAATAGCGGATCCACCACAGTTCGTTAGTGAGCTAATGGATGAAACGTCGGCCACCTAGAGCGAAGCTAGTTTTGTTTAACTTTTATTCCTATGAATGTTGAGGCTATTATGGGATCCTCTATTTTTTTTAGATAAGAGGGTGCGGATCTCCCTATTAAAACGACATATCTCGGCTTTCTTGGCATGAACTTTCAACCGAAAGGGCATATTCTCGCCACCAGAGGTTGGACTCATGAACCTCTCTACCAGTTATGTAAATCTCGGCACCTCAGACTGCCGCGCACATGCTCTTCCTCCAGAGCTACTCCAAGCGGATCCGGGCTGCCATGGCCTCTTGGTTGGGGACTTCAGAGTTGTTCAACGCGTCAGTCATGGTGATGAGGTCGGCCTCCCATTGGAGAAATTGCTACAACTCTCTCAAAGGCCTCGACAACCACCCGAATCTGCTTGGAGATATGGAGGTAATAAAACACGAGAGTCTTCAACAAAAAATCAATTGTGTCTCCGCACTACAAGGAAACAGCTAATCACCGGCGAGAAACGGCCACACCGGTAACCTTATGCCAGTGCTATTTGAGATCACCGGCGAGTGCATGGCCACGCCGGTAATTCAATCAGATCACCGGCGAGGGCGAGACTCGCCGGTGATTCTATGGGATCACCGGCGAGTGCAGTCACGCCGGTTATCCAACTTTTTCCCGGTATCAGGTATTGGTGATTACCGGCGTGGTGTGTTATGGCACACCAGTAATCCTTTTATTTATTTTTAATTAAATTTTCAAATAGTTTACGTAATTGTTGTATATTCGATATTTCGTATTTAGCGACCATATTCGAAAATTCGTTTGCAGAGACTAGATTCGAGAATACACTGTAACAGCCCAAAGTTTGAGAACCTGAAAACCTGAGTAAAATTTTCGCTTTTGTGTTCATTGTATCATGGCATTCCATATTAATTTGCTAAACAACACCTAAATTGGTGTGGCACCATTTAAACAAAATGCCACACTTGTCTCACCAAAATTTCAAATAAATGGAAGTGTTCAAACTGGCAAAACCAGGACGGCACTCAAACTTGCAAAACAAATTACTTGACCTCTTATTTTTGTCAAGGAAGTTCCAAGAGTTCAAAATGCTATTTGAACTTGCTCTAAAATCCCTAGGGTAATCTTCAATTTTTTCAAATTACCCAAATGCCATAATTGAAACCTATGAACAAAAGTGGTACAAAATATTTTATTTTGAGACACCAAAATTTGTGGAGCTTCTACAGGCTAAGGGGAGCCTCCCCAAATTTTGTCATATTTTTTCTAAAATGTTTTGGTGCCAAAATTAAATCAGGGGAATGCTGCTGGTTTTTTTTTAAAAGAAGCAGAAAAGGACTTGGTTGTGATGGCAGAAAATATTCCAGGGTTTTTTTGCGAAATCTTCATCTTCTTCCCCTGTAGCGACCGCCGCGCGAGCTGCTCGCGCCGCACCACCGTCTCGACGCGTTGGGGCCCACGCCCTCCTGCCGCGCTGCGAGGAGAAGAAGAGCACACGAGGCTCACCTGCTCCCCGACATTTCTTCCCCGTTTCCCTCTCCCCATTCCTCTCCCCATGGCGGAAACCTAGCCGCCGCAGTTGACCGCCGCGCCGCCGCTGTAGTCCACGCCGAGCATCGCCGTCTGGGGCAAACGCTCCGCCACGTCGCCTGCTTCAACTCCGCCGAAGGAATCGACGCGGGAGGGCCGCAATCAACCGCGCCGTCCTCGTCTTCACCGACTACGGCTGAGCACCGTCGAGCTCCGCGCCGCCGCTGTGGTCCATCTCCGACCTCGCCGAGCCTCCCCACGAGTCTAGGGTGAGCACGCGCACCTCCTACTGCTCTCCGTCCCCTCCATCTTCCTCTCTCGCCGTAGATCGCCGTCGCCGTCGCCTGGAATTATCGTGTACAGAATCCAGTTTTTCTCCTTCGCTCGAAATCGATACGGAACTGACTCGGAATTCCGGATGGACCGGAAATTTCCGGCTATCTACTTACCTCATTCCGATCGAGTCCAGTACCGTTTTGCGTTTCTCCGGAATGGGATCGGAACCAGTTCGGAAAATTTCGAGTGGTTCGGAATTCCGGATGAATTCCGAAATTGTTCCAGTACCAAAAATATTCCTGTTCCAATTATTTTTCTTTCAACTTGGTTAAGTAATTCGAGGGTGGTTTAAAATAACTTATGTAAGGCACCTATCTAAGAGGAAATTATTAAATGCAATAACTTTTTATCGGTGCATCAGAAAAATGTGTTTGATATACCAAAATGTCCAGAAAAATGTGAACTACTCCTTAGAATAAATATCATGCATAGTTGAGCACCATTAAAGGACTGCACTTGTTACAAGTTAGTAGAATCATTAAGCTAAATATGGGGTGTTTACTTATCTAGTTGAAGTAATTCTTTCCGCACCCCATTTAAAATGGCTAATAGCTTATGTTAAGTGCGGTACATTAAACTGTCATGTCATCATGTTTGTGCATTGCACCGGTTGTATTCGTGGTATTTATTTGTTCCTTCCCGTTATTGTTTGTGCCTCGGTAGATCAAGGAGTGAAGTGACACCGCAGCCTCGTGACGATCCCTATTACCAGCCATATCAACAAGGCAAGCGTAATCCCCCCTGAGCATGTCTTATCCTATGTTTCCGCAAATATTTTCTCCACTATAATATGCATGCGGTTCCAAATGTCAATTTATTGGATTAGAGTATCCTATAGTTGCATTAAGATTCCGATGCCATTACTAGTTTCCCTCCTATTATCCATAGGTTTGTATTGTTGGTGAGATACTTAACTATGCTATGTTGATGCTTAGCCATGCTTAGTAAATGCTTAGCTATACGGTGGATGGTTCATGTTGGGAACAGATGCTTAAATGTTCGGATGATGGTGGAGAAATTGTGGTGACAGGTAATAAACTGCTTAAAGGTGGGGATGAGAGGCCACTGTGGTTGTGGCGCTTTGTCTCGTTCTCGCTGCCTAGGTGCGAGTTCTTTACCTCTTGAACCAAGACTGAGCGTGCAACCATGCGTGAGGCCTATGCATTCGCAGTGCAGGAACCCTCATAGACTAAATAACTCGGCGGGACTAGCCAGGGTCCTCTAGTTTGAGCTTCCATTTGCGCGTGCGTGATGATGGTGGTATGAGCTGGGATGAGGATTGTGGTGTTAGGAAAATAAGTGGCCGTGGGGCAGGGTGTTGGAGGCACTGAACCTGTCCTACCGCCACTGATGATCCTGGAAAGTCTTTAATGAGGGAGAAGTCGACGCCGCTCCCACCCAGCGGCTTTCCAAGGAAGAGAGCTAATTGTACAGGTAATGGGCCGGACGGTACGCGTGGCAAACATTGTACACCCCTGCAGGGTAAATCTTTTCGAAAAGCCGTGTCCACGGTTACGACGACTTGGGAAAGGACGATAAGATCATAGAATAACTTGAACGGAATGATTAAAATCTGAGTACTAAAGGTACTACTCAAGAATGCAAGGTTGACTTCCTCGAGGGTGATTCGGGGAGGTGCCTTTGTAGAACAGGTACAATGATGATGGTGGTAGATGATGAGAAGGGATTAAAAGAGAAGAGTACTTCTTACCCCTTTTGAAAATATTCTGATTAGTCGATGCCATGGGGTTGTGTTTTATAAATAAAATCAGCTTTATGCAAAACAGCCATAAAACTTTGTAAGCCTCATCGAGCTAAAGCTCTATATTTAATCTTGCGAGTTCGTCGAACTCAACATCATTTGTTTTGTTTCAGAGGAGGACTTCACCGACCTCGAAGGTGGGTTCTTTGTGGACGTCGACGAGTAGTCTGGGGTTCCCAGGTGGCAGCTTGGGACATCCCGGAACAGCTGGCGCTTGAATGTTTATCTGTAGGCCTCTTAGGCCATAATTTGGATCTTGTTGTTTAGAACAACTTAATTCGCTTCCGCATGTTGTAATGTTGGGTCTGTGACCTCTGGTTGTAATTTCCTATCTTTCTCTATTATAAGAGTTGAACTATAATGCTTTGAGTCGTAGAGTCTGTGATGTGCCAGTTGTTCCACAAGTCTTGATCTCTCTATTATGCATTGATAGTTGTGCCTGTGTTAAGACATCAATCGGGGTGTTGCGTTGCCGATGATCAATTCCGAGCAACGCCTGTCAAAGGTTTTGGCCCGGGATTGGTAAACCCGTAACCTCCGGTTGTATCGCTTAACCGTGACACACAGCATCACTGTATAGCAGTCGGGTCGGGGCGCCACATACACGCATAGAAATATGAATACTTGTTTAACTTAAAGTTCAAAGTTGATCACAAATTAATATAGAGCTAGTTAAATAGGAAAGTCTGAACCACTAGATAGCTATTACAACGATAAGTCTTGAATATGTTTTTACGGACACAAAATAACACAGTTCTACCACGGAATGTAAAGTTCACGGAAGGTATATAAAGGATAAGCCGCTAGCTATTACAACGACAAGTTTTGGGAACGCTCTACTGGCTGATGGTGTTGAAGTCACGCAAGCCATCAATTGTGAATATCCCCGTGCCACCTTGTGCCTTTAGCGGTTGATGATGTCGTCATTATCCAGTGGTTGGCAATAGAACCGGGCGTTGACGGTGTCGACATCTTTGTTGAGGACTACTACAAACTCGTTCTGAATGCGCGCCCAGTTATCTCTCATATGTTCATCCTTGAGATTCTTCAAGCATTCAGCCCACTTGAGGATGGTCTTATCTCCGTCCATCATCTGATTCGCACGTACGAACGACCACATTTGATGGAGGACGAAGTAGCCTCCCATGTTGCTATCTTCTGCTTGCTTCGCGCACTTGAAATTGGTCATGTGTCGAAAGCAGACCATTCCGTACTTGTTTTTCTTCACATGATCTCGGTCGAGCACGCCATCGTGGTTGCTGTAGTCAAAGAGAGCCTGATCCAGAGTGGTCTTGATATTATCGTAATTGAGTTTCTTGTGGAGGTCCGAATCCAGAAAAAGAGCAGTACCACGCTTTGGATCGAGAACGATGAGCACCATGTGATCGCTGCGCAAACATAGCACCAAATATCAATCATATTTAGTTTCATAAGAAATGGAAATCTAAAAATCAAAGCAAAGTAATGTAGGCGAGTGACTTACTATGGACAATAGGGCACGAGAAGGTTTGTCTTGCCCTGATTCTGCAGCATGAACTTTGTTAGATATTTCGCCATTCTAGTACAACCGGCCTTGGTCTTGAACATGTTTTGGTATAGTATCTCGGGGTCCGCAATAGCGACGTCCAAGATATTGTCGACTATGATAGCGGAGGTTAAGTGGAGCGTCCATAGGCGGAGAAAGGATAAAGACAACCGGCGCAGGTGGATCATGTTGAAGACGTCTTCGAAGTACACAAAGAACACTTCTGAGGGGTATTCATGACCCCAGTCCACATATTCGTCAGTCACCCTCACCGGAAAGACCGGTAGCGCGCTTTTCACCCTTAAGGAAAGAAGCCACTTCTCCTGTTTGAGGATCTGTTCATGCAGACAAGCGATTTCATGGGGCGCGACCGCGAGCTGATCCGGTGATAGCATAGGCTCACCCATGTGATATAACCTCAGCGTTTTCCACCAGATCTCGCGGTACTCGGAGCGGGGCCGGCCGGTTGTGTTTCTGCTTGATGTCTCTTTTTAGAAGGGTGAACTCGCCTTTTCTTTGCTCCTTGGGCCGGCTGGCTGGCTGGGGCCGGCTGGCGAGGTGGTATAGGTTTACCACGTCCCATGCCTTCATTCACTGCCTTACGCACTGTGCTTGGACTAAAGACTGCCCCTTTTTGTGTGTCATGTTGGGTCTCCTCGTCGTCTGGTGGCGTGTTGAAAAGAAGACTCTTATTGGCACACGGGCGTTCGGTTGAGGGCTAAGGAGTCACCTCATCTCATTGTTATGTTGCATTTCCGTGTCATCGATGTGCTTTTGTGACGTCATGTCAGGATCGCCATGATCATTCAGAAAAGTCGTGCACGGGTCGTACTCCTTGTCCTGCAATACTTGTTTGCCAGGCTGCACGTTATTGTAAGGATTCAAAGGAGATGGACCTGATGTGCTGCTTGTTCCTGGTATTAGACCCAAAGGAGATGGAACGGATGTGTTGCCCATTCGTTGTTGCACCGCGGGGGGCGACGGTGTTTCTTCCTGTGGGACAACATCTAGCAGGATTAGCGCCTTCGGCCACTCTAAAATCCAGCCTGTGCAAGCTTGTAGTACCATATGGTCATCCCCGTCAGTTGGTTGAACGAGAGGACATAAATCTCTTAAACTATTAAGTCATGCCAAAAAATTCGGCATGACCTTTGCTAAAATTGGACATATTGAGTGCCAGAAATTCGACGAAACAGACGTGAGTCAAAGTTTCGTCAAAACATTGGCACTCATATACCTGCATAGGAAACAACAATAGACGCGAAAATGCTCGCGAACAACACATTGCATAGACCTCAACCACGTACTAATCCGTCTAAGAAAATGAGAACACAATTCGGGTGCATCTCCATTTACACCCAAATTCATCTCCCCAACCTGCGGTAACCACATATATCTCCAAATAAATTCCTAATTCATCCTCCAAAACATGTAAAATTGGTCTCGGCATTCCAACAAACACCTCGTGAGCGAGGGAGGGGTGGAGGGAAAGGGGTGCCATACCTCGCGCCGACGGCGGCGGCACCGAAGCCCAGCGTCGGTGTTGAGGAGTGGTGCGTAGACGAGGCCGGGGACAGCTCGCGCGGACGACGGCGGCTCCGGCGGTGCTTGGGGGACAGGCGCGGTCGAGGGAGACGGCGGAGGGCGGAGGCGCGGCGTCGGGCGGAGGCGCGGCCGACGTCGAGCGGAGGAGCGGCCAGCGTCCAGCGCCTGTTCAGGGGGACGAGGCGTTCCGGCGGCGGCGGCGGCGGCGTCAAATGTGGCGCGGGCGCGAGACAGAGGAGAGGCGCGGGCGCGAAAATGAAACTGGGTGGGGAAATTTCACAAAGTTATTTTCCTATAGAACTATTCTAATGGAATCACCGTCGAGTACGAGTCGCCCACGCCGGTGATTAGAAGGTTATTATATCGGGGCCACCAGCCAATTCCGACAAAGTAATCACCGGCGTGTCCAACTTAACCTACGCTGGTAATCAACACCGTAATCACCGGCTTGTCCAACTGAACCCACGCCGGTGAAATTTCCCCCGTAGTCGGATTTTTGGGCCCACAAATCACCGGCGTGGACAACTTAGGGTCACGTCGGTGATTAGCTACGGAATTTGTTCCCGGCAGATAACCGGCGTGTGCTTTTGGTTGCCCGCCGGTGATTAAAAGCCGGCTATTAGCTGTTTCCTTGTAGTGCCGATGCTAGTGACGAAAGTCAAGGAGGAGGGACGTGTTTGTATCGCCGCTTGTGCTAAACACCTTTCACAACTAATCCTTAGCATTTGATGCTGATATATGTTTGTGTCCTTGATGTGATGGTCTCCTCTTTAATCAATGACGTTTGCAAAAAATAACTAACTATTTCACGGAAGCATCATCCCAACCCATTTTTTTTTTTGAAACGAGGCAAAAGTTTTGCCTTTTATATTGATATAGGAGAAGATCCCAACCCCATTGATAATTTGTAAGGATAAGAAAGATGGTAATGGCCACATCATCACACATTACTATGGAGCCTTAAGAAAATGACCAGTATTTCTAGAGCCTTAAAAAACATTATGAAATTCGAACCTACAATATAAATGCTAACAAATTGTTCATATATTGTCTCTTTCCAATCAAAATGATCAAGGGGCATTAACATTGGCGACTAACTCCTCTAGAATATTTGGATTAGTGGTCTCGAGCTTCTCAAAGCCATCACTTCCTATCATTGCTTTCAGATTTTGGAAAGACGCAAGGAACTTGAAGCATGCCTTCTTAAGCCCAACACAATCATGCTGCTCAGCAAATAACAATGCAGTTGCAACTATGCTTGCGTCCATGAAGTTGCACAATATGTTCTCGCAGATCAACTTGAGCCTCTCGAGGTTATACCGACCTGCCGCGACAAACAGGCTTTGAGCTATCTCCACGGTTTCACCATCATCTAGCTTGGGCAACGAGTCGGTGTAGATGAACCGAAGCATGAAAAGGAAAACCCTCGATTCCATGTCACTGATGCCTACACGTGGTTCGGCACTCTCTTTCATGGTAAGGAACTGCTCCATGAACACAGAAGACCGAGCAGCGAGCAAGCACCAATGTGCGGAAACGTCTCGCCGGAGACCTCGAAAGTGACATCCGCCAGCTTGCCGGTCTCGAGGATACGGCCAAATTGCTCATGCATGTCAGAGGGTGGCACCATGACGAACTGCGGTGTGTCCTCCGTGCGGATCTTGGTGACGGTGATATCACATTTGACACTGAAACAATCGTCTTTGAGACATGCCAACTCCTCCAGTTCGACCCTTTTGATGAATGTTGGAAACGCCATTACTTCTCCTTTCTCAAAGCAGGTGGCCGTCCGGCACTCTGTCGTGTATCTTGGCAGTGGTTCGCCGGCGTCGTCTAGTAAGCTTAACGTGCAGCTTATCTTAAAGTTCGACCCTTTTGAAGAATTAGACGCACGGATATCCAATCTCCATCTGGGTCGCCACCGTCAGGCGGGCAGTACACCATACACCAGGTATGCCCCCCGACGCTGAAACTGCCGGATAAGCGGGTCTTGTCGACGCCGAGCCCAACGGTGATGGAGTATCCCCGGACTGTGAGCACGTGCGAACCAGACACGACCTCCGCAACAATGGTCGACGCCGTGTGAGCCGGAGCGTCGCCGCCGGCAAGGACAGACTTCGAAGAGCTACCCATCTGCGGCCCGGTCGTCTACCTAGCAGCAGCGGGGTGGATTGAATAGGAACGGATCGATAACAGCTTTTGGTTTTGGAGAGGAACGCCTACACGAGAAAGTTAAATTTGCAACTTTTCTGATGTATTAGTACTAGTAGTACACATTGTCCTATTCAGAATCAAACTCAAAAGCCATACCGAACGCTACTTGGATGTAACCTCTCCTAGTTATGCCTGAAGAAGTAATAAAAGTCTTATTTTCTTCAGCAAGGTCCTTCGGGTGAGCCCTGCCCGGACAGGGCTTTTCATCGGGTTGAGTCAGGAATTCTTGATTCTGGAAAGTACTGGACAGACAGGAGATCGCATCCGAGTAGGCTTCGGTAGAATCTTACAGTTTGACTCGGAAAAGGATGGTATAGGGTATATATAACATGAATACTCCTACTATACATCAGAGAATATCTCAGAGCGTCGTTTTGCCCTACGTATTTCTCCCCCGAACCTGCACCAAGTTGGCGATCTATTCCCTATTATAAATCCATCCAGCTGTTGTTGGCCCTATCGACGACTCTTGCTCGTATGTTTAACTCTCCCGAGCCTTTCCTCCCCGGCGGCGACATGCTGGCGCACACAGCCTCGACTGTTGTCACCGAGCTTGTGTCCGGGTCGCACGTGCTCACAGTCCGGGGATACTCCCATACCGTTGGAGTCGGTACCGGCAAGTACATCCAATCGGGCAATTTCAGCGTCGGAGGGCATACTTGGGATATGGAATACTACCCTGATGGTCTCAAACCTGCAGCAAGCGCTTGCATATCCATTGGTCTATTTCTTCGTCAGACCGATGCTATGAACGTCAAGATAAGCTGCAGGTTCAGTTTATTGGATCAGCTGGGCAAACCGGTGCCAGAGTACACTAAACCATACCGGACTCTCACATGCGTTCCCAAAGGAATAAACGGAACGGTGTCTACAAGATTCATCAAAAGGAACGAACTGGAGCAGTCGACGTATCTTAAAGACGACTGTTTCAGCGCCAAATGTGAGGTCACAGTCACCAACATCCGCACGGAGGACGTCACGCCGCCACCCTCTGACATGCATAAGCAGCTTGGCCGCATCCTCGAGACCGGCAAGGTGGCGGATGTGACTTTTGAGGTCGGCGGAGACACGTTTGCAGCTCACCGGTGCTTGCTCGCCGCTAGGTCCTCGGTGTTCATGGCGCAGTTTCAGGACAATGCTGCAACGAGTAGAGTGTCGATCAATGACATGGAGCCAAGGGTTTTTAAGGCTATGCTTCACTTTATCTACATAGACTCGTTGCCCAAGATAGACGATGATGAGACCATAAAGATGTTGTTTGCCGCGGCAGATAGGTATGACCTCCAGAAGCTCAAGTTGATTTGCGAGAACATGTTGTGCAGCAGCATCGACACGAGCACGGTGATAACTGCATTGGCATTCGCTGAGGAACATGGTTGTCTTGAGCTTAAGAAGGCTTGCCTCCAGTTCCTCGCGTCTTCTGAAAACCTGATGGAGATCGTAGGGAGTGATGCCTTTGAGAACCTCAAGACCACGCAGCCAAATATTCTAGAGGAGCTAGTGACCAATGTTGATACTCCACCGGATATGCTTATCAGCTCTTCCGAACCTATCCTTGCCACGCCGGCGCACACATCATCGACCATTGTCGTCGAATGTGTATCCAGGTCGCATGTGCTCACAGTCAAGGGATATTCCAATACCGTGGGACTCGGTGTTTGCCGGGGCATTCCATCTGGCATATTCAGCGTTGGAAGGCATACCTGGAAAATTGTATACTACCCTGATGGCCACGATGCATCTTGCGGCGATTGCATATCTGTTTTCCTACTTCTTCATCCAACCAATGATGCTACGGACGTCAAGGTAAGGTGCAGGTTTAGCCTCCTGGATAAGGTGGGTGAACCGGTGCCAGAATACACGACGGCCCAAGGGTACACAACTGAGTTTCCAAGATTCATTAAAAGGGAGGAATTTGAGAACTCGAACTATCTTAAAGATGACTGTTTCAGTATCAGATGCGATGTCAGCGTCACCAAGGAGATCCGCACGCAGCCCACGACACAGCTCGTCACGGTGCCACCTCCTGGGATGCTTCATCAGTTTGGCCGTATGCTGGAAACAGGTGTGGGGGCGGACGTGAGTTTTGTGGTTGGCGGAGAGACGTTCGCCGCGCATAGGCGCTTGCTTGCTGCTCGCTCGTCGGTGTTCATGGCGCAGCTCTTTGGTCCCGTCAAGGAGAATGATGCAACGTGTATACAGATCAATGACATGGAAGCCAAAGTATTCAAGACGATGCTCCAATTCATCTACACCGACACATTGCCTAGTATAGACGACGGCGAGTTCATGGAAATGGCTCAGCATTTGTTTGTTGCGGCAGATAGGTATAATCTCGAGAGGCTAAAGTTGATTTGCACCGACATGTTGCGCAGCCGCATCGACACTACTACGGTGGCAACTATGTATGCATTTGCCGAGCAACATGGTTGTGACGGGCTTAAGAAGGCGTGCTTCAAGTTCCTCACGTCTTGTAAATACCTCAAGACAGCCGCAGCAAGTGATGGCTTTGAAGACCTAAAGACCATTAACCCAAATATTTTAGAGGAGCTCCTCCTCACCCAGGATTGATGCACCTTGACCTTAGACATAATCATCTACTCCCTCCGTCCCATATTGACGGAAATCAATCAAGTATATGGTGCATGTTAGTTTAGCCTATGGTGCATGTCTCCTATCACTCAATGATTGGTTGTGATCCTGATATATAATTATTTCTTGACTTGTGCGCTGCTTTGTATTATAAATACAATGATCAGACTAGCCACAATGGGAGTATCATAGCTAGTATCATGCATGCCATGTTGGCAAAAATCTGATGTGGCACAGTAATTAATAAAGAAAGAGAGGATAGTGGTATCTACCTATGTTACGGTATCATAGCACACAAAATAAGATATTTTAATATCAAGTTAATCTTGTGCACATATTTGTATTGGGATACTACAAACAAATAAATGAGATGTGGCTATGATACTACTATATGATACTATGCATTGTAGGGATAGTATCATACACTAGTATCATGTGCATGATACCAATTTATGATACTCCCCATTGTGACTAGTCTAATAGAGATCGATCTTCAACGCCAAGTATTATTGTTGACCTAGTATCAGAGCCAGAGCTCTTTTTTCTTCCTGATCCGATCTAGTGTCCTGGCCATGATCACCATGACAGGTACACGCCCCTATCCAAACCCTCAAAGCTATGCGTAAAATTTATCCTTTTGTTTCTCCCAGAATGAAAGAAAATAAAAACGTGAAACTTTGAATCCATGTAACTATTGCCTGTTGGCTTTGAATCTGATCACCTAGAGCCTGTAGGTTGAAATATTATCACCAAGAACTTCTGTACATTGCTTCAATTGTTGGTTGTAATCGACTGAATGTTCAGTCAGATTACATGGAGGTGGTGGCCCCTCAAAGAGGTTTAGCTGTTGCAGTTTATGAGGAATGCTACCAGATGGCAGGAGACTCTGAAAGATGGAATTGCATGGAGGTTGTGCAGACTACGCCGACCTGGACAATTATGTGGTCGCCCTTGTGATTTGTGATGCACTGACAGAACGGTGTTGAGCACGGAGGTTGCCTCAGGCCGGGCTCGGTGGCAGGTCTCCCCAAGGCATTATTGGAGGGTAGAAGGGAATACAGCAAAGGATCAAGTTTGCGTAGGTATGTAGAAATGCCAGTGAAATAAATGTTGGACCGGACTTTACCGCACAACATTTGACATATAAGAAAACAGTTCCACAGGACATGTATATATAGTAAGTTGAAAGATGGAATTATATTATTAGTAAGATTTATACAGGTCACACTGGTAGAACTACATGAAACCCAGTGGGTTAAACAAATCGCATGATAGAGAAGCTTGTCAAGGAAAAACTTGACGTGCCAAGTTTTTTTTTTGGGGTGGTAATCTACAAAAATCCTATTATTCTACACTTGTCGAGGAGGACAACGCCCAAAAGAATAAGAAGAATCTAAGTGAAGAATATAACACAATTTTACATCAAGGCCACGGCTACAACACAATCAAGATAGTTCAGTGGGTTACCAGGTGTCAGAAGCCTCAAGGGGCTGAATCTTCTCTGATACCTGATTGCTTTGAGTGATGCTCCTCTTCTCCCTCTCTGATGTGAGGCATGCTAAAGGACATATCAGCGAATCCCAGTTCACTGCTTCCAAATGACTCACTGTCCAGATTGCGTTTGTAAGCTTCATGGAGCTGCAGCACATACTCCAGGTGCCACAAGACCTCACCCATTGAAGGCCTGGTTCTCCCATCATCAGCAAGACACTTCTCCGCAATATCTCCAAACTTCTTCAAGGATTCTGGCGAGTAGTCACCATCCAGCCGCGGATCCACTATTGCTTCTAAAGAGCGCTGACGCTGCCATCTCATCGCCCATTCTGCCAAGTTGATTTGATCCTTTGGCACTGAGGGGTCTATAACTGGCCTTGCACAAGCGACTTCAAAGAGCACCACTCCAAAAGAATACACATCAGACTTTTGTGTCAACTGCTGCCTTCGGAAGTACTCAGGATCAAGGTACCCAAAGCTTCCCCTGATTGCTGTACTAACGTGGGTCTGGTCGAGTGTTGGTCCAGTTTTCGACAGCCCAAAGTCTGCTATTTTTGCAACAAAGTTCTTATCCAACAAGATGTTAGTAGTCTTTACATCCCTGTGAATTATACCTCTGTCTGCTCCAGTGTGGAGGTAATGAAGCCCCCGGGCAGCACCAATACAGGCATCAATCCGTTGCTTCCATGTCAAAGGTGGGAGGTCACTTCCATAAAGATGGCTTCGCAATGTCCCCTTGGCCATGTATTCATAGACCAGAATCATCTCCTTCTGCTCTTCACAATAGCCAATCATTGCAACAAGGTGCCGGTGCCTAAGCTTGGAGAGCATCTCGATCTCTGTTTCGAATTCTTTCAGACCCTGGCCACATAATGGATTTGCACGCTTGATTGCCACTGTGATGCCCTCATCAACATCACCCTTGTAAACCTTGCCAAAACCTCCAGAACCAATGACCAATGACTCGTCAAAGTTCTTTGTGGCAGACCTAATATCTGCAATGCTGAATCGTCTGCCCATCCTGTGACCGATGGAAGATGAATTGCGTGCCAAGGGTAATTTATTAGATGTGCGGGCATCCGTAGTGCTTTTCATAGCCTCATGGAGGACCAGAGGGTGCCAACCAGGAGGAACCTCCTCGTCAACAGCTTTTCGTTTCCTTCTTATATAGCACCATGAGAATAGAACAACGCTCACCAGCGTCACAAAAGAGGCTGAACCAATACCAATTACTTCCCATAAACCCATCATCCTCCCATCCTTGGAAATCCCTCTTTTGTTGCCTATGTCAATATGGCCAAGCACATAATCAAGGTTACCACTCCTGCTGAGCTTGAATATCTCCACGCCATTGAGAAGTGCATCAGTACCTGAAGCACTGGTCATTGAGTCCGGGCCTAACTGAAGCCAGAGTGAGTCTACCTGCCGCGGCAAGCTGTCGAAGTAATCCTCATGATATGCCTTGTTAATACCTCCGGCGCTGGCATACACATCGTAGTTCTCAGCAGCTGTCTTGTTGTTGATGTAGATCTTGAAAATCCTCTGGCTGGGCTTGTCATAGACAAGCTCGCAAAAATGAAGGCGGACCAAGTAATCAAAATTGGGGTGGACGAAGAATCGCCATGTCACATTAAACCGCTTGTCCACAACCATGTTGTTGCCCATGATTCTTGCAGTCTCATAGACATCGATGGGAGCAATGGAGGAGTCGTTGCTCGAGACATATCTTATTCTTGAGGTGTTGGACACAGTCAAAGCAGCATTGGCAGAAAACATGAATGCCTCATCAGTGTACCATGGTCTATGAAGGTACTGATCAAGTGAAGATGGCAGTGCAGGCCCTCCAATATTCAGCCGATACATAGTCTCGGCAGCTCGGCCGCTTAGTTCAGGAGAAAGGTGTGGATCCACGCCACCAACTCTGTTCACCGTGTCGTTGAAGGAACTGTCCGGAGCGAGCATCACCTCGATCGCATTCACAAAGGCAAATGAACCAGGGCTCGGATCAAACTCGATCTGCAGGCGATGTGTATCGACCGCGAGGAAGTACTCCTTGACAACCACGGTGACCGCTGAATTGCTCACGGAGCTTCTCCAAACAATCTCCTCTGACACGTTGAACTTGGAAACCAGCTTGAACTGATTCGCGACGACATCAAACTCCGAACTGGTCGCGCTGAAATTCCCGAACGTGGCGGGGTAGAAATGCAGCCTGACACAGTAGTTCCCCGGCAGCACGGTGAAGTCGTACCAGGACGTGGTGGTGAAGAGGCGCGCGGAGCGGTACACCGGCCCCAAGATTTCGGTGCCATTATTGCCGCTGCCGGCCAACAGCAGAGCGGCGATCCCCGGGTTGCTGAGGGTGAAGTTCAGGCCGGGGGCCATGTCGCCGACCCATCTCCGGCCATCGGCGTCGGCGGTGGCGTTGGAGCCGCAGCTCAGCAGCAGCTCCCGCCCGTGGGCTCTCAGGAGCTGCAGGTTGGCGAACACGACGCTCACGGCGGCCAGCAGGAGGAGCCTCATCTGGGACATCGCGGCGGATCTAGACGGTGTGCCGGCCGGGGTGGGCGGCCGGCACACCCGAAATCTCGGGGACGTCAGCGGGGTTTAGCTGATCACCGTATGGTAGAAAGCTCACCGGTGGCCTAAGACCGCGGCCGGGGCCGAGATAGCGATGAGTGTGGTGGAGCGGACGGGGCCGCCTGTGGCGGCGACGCGCGTGGGAGGCGGTGGAGCTGGGGGCGGCGGCAACTCTAGGGCGCGGCGGCGGCGGCGGGCTACGGGTGGAGGGATTTTTCAGAGGCGCATTGGATTGGATTGGGAGCTTGGTGTGCTTGGGTAGGTCAGCAGGAGAGGAAGAAGAGCGGAAGAGGGAAGACAAAGGTGATTGGAGAGGACCGCGGAGGTCGTCTAGAGGAGATGGATCTCGGATTCTCGCTGGGAATTGGGAAATGAAATAAACCAACATTGCCAAAATAAAATCTATTGATGGACAATTAGATTGTTTTAGAGTACAATTTGCAACCTTTTGGAAATTTCTTACTCCATTTTTCAGCCGCGACATGAACATTTGAGTGGAGACAGCAAAGGTTCATCTCGCTGAAAGGTAGCACTGCTTGGTACGAAAATTCACTTTCGTTCCCTGGTCATAAGTGATCCCTTTATTTTAGAGAATCAAAAAACTACATTTATAAGTTTTTAAATAATACTCCCTCCGTCCAATAATATCCGTCTCAAGTTTGATAAAAAGTGGATGTATCCATACATGTTTCATGTCTAGATACATCTACTTTTTGACAAACTTGAGACAGTTATTATTGGACGGAGGGAGTATTAGAAATAAAATTCTAAATGCAGTCAATGATGCATCGTATAACCATGCAAAATTGCAATGGGAAATTGTTTGTATTATGAGCTAGACAAAAATAATAAAATCTTCTATATTTGTAGATTTAAAAGTGTGTATAGTCGATCCACACATTGGTCACTTTTAATTTATGTTGCTATATATGAAAAAAAAATCAAATCAAGATTTTGGATGTTAGAGGATACAACATTGACATATGCAAAAGAAAAACTATTAAGATTTTAAAGAACATGTAAATGTGATTTTTAGATTTTTCAAATAGAGAGACCACTCGAAGTCGAGAGTCGAAAATCTCTGTTCTGCTTGGTATGGCAACCACAGACTAAGCCTCATAGACGGGATTGTGTCTCAGCCATTTCATGTAATGCACATGAATTTAACTTGCTCGTTGATAAATGAATCTAATCAGGTTTCGAGAAATGTGAGAGCATCTCCACCGGCGCTCCAATAGGGTTATTGGAGCTCCTGATAGCGGCAAAATTGTGGGACGGGCCCGATAGCGCCTCCAGTGACCCCGCATTGCGCCCGGTATGTAGGGAGGCAACTGTTTTGTTAAATTCCGTTTAAGTTTATTAAATATAGTTCAACTTCCAATAAAAAATCGTCGGTTCATTTGTATACATGTTTCAAAAAGCATTTGGAAACAATCTATTGGGATGGCGGGGGAGCCTATCGGACACAGTTGCCGGACAGGCTCAGCTAAATTGTTAGTTTCTTCCTGAAAAGTGGGGACTGGAGAGAGTGGTGAGGAACTGGAATCCAGTCACAATCCATTGGGCGAGAGGAGGTGGTGGTGGGTCACATGAATGAGGGTGGAGCAACACATGGTCATGTTCCCAGTAGCCTCTGCTCAACTGCTCATCAGATGATAATAACTTGTCTAACGAAGTTTCAACATGTTCTTTCACAAATAAAAATCATCATGTTCGCATGATTGCATGACTGATTCATGCCTGCCTGACAAACGCGTTTGCTTTCACACAGAGACCTCTTGGCTAAGAAGCATGTATTTGTTAGATTTTTTCCCCTCCAATCTTTGTCAATTTACTTGCAGTTAGCAAAATCAGTGCACATTTTTTTTGGAAAACAAGATCACATATGTGACCTGCAAAGTCCGTAAGAAAAGAAAAGCACCAACCATTCTGTTATAGTAGTACTCTGTTAAGTGTGAACATTACCAAGTGCTGGGTGGGTGTTGAAAAGTCACAAGTTGATTCCCATGCTTCAGAGAAAAAGACAGGCATCATTTTGATTTGATGGTAAAGCTAGGCACTCTCACTTCGACCTAAGTACAGTGCAACAAAGAAGTATAGATACCGACGCACAGAGTCTCCACATCAGAGGTAATACCTTTTTAAAAAAATCTTACGACAAAGACGTAACGAACTCGCAAACTTTGCAGATCATATCGCATCCAAGCAGATTCTGGAACAGACCATGCATGATCATACCGTTCTAATGACCAGCAACATATAGACAAGAAAAAAATTGGGCAGGTAAGGAGGAAGGAAGCAGGGAGGAAGGTGCCTGGGTAAGAACAAAGACCTTGAAATTGCAATTTCAAATTGCTGCACATAAGCCTGCAGCATGTGGCACTGCACCGCCTGTCAGAGATGCTAATATCTTTTTAAACAGATAAACAAAACAGGAGTTGCAGGGCGCAGAATTTCTCTCGGCCATGTTCCTGAGCTAAAACAATACTCTACTAGCAATCATTCAAACAGGGAATAGAAAATGTGCAAGTTGACATTGTGTTTGGAACACTGGATTGGCATTCTTGGCTGGGTCCTGGGTGTGTACTAGTCAGTGCTCACTTGCAAGTTGCAACAAGCCAACAACCCGCAGTGCTAGCTGCTGCAAGTAGGAGACGCGAAACAAAACAACAGGGGGACATCCAACGGCGGCGCCAGGTTTCAAGGGGCGGGTATTCATTTTGAACGTGGGTATTCATTTTGCCAAAATTCTCATTGTTTTTGCTAAAAAAATCACTGTTCTATGCAAAAATTTCAAGGTCTTGCCAAATCATGGGTATTCACTGGAATACAGAAGCTACACGCTGGCGCCGCCGTTGGGGACATCATTTTGGGTAGTAGACGCGAAGCAAAACAAAACAACAGTGCTCTGCTCTAGAAATCTGCATCATCCTAACTAAACATAAAGGGGGCAGCAGATCCAGTACTGTTTTAGACAATAATACCTGCAAATCTGACCTTCTAACTCGTGTTGGATATTATGTGTAGCAAGATACATGATTTTCATATCAAAGGCCACAGACTGAAAAATACATCCAGGTACAGCCTAGGGATCAAATCATCAAAGATGCTTGCTGCAACAGTGGGATAAATACACATGTTAATCGCTCCTGCATAGTGTTACTTAACTATTGCTAATGTAATCAAAGCTTTAAGCAGAAGGATGTGTCGAAACTTGCTTCCATTAGATCAATATAGAGGCCAGGTCAAATAAGGGTTGCATACAGATGAAATGGGACCATAGTGTAATAGATACGACTTGAATATCTGAAAATGTCAATGTTGACCTACGTATAGCAAATCTAGCTTGGATGTAATTAGAAAAGCAACTTCGGCCATGATAAAGTACAAGAGGTACAAATCTTGCTCTAAGACTTGACCTTGTCACCGACTGCACGTTTGATTTGCCAAGTGGCACTCCTGTCACCCTTCAGTTGGTTTCTTTTCATGGCTACTGAGCATTGATCAGCCCTCCTGCCATTTGCATTCATCTCTACTTGTGCCTTCCTCCGTCTCATGCGGTTCTCCTGCCTCAAACTCTTCGCTGCCTGCACCCTCTTCTCAATCTCCAGTGCTTCTGAGAAGTTCCAGACCCTAACAGCGCCATCCTCGCCCCCACATACGATCCTATCTGCACCGATGTCGACGGAGAACAGATAGCATCCAAAGCCATGAAGCATCCTCTGTGGAGGTTCTATGGCACTTGGATCAATGTTCTTAACCCTAAGCCCACGCTTTGACGAGTTTGGTGGGGACAGGATCTTCCTTACATCAATTAGCGCGATCCTGCCATCACTAGAGGCAGAAACAAGCCATGGGTACTCAAAAGCAAGAGAATGAACAGGGCCAGTGTGCGGCACCCAGGTAGCAGCTGGTTTAATGTTCTCATTATCAGATATCTCAGACACATCGAACAAGTGAATTGCACCATCCTCTCCACCAGTAAACAGCACATCTGCCAGGTGTGTTCGAGCTACAGAATATGCATTACCAACATGGGCATTGGAAATTACAGTTGTCAACTCACCACTCCCGACATCCCACACATATGCGTCTCTGCCAGCTGTACTCGCAACCGTATTTCCATGAGGAGCCAGGGACATAACCCAGTCAGCATGCATGAACTTCTGTACGCAGTTCCTCTGAGCTCTGTCCCAAACACGAACAGTCATATCCCAAGAACCACTGTAAATCCTCATTGAATCCAATGCAAGACAAGTCACAGGTCCTTCATGCCCCCAGAGGCGAAATTCAGAGGTCTGGTTAGTACCATTTCCAGAAATGTGGAAAAGGCGCGAGGCCCCCTCAATAGCTCTCCAACACTGAATGAAGGCTTTGGATCCTCCAGTTACCAAAAGCCTACTGTCAGCTGCAATTGCTCGGATAGTGCAACTAAACGGACGGGACTCATCAATCAGTAGACCTTCCTCCATATCCCACATCCGAACCACGGAATCATGACCACCAGTGAATATCAAATTTGCAGATGCCAGAAGGAACACGGTGCGTACATCCTCACTGTGGCCGCGGAGAACATCCACACTAAATCTTCCCATGAATGATTTACTTTGAAACTCACGATCCACAAACAATGTTTTCCACGACCTCCCATCTGGAGTTCCACCTGGAACTAAGGGTCCAATTGGAACATTCGGTACTCCCCACCTTTCACAGTAGAATTTCTTCCATCCCTGATGATCTGTGGCTAGGGTCTGGAAAACGGTGGAGACACAAGATACGATGCCAAGCCCCTTTGGATCGAGGCGGGAAAGAATTTCAGAGACCAATGCAGACGGCAGATCGGTAAAGCACATTGAGGCAGTTGCATCATTTCCTGTTTCACCATTTTCCTTTGGGTCAGTAACCTTTGCAAGTGATACATGACTTGACTCCTGGTTGGTTAGTCTGTTGAAGCTGTTCCAGTTAATAGCCTTTCCACAATGAGTGAAGGTGCTTGTCTGGATGAGTGTGCCCTTGTTGCAAATGCTAGAAGAATAATTGGGTGAAGCGTCTCCTGCCTTATTGGAATCAAAGGCCATAAAATTCCAAAATCCTAACTTGGGATGAACTTCCTATTTTCCCCAATCCAGAAAAATAAATATACAAAAGCCTGCAATGCAACCATTGAACACTTCAGCTCATACTGTATTAAGTAATACCATACGTTCAAACAAGCACCTATCGAGAAAAATGAATGAAGGGCAACCTAGTCGCCAACACTCTAGTTGTTCACCGCATGTTAAAAGGAATCTAAAGAAGAGCTAACATGCACTTATTTATGAATACAAAATCAGAAACCTATGGAAGATGAGGTATTTCGGATTAATACAAACCGACTAAACTCGGCTCCAAATTTGTAACCAGATTCTCCGTTGAGGGAGAACTTGTAACAAGAAAGGGAAGGGTTAATCGCAAGGTGACTAAAGCCTAGTTTTGCGGCAAAATTAAAAGCCTTAGACTGCACAAAAAGAGGCAAATTCTCCTCAAATAAACATCCAGGATAAGCTTAAAAATTCGCTATAATTGAAGCAAAGCGCACCACGCACTACACAAGATTGAGCAACCAGATGTACTAACAATTTCACCAATTAAGCATACTGAACCAGGAAACGAAACATCGAGCAGAAACGTGGGGTGTGTATCCGATGATTCTAGGACGATACATCCTAATTCGAAACCCTAGTTTCAAAACCAAATCCACAACCGCGCATCCTGAGGATGCCAGCCGCAAACCGCTGTCTGGCTTCACAGATCATCTAGTAAATTAAGTGAAAGAACTCCAAAATCGAATCGTTTGAAGGCAGATTACTACAGCGCAAGCTACCCGATTGGAGATATACACATACGAGGAAGAAGAAATTACTTGCTTCTACCGAGAAGGGAAGGAAGCATGCGACCGCACGAAAATTCCTAGCAAAATAAGCTAATCATCAATCGAACTAGCACGGAGCAAGCAAGAGATTGAGAGAGAGAATCACCTCGACCTGTGCCTCGGATCTCGATTTCGTTTGAAGATTTTTATCCCCATTTTTTTTGGTCTTTCCCTAGTTGTTGCGGCCGGACGGTGGGAGCCAAAGAGAGGACGCTTCGTCTGCACCACCCGTGCTAGGACAGAGACGGACGGTCGAGATCCTGTCTTGCTCCCGATCTGGACCGTCGGTGCACGCGAAGGCAACGTGCTCGTGCGTGTTTGTTACTTTGTTACCTTTTTTTTTGAGTTTTTGTTACTTTGTTACCTGGGCGGCTGGGCCAGGCTCTTAGCTCTCGTGAACAACAAGGCCTCTTCACTTTGGGTCCTCCTTTAGCCCGAACCGTGCAATGGATTTGGAAGCCGAAGGAGGGTGAATCCTATTTGACACTCACTGACTCACACCCGACCAACGCCTGAAGTGTTCCGCTTAGGAACCGGCCCATGTAACGTTTTTTTTTTCGTTTTCCCTTATCTTTCTGCTTTTTTCCTGATGCTGAAGTGTGTCGTAAATATCAAAATGTTCTTTACCCAGATTGCTCATAGTGGAACTTGGGTGGACCGGTTGGTCCACAGCCGTGAATTTTCCTTCTTAGGTTAAGGAGGTTTTTGACGTAAATCCTTGTGTCAATTATGCAAGCGATTGTGCTTATATTTTGGTTGCATTTTTTTTCATTGAAGGTATCCTTTAAAGTTAAATGGGGGCTAGTGGGGCTATGTATCTCTCTCGACAAAGTGGTATCATAGTTGAGGTTCAGTTTTTACTCAAGTTTTAGAGCAAGGTTTTTTTTGTCTCGAGCGTAGTTTGCCTATCTTAAAAGATGGAAGTGAATATCAACACAATGATATATTTGAATAGTATAAATTATCGAGCTTGAATGAGCACGATGAAGGATTTGTTGTAAATGAAAGAATAATGGAAGTCGGTGCTCTAAACTAATATGCCCGAGAACGTGAAGGAATATCAGTGAGAGATACTTTATCTCCAAACTTGTGGGTTAATTCGATATTGGGTTGATGACATTGTTTTGAACCATATCGCTGAAGAGACATGTGCACACACCTTATGAAAGAAATTGCAGAAGTTGTATGCCTGCAGATAAGGTATCAACAAGATGGTATTGATCAAGAAATTTATGCTTTTGAGGTACAAGGAGGACACTCTAATTGAAAATAAAATGAATGAATTTCAAGACATTATAAACCACTTATCTCCAATGTGAGGAACATTATAGATCAAGTTAACACCACGGTTGGTAGAAATTAGTTTTGATTAAAATAAATTATTTAGAGTTTAACATTTAACTAATGTTACTAAAACACTTTATTAAAACGAAAAACATTTAGTTTGGCAGCATGCAACTCCAAATCAAAATGAATTGTAATATTCAAGGTCTCGAGCACCTGGTATTTTCTGTTTGATATTTCATTTTTGTTCTTCCACTTCAAGAGTGTCATTAGTTGTCCAAAAGGACTAGCTAGTTTATGTCCATAAATTTGCGACCTTCAACATAGTTTGAGAAGGGTCGACAAACTACAAGCTACCATTCTGGGATTTCGATAGTTCAATTATCACCACGGTTCACCAATACTGTTGCATGTAGTCTAGTACTGTTTATCCTTTTCTTCTTAGGAAATTTTTATTCCAATGCATCGGAGTTTCCCTTGCACCCAGGGACGGAGCCAGCCACAATGCTTGGAGGGGGCAAATCATCTTGGAGGGGGCAAAGTGGCTTAAAATCACTAAGTATAAGTGTGATTAGTAGCATATTTATGAAGAAAATCAGATTCATGAAGGTGTCTTAGCCCCTGCTCGTCCCCTTTCCTCCGTCCCTGCTTGCACCTTCAATTTACGAAACAATGCTCGTTAGCCAATTTGTGCGCACAACAAATATATGATAGGTATTGACACTTTCATAGCAATGGCACTATTAGATGATACCAGTGTTAGGTCGGAACATAGCCCTCACAAATTATGGACTTAGGAGACACCCATTTTTATAAGGACATAACATCATTCGTGACGTGCTTAACTATTACTCATGGAATAAGGGTTATTTTCCTTCTAAATAAAGACAGTTGTCATATATATAGGGGTGCCTATTATATTATCCATGCATTTTTATTTACCTGCGGAAATACTCATTTTGTCTGTCTTCTAATTACTGATTATCAGTGGCTAGAATGTATTGCTCATATACTATGTATGTAACAATTTGCATTTGTGTTCTTATCTGTAAGTCTTGTTTTCGTCCGCCACTATTAGCTTATGCTGATATTTATGTTGGAAATATGCCCTAGAGGCAATAATAAAATTGTTATTGTCATATTTGCCATGTTTATGATTAATATTTGCACTCATGCTAGAATTGTATTAACCGGAAACATATACATGTGTGGTTTCATAAACAACACATTGCCGCTAGAAAGTCTATACTAGACTAGCTCGTTGATTAATTGATGGTTAGTGTTTCTTAACCATGGACAAGGGTTTTCAATTAATAACAGGGTCATGTCATTAGGAGAATGATGTGATGTACAAACCCAATTTTATTGTCAATTGTGATGTTTTTTATCATGAGATTATGTAACTCCCTGAGGAATGACCTTTTGGGGCATGCAACTTCGCTTCATAACTCGATGATCATAAAGATGTCTTACAGGTATCTCAGAAAGTATTTATTGGGTAGTATTTCAAGAGATTTGTTCCTTCATGAGATGAAGAGATACACTCTCTGCCCACTTGGTAACACACATTATGTATCAGACGTGGTTAAAGCTAGAGTTAGTCACAAAGAATGATGATTTACAGAACGAGTAAAGTCTACTTGTCTAAAACAAGATTGAACGAGGTATAGAGATTCCGTGCTGAAATCTCGCGTAAGGAAAAAATATCGCGAGACAAAGGGAATGGAATACGGATTGGTTCAGTCCACGACATAGTGGTTCACACGATAAGGATCTTCGTGTATAATGTGGGAGCGCTCATGGACCTCTAGATCCCGTTGTTCTATTGACGGTAAAGGCTCTAGTGCATGTCTGCATTATATCAAACCCGTAGGGTATCACGCTTAACGGAATAACATTCTTGAATAACGTGTTTGTGACTAGGCAAGTCAGAGAAGTATTCCTAAAAGGTGTTTTTGTGATCTTGGAATAGTTCTGGGATGTCACAGATGATTCAGGAGGTGTCCGGAATGATCTAGTGTAATATATGGAAAGTTTTAGAAGAGTTTAGAATGTTGTGTAATTGAAAGGCTCTGGAAGGGAGGAGGCAACCACATGTGGCATGCAACTAGACATGTGTCTCCCCACTGTCGTATGGCTCGCCCTCGAGCATGGCCCATGACATGTGTTGTATTGAGAATCAGTACACTTGACAAATGTCAAGACACTGGACATGTGTTGCCTTGCATGACACCGAACCCGACATGTGTCTAATCTCATGGCATGTGGCGTTGTAGGTGCCTTGAAAGCCAAGGCGCCTTGAGCCCATATTTACCCCTTGGCGCAACCAAGTAAAGGATTGGATGTTCATCCATTCGCACAAGTGAAGAGTTCACTTAGATAGCCGATCCTCAGCCACAATACCCATGCTCTCGTGAAATTGCTGCCAGGATTTCTACCTCTATTAGAAAGTGACCTAAAGAACATCCTACACAACTCATCTACTCCAAGCTTGTTCGCGTGGCGTTGCAAACTGGAGCATCGTGACATGCACATACATGCCACTTCCGGAACATGTGGATACCTCGGAGGTGTCGTCTTCCTCTACACTTGATTATGGAGCTGTTTTGAGTGGGAGTCGGCTTCGGCGGGATTCGTGCCCCGACTCGGAGCCCAACTCAGACTCGGACGGGAGTGGTTTCGGAAGCGAGGAGATATTCTCGCGGCTAGGAGGTGTCGCCTAACTGCAGGAATCGCCGACGACCGCGTCATCCACGTTTGTAAAATGTTTTCCGGTCGTGTTTTTAAAGGGTATGAAGATCTACTCTCTCTTGTTACAAGCATTTTGCTAGATTAGATCTTGTTTGTTCGTTTGCATCTCGTAAGAATTTTTTGTTTTCTGTACAACGAATCCCATCAATCTAAGCCTCTTGATGGAAATGTATAACCTAAAATGTTTTTTTTTTTGCACATGTTGATTTTACGAATATTGTTTACCTCGAAAGCTTGCTAGCAGATAAGAGTCATCCTAGCACTTCGTGTTTATCCCAGACTGTAGTGAACAAAGCAAACTTAAATTAATATAATTAGCATTTACACTAAACTTTTAAACTTATCACAACTTAGGTTTAGCATTCAACATTGTTAACAAGTATAAATTTGTTTATTATTAGGTTTAGTTAACCAAATATATATAATGTTGATAAATATTAGTTACTTGTAATGTTCTTTGTTATACACCTATGATGTATCATTGAAAATAAAATTGCACGTAATATATAGAAGATTCTCCTTAAATCATTTGTTATAGTTGTCTAATCAATTTTCATATACGTATATGTGTCATAGATCTCTGAAGTGCATGATCTAGCATATATATTATTAGTGGACTCTAGTGTATGATTAGTTAAGCATATCTATAGAACTTGCAGACTTAAATTTAACAGTTGGCACGATACTTTCAATCTATTTGTTTTGAAATGTCCCTTGTAAGTTACGACGGTTTAATAATAACTCAGTTGACAACATGTGGATGCCCGGTGCCTACAAATTGAACAATTTTATTATTTTGGCAAATTAAGTATGTTGGATGTATTAGATAATAGTTAGTTACCATATAGTCTAATATATGAAGCCTCCTCCTTTTGACGCCCAGGCCAGTCGCCCCTTCAGCGGCAAGCCACTGGCTGGGCTCCAACGATAGTGGTGTAGGCACCTTAGACACTATCGAGGTCACGATACACCTCCCCTAAGCTCGGGCATGAGCTGCACCACTGGAGCCATGAGCCCAATCTCGTCCATAGAGACAACTGACACAAACGGGAAGTGACGCCATGCAGGGAGTTCGAGGGCAAAAGACCCACAGAGGTCTGGTGTTCTCGACATCGGAATCAATGTGGAGCCCGACCAATGGAAAGACATCATGGACATCATGGAGCTTGCGAGGAGAAGCCTCCACTCTCGCTAAAAAACTACCAATCCGCGCCAAACAGCCGTGCGACTCATAGCTAAGCATCTCGGCCTGCTTTGCAAGGTCCAACTTCAACAACATGTTTGTCAAGGTTATTTCTTTGGCAAGTAGAAGGCCGTGGAGGAGAAACAGGTCGGAACGACGAAGTTTGATCAAAGCTGTGCTTTCACGGCAGGAGCGAGCGACATGGCCGAAGTTTAGGCGGTTCGTGCAGCAAATTGGGTCCTTGCAGGAGCTAGCACGATGTCAAACGGAGAGGCACCATAAGCACCGGGCTCTCATTCACGCGGAGAGCCGACCGTGCATGGCAAATAGGAAGGCGGTGAGCGGCGACGTGCCATGACGAGGGGCCAATCCCCAACGAATCCTCCCGGGGCATAGGCGCACGACACAAAGGATCGACATGCGCCTCGTCCCAAGTGAAGCATCCACACCAATCTCCCAAACCAGGGTGCTCTATCGGGAGGGGGAAATGGCTACTGCCCTGGTTTGGGAAGTACACCTGGCGTTATCCCTAAAAAATAAATTCCAAGACAGAATATGCCGCATGGAGAAAGATTTGTTGAAACTGCCAGCAATCTCAACAAGGTGTTTTACATCAGAGTGTGAAGAGTTATGTTGTCAGTTAAATTCAAAGTCTCGATTTCGGGTTCATAACAGCACAAGCTTATTGGTATTTTCATGATATTAATATATTCTCTTTATCGAGAAAAAACAACACAAGCTTGGACTTTTCTCATGGTTCAAGCAAACACTTGCACTTTTCTCTTTTTTGCTAATAAAACTTTCCTCCTGGCATCGGTTATGGATCGGTCCGATTTCACATCAGGTAACTAGGATACCTACAACGAGAGGCTTGTCGAGCTTCACACTCCCAACCTTCTCCTAGCGCTGTCCGTCTACTTGACGTCCGGGACAACTAAAATAGATGTAGGCAGTTCATTTCACATTTCTTTTCTTATGAGGTCACATTTTGCCTACAATTCTGTCACACAAACCATATTACTTACTACAGCCCGACATAATCCAAAGTAGAGAAATGGCATGGGCAAGAGTGCGACCAGGCGGTTGACTACCAGCAACAAAGTGAATGGATGTTGAAGGATTGGAGAGGACACCACGAACCAAAGGTTCTCATACAACGTGAAGAGCGAATCTTCCGAACCTTGGACCCGTCTCTCCCCCGCTACAGTAAAAGGAGAGGAACTTTTTCTCGTCGCCGTTTGATCCAGCTCGCCGGCGTCGATCTGCGGGTTTCCCCTCCCTCCGCCGGCCGCTCCGGCGGCGGGAGGGTGGGGAAAGCCCAGATCTTGCCTGTATATAGTCTAGGGTTAAGTGGCTTGCCTGCCGGCGGCGTCTGGGAGAGGATGGCGTGGTCGGCGCGGCGTTTTGTGGAGGCGGAGATCCTCTCCGGTGGTGGTGCTTCGCGGAGCACGACCATGGATTTGCCTCCCCCGGGGTGCTCGCAGCTCCTTAGAGCTGTGCTGTACTCCTTCCCCGTTCCGGAGCTCGTGGTGCGGCGTCTCCGGCTTGAAGATCTCGATGGTGAAGGTGATGGCGACGGATTCGAGGACGACGACGACGATGGGAGGTGGAGGCTCTTTCGAGCCGAGTTCTCTCGACTTCCCGTCCGCCTGGGGACTCTCTCCGATCCAAGGTTGCTGAGGAGGAGCGGCGGCGGCGCGCCGTGGTACGTCTTCTTCGTCAACGGCGGCCTCGACGACTTGCAGGACTTATGTGTAATTTTCTTTAATCTTTGGGTGTTCCTGTAAGTTTCCGGTGCTTTCACTGGATCTATCTCGCAAAAAAAAAAAAAAAAAAACGTGAAGAGCGAAAAGTAGACAATCAAGGAGCACAAGCCAAAGGCACCCTGCCTAGATCATTGATGCATCCAAAATGCATCTACTTTTTCAAGCACTTTGCTTCATAATTTGTTCCGAAATCTTCCCATATTTGAATAAAACTGCTGAATCTGACGCTGTTTTTAGCAAAGTCTCTTTTATGGCTATTTTTACAGGAAATAAAATCGGGGAAAAATACCACGCAATTTTTATGGAAAAGGAAGACGACGGACCAAAGATGGACACGAGGAAGCGCTCGAGGGCCAAAAGAGGGGGCCCCACGTGGCCACTGTACCTGGCCGCGTGGGCCCACCCCAATTGGGCCTTAGGCACCGTCTCGCCCTCGGTCTTCGACGTACCCCCTCATATATACAGAAAAACGCTTGCCCTAGAAGGGGAGAAGCTTTCGCGAAACAGAGCGCCGCCACCACCACGATCTTCGTTTCGGAGACAGATTGATCCAGGATTTCTCCTCCGGTGGAGGGATCCGGAGGCCGTCTTCACCGCCATCTTCACCGCCTTCATCTCCATCGACCATGAGCTCCTTCACCATCACCATGTGTGAGTAGACCGCTGTAGGCATGTGAGGTGGATGGGGATTGGATGAGATTGATCATGTAATGCTACCCGTTGTTCGGGATTTAGGGGTTTATCTTGAGGATTTTTGTATTGTGTTGATGCACTTATGCTATGTTTAATGCTTGCTACTAGGGCCCGAGTGGCATGATTTCAGTACTGAACTTATTTTGCCCCATCATATATTTGAGTTTGGTATTTATCTGCAAAGTGTATCACCTGCTATTATGTTGAACCTGCGAACCCTAAAGTGACATATAGGGAAAACAAGGGGGAGATGTTTTAGTTTGAGGATTCTATGTGTTCATGAAGTGTTAATGCATTGTTCCGGTCTATTCGAAAGGGTAGACCTTAATTACCTGTAGTTCCAAGTTGGCCCCGGTGAAATGGGCAGGTTGGACAATAGATGTTGTGCAAATTCTCTTGGTTAGTACGCACAACTAATTATGGAACACATACCTACATATATCGGAGTTAGAGATAAGTCCCATTGCTTTTTGTATCTTATTATATGATCAATCTCATTCATGCAACACCCCGCTATCACCTCATGCCTACGTTTTAAATCTCTGAGTTACACTTTCACTTTTCCGGTGAAAACTGGGAAACACTTGTTCACTGCTGCTGTTCTATTTTTACTTGAATCATACTACTGCCATCACTATTACTGCTGCAAGTTATTGATATACAGGTGTGGTTGAGAGTGACGCCTCAATTGCCAAAGTCTTATTGATATTCTTGTGTTCCCATCGAGTCGAACTATAAATTTGGGTAATACTTCCCAACGAAGACTTCAGCGATCCCCTATACTTGTGGGTATCAAGACGTTTTCTGGCGCCGTTGCCGGGGAACCTAGCTTTATTGGTAAGACAACTTGTTATCATTCATTTGCTGCTTTTGCTTGTTCCTAACCATGGGAAAGGAAAAGACACTCCGAAGGAAGTGAGGCCTTCAACTACTCGCAGAGGTACGGATTTGCCAAGTAGGCCAAACTTTTCACCTAATGTTGCTTCTGCTGTTGCTCCTAAGAAAAAAGGAAAAGTTTTATCTAGTTCACCATTGTCTAAAATGTCTACTAGTAATGAAAATGATTTAATATGTGGTAGCATAGACAAAGAAGTGACACCTGAAACATCTGAGATAACTGAAACACCTGAAAATCTGAATCTTCTATTAATGAAAATGTGGAATCTGAGTTAGAAGATAATGAATACTGTGATAATGTGTTTGAAACTTCTTCTGAGGAAGAGGATGCATTTACTATGGCTTTTATGAATTTTGATTTGATAAATTGGATAAACTTGATAGCTATAAAAATTCTCCTCTTGATGAATATTTCCCTATTACTGAGAAAATGAATGCTCCAACTATTAAAATTAAAGATAAAGATTATGAGTTTAGTGTTGATCCTGAAATAATTGAAAAAGCTGAGAAGTATAAGTTTTATGGTAGAGAGAATGAGTTTCCTTTTGAACACATTGCTGTCTTGCATGACTTATCTGTGTTATTTGGTAAAGATGAAATCCATCAACGCTATTATTTCTTAAAGCTGTTTCCTTTTACTTTGGGAGGAAGTGCTAAAACTTGGTATAATCGTTTAGAACCTGGATGTATTACTAGCAAGGAAGAATGTTTGCAGGTATTCTATAAATAAATCCCTGCTGATAAGATTCATGGTTTGACTGTTGAGATTAGCAACTTTTCACAGAAAGAGAAGGAGGATTTACCCCAAGCTTGGGGGAGGTATAGTAAGATGGTTAGGAAATGTCCTACCCATGGCTTCAAGAGTAATGAAATACTTGATATATTTTACAATGGACTAACCGAAAACACCAGAGGCTATCTTGATGGTATTGCAGGTAATGTTTTCAGGGAAAGGACCGTTGATGAAGCAACTGAGCTATTGGAGACTATCTCTAGGAATTATGAAGACTGGAATATTGAAGAGATATTTCCGGAGAAGAAAGGAGGCATGCTCAAATTGGACAAAGAGACAATGAAAGAAGCTTCCAAGGCTATTAAAGAGAAGGGAATTAAAACCTCTCATCTTAAGGAATTATCTGAAATGGGTGTTAAACTTCCTGATGATCAACCATGTTTTCCAATTCAAGTCAATGCTATTAGCTCCATAAAAGGTAATGAAAAGGTAACACCTCCTATTGATGTATCATACATGAATGATTTTGCTTATCATCATAATCCTGAGGAGCATAATATTAGAATGACTATTATGGAGAACTCTCACAAAATTAAATCTCTTCGTGAAAGTTTACATGCTAGTGTGGGAGAGGTAAAAAGAATTGTTAAACACTGTGAGATGATGAATAATCAAGTTGAACAAATGGTTTCTCTTCAAAATCAATTGTATGAAAGTCTTATGGTGAAGAAACAGGTTTGTGGAGTTAATACTAGGGGAGGTGCAAGTACTCAGGATCCTGACTATCCTGAAGACCATCCCAAGAGGAAAGAACAAGAGGCTCTCAAGAAGAAATCTTCTGCAGGAAAATCTCCCAATGAAAACAAGGACATTGATGACTCTGAAGAACAAGATAATAATACTTCTATTTCTGATGCTGAGACTGAAGACAATAATAATGAAGAAGAGGAATCACCTTCACCTGAAAAGAGCCACATGAGGATGAAAATATTGAAGAACCTGAACCCAATGATAAAGAAGACCCTCAACCATCTATTGAGAAGAATAAGAAGAAGAGCCACCCAAATCCACAAAAAGGTAAAGAGAGGGATCCATGGGTACAAAGACCCATACAATATCCCCAAGAGGTAATAAAAACTTTGGATGATGCTAGATTTGAGAAATTCTTTGAGTTGATTAAGTCTTTGTGTTTGCAAATTCCTCTTGTTGATGCTATTAAAATTCCTCCATATTCAAAATACATGAAAGATATTGTCACTAATAAAAGAAAGATTCCTACTGATGCAATTACTGCTATGCTTGCTGAGTATTCCTTTAAAGGGAAAATGCCTGAAAAACGTGGAGATCCTGGTATTCCAACTATTCCTTGTCATATTAAAGAAACTTATGTGAAATATGCACTATGTGATTTAGGAGCTGGTGTTAGTGTTATGCCTTTTTCTTTATATAAGAAACTTAACCTAAACAAGTTGGTTCCAACTGAAGTATCATTACAAATGGCTGATAAATCAACTGCTGTGCCTATAGGAATATGTGAGGATGTTCCTATCTCTATTGCTAATGTACTAATTCCTACAGACTTTGTTGTGTTAGAAATGCATGAACATGATAATTTATCTATTATTCTTGGAAGACCCTTTTTGAACACTGCAGGAGCTGTTATAAATTGCACTGAGAGCAAGGTGACATTCAATGTCAAAGGAAATGAGCACACCATTTATTTCCCAAGAAGAAATCTGTTACAATGGTAAGCCAGAGTGTGAATTCCATTAAAAGAAATACTCTTATAATTGGAAGATTTGAATTTGCTTTACCACCTCCTGAACCAAAATATGCTATCTTGATGATTGGAACTATTCCAATCAAATATGAGGTGTCTTGAAATTTCTCTCTTTATATATAAACAATAAAGAATCATGTGTTATATCTTTTTCATATTATTAATGAGACTTGATCAACCTCCTTACTAATGTGGAAATGATGCAAACTTGATTCATTGAAAATTTACATTTCTTTTTAATTGTATTCATTTTAAAAATTTAGATTATTTGCATGGACATAATTATTTCAAAGTTCAGAAAGTCCAAATTATGAAGTTTGAAAAATTCTGTTCAGAAAATTGTCTCTAAAAATTCCAGAAAAATTTGGAGGTGAGTTATTTTACCAGGGGAACTAACAGCCAAAAGGGGGACACCAGAGGGCCACCAGGGCCCAGAATAGGGTGTCCCACGCGGCCACTGTACCTGGCCGCGTGGGACCCACCATTTTGGCCCACAAAGGGAGTTAGGTGGGTGGTCAGTGCCCATCTCCTTCCCATCGACAGAAAACCAGCCCCAGGTATTGATGCATCCAAAATGCATCTACTTTTCCAAGCACTTTGCTTCATAATTTGCTCCGGAATCTTCCCATATTTGAATAAAACTGCTGATTCTGACGCTATTTTTAGCAAAGTCTCTTTTATGGCTATTTTTGCAGGAAATAAAATCGGGGAAAAATACCACGCCAATTTTTATGGAAAAGGAAGACAATGGACCAAAGATGGACACGAGGAAGCGCTCGAGGGCCAAAAGGGGGCCCCACGCGGCCACTGTACATGGCCGCGTGGGCCCACCCCAAATGGGCCTCGGGCACCGCCTCGCCTTCGGTCTTCGACGTACCCCCTCATATATACAGAAAAGTGCTTGCCCTAGAAGGAGAGGAGCTTTCGTGAAACAGAGCGCCGCCACCATCACGATCTTCGTTTCGGGGACAGATTGATCCAGGATTTCTCCTCCGGTGGAGGGATCCGGAGGCCGTCTTCACCGCCATCTTCACCGCCTTCATCTCCATCGACCATGAGCTCCTTCACCATCACCATGTGTGAGTAGTCCACTGTAGGCATGTGAGGTGGATGGGGATTGGATAAGATTGATCATGTAATGCTAGCCGTTGTTCGGGATTTTAGGGGTTTATCTTGAGGATACTTTTGTATTGTGTTGATGCACTCTTGCTATGTTTAATGCTTGCTACTAGGGCCCGAGTGGCATGATTTCAGTGCTGAACTTATTTTGCTCTATCATATATTTGAGCTTGGTACTTATCTGCAAAGTGTATCACCTGCTATTATGTTGAACCTGCGAACCCTAAACGTGACATATAGGGAAAACAAGGGGGAGATGTTTTAGTTTGAGGATTCTATGTGTTCATGAAGTGTTAATGCATTGTTCTGGTCTATTCGAAAGGGTAGACCTTAATTACCTGTAGTTCCAAGTTGGCCCCGGTGAAATGGGCAGGTAGGACAATAGATGTTGTGCAAATTCTCTTGGTTAGTACGCACAACTAATTATGGAACACATACCTACATATATCGGAGTTAGAGATACACCTCATTGCTATTTGTATCTTATTATATGATCAATCTTATTCATGCAACACCCCGCTATCACCTCATGCCTACGTTTTAAATCTCTGAGTTGCACTTTCACTTTTCCGGTGAAAACTGGGAAACACTTGTTCACTGCTGCTGTTATGCTTGTTACTTGAATCATACTACTGCCATCACTATTACTGCTGCAAGTTATTGATATACAGGTGTGGTTGAGAGTGACGCCTCAATTGTCAAAGTCTTATTGATATTCTTGTGTTCCCATCGAGTCGAACTATAGATTTTGGTAATACTTCCCAACGAAGACTTCAGCGATCCCCTATACTTGTGGGTATCAAGACGTTTTCTGGCGCCGTTGCCGGGGAACCTAGCTTTATTGGTAAGACAACTTGTTATCATCTATTTGCTGCTTTTACTTGTTCCTAACCATGGGAAAGGAAAAGAATACTCCGAAGGAAGTGAGGCCTTCAACTACTCGCAGAGGTACGGATTTGCCAAGTAGGCCAAACTTTTCTCCTAATGTTGCTTCCGCTGTTGCTCCTAAGAAAAAAGGAAAGGTTTTATCTAGTTCACCATTGTCTAAAATGTCTACTAGTAATGAAAATGATTTGATATGTGGTAGCATAGACAAAAAAGTGACACCTGAAACATCTGAGATAACTGAAACACCTGAAAATCTTGAATCTTCTATTAATGAAAACTAGCTGGTTGGCCCGCGCATTTGCGCGTCTAGATTCAATATTATTAGTGCAGTTCCATTTCATGTATTCTTTACTATGAGTTATTTATTGGTGTTTGCAACCAGATAATCCACGTCATACAACGTATGCCAGGTTTCCCTTGTTCATCCCAATACCGTTGACTCTTTCCAATGTACATATTATTAGTTGTTTTAAGTCTCCAAAATATTTTATTTATGTTCTAAAATATTTAAATTATGAAATCTGTGAATAAGTGGTCGGCTCACAATTTCGTTTAAGTGTATCATTTTTCCGGTGACCTAATTTCTTTGCAAAATATTTACTTATTTTCTATAATATCTAAATTATGAAATCTGTAGATAAGACCCGCTCACAATTTTGCTCAAGTCATTTTGACCCGTGTACCTCCGCATCTATTTAGGGATTCTGAAAACATAGAAGCTCAAATTTATTTGTGTCAAACTTCGTAAAAAACAATTGACCATAGAAAATTTATAGATACACGCTCCATTGGTTGCCAACTAATTAGAACTTGATGTCCATACGATTTGTGATGTACTGTCACCGGAAATTTCTCTTTGATAAATTCATAAACAATAATGCACTATTACTGAGAACCATCCACACTCTCTGTGATACGTATAGAAGTATATGCATGTATGATTAAAGATTGGTGTTAAGTCTTAGTGTCTTACCTGCTTGACAAAACTTCGGCCAGCCTCTTTCTCTTGTCAAAAGGGCCGTCCTGCGCGCCTTTGCGTGTCACATGCCTTACCTATCAATCTTATCCTCCAGGCCCAAACTGCGTTTATATTTTAGTTCATACTGGTGCTTAGCTCGACCCGTGACGTTCGTTCCTCAGTTGTGCGAGGTTGTCCTTGTCGATTGCTGATTGTGCTTGATGCATCTTATTTTGTTTCCGTTGATCAAAGCCAGCGCGTGACCCCATCCATGTATCAACGTAGGTAAAGCATGAAACTGCAGCCTCTTCTAGAAAGTACTGAACTCTGACAATATCGTAATTATTTTTCACTGTTGTGCACTCTCTCTCCGAACCGTGTTCCGTGTACCATGTCCCCACTTAGCTCGAATCCATCCTTGTGAGCAATAAGTAGTTGTCCTACTCTCACTCTTTTCCCCTTCCTCCTCTGCTCTCCTCACCACTGTAGCTTTGAGAGTCGCCGGCTAAATCGCCGGGCCGATCTGGCCTCTCCGCCGGAATAGCTGGCCGGAGTTGGAGCTGGTGAGGTGCCGGAGCCCTGTACTTAGTAGATCTTGTTAGGTTTAGTGTCTGCCTCTATGGCGTTGTCTGGCGTTATGCCGCTCCTCCTACCTCCGCGCCTGTCGTGGTCGTCTTCGGGCGGCGGCCAAAGATTGGTGAAGCTCCGTTGCGAGGCCTGTCCATGGAGGATGGGACGATGGTGGGGCGGATCTAAAGGTGCTTCTCTAAATAAGCTCGATCCCGATCCTCTCTCTCTGTGTGGATTTCTTCTTCTCCTGGCCGGCCTCGGGGGCGAGGGGGGGAGGAAGATTGGCGCGCCGAAGTGGAGCTTGCTGCTGGCGCATCCGAGCTGCGTCTTGTGGCGAGCGGCGGAGGAATCTTTAGAAGTGACCGCATGGTGCGGTGGAAATCTGAAGATACGGTGCCGGGATCGATCTCAAATAAGCTCGGTCTTCCTCTTTGCTGCCGAGCTTGCCGTCGTGGTGGCGGTGCAAGGTGGTTTTTTGCTGGATCTGGTGCCAGAAGCAGTGTCCCCTTTGCTGATTTGCTTGCGAGCTTCGTCGATGGCCTCCAATGGCTGCGGCAACTCGACATCCTGCTCGAGCCGGGGCGAGTCCCCCGCCGATGGACTTTCTTCGTCGCCAAGGTTCTGCTCTGTGCAGGCGGCACATGCGGCGACTTCAACGGAACTTCTGTTTCCAAACGACTGGAGCAGGTGACTCAGCGGCCGTTCTTCTTCTCCTCGTCATCTCCGGCGCGGCGACGACGACATGGACGGTGGCGGAAGTGTAGCTGCAGAATCGCCCAGGGTTGTGTGTGTCTTTTCTTGTTTTCTCAGGGTGTTTTCTGTAATAGGGGTCTGGAGTTTCCAGATTACTGCAGGTGTATTTCGTAAATTATTAATCCAGATGCAGTTCTCAAAAAAAAAAAATCCATCCTTGCATCATGCGTGCGAACAGTTGGACTACTAATTACAAAAGTAATTCAGTTCGTCTGCATACATATGTGGTTGTAGCTTATTGCATCTTGATTCTTGCACTATCAAATATATACTCTACAAATAAAATTGGGCATATCAGATAATTACATACCTCAGCCTCGACATGCACGTTATCCTGATTTCCTGGCAGGCCAGTACGAAGTGGAATGAGGCAGATTTTAGCCTAAGGCTTTGTCTCGCGGCGGCCGCCCGCCTGCATGTTTTTTTGTCTGTTATCCTTCATGTAGCAACTTCTCCGTTTCTAAGATCCAATGGTGGAATCATTACTCCAAGGCAGGCAAAATGGATATGATGTGTTCGTGTGTGGTTGATTGTCCACTGGTCGCATCGTCAATTAGCATCAATTCATAGTGATTATTTCCAGCTCAGGCGCGCGGGCGGTGGTGGTGCACCGGCGCCGGCGAATCATCAAAAATCAGGTGCGCCAGCGGTCATGCACACGCGCAGGCGGAACAACCGTGTCCTCTTCGATGTTGAATAGAAGGCGGAGAGAGTCCCGGTATGGGTATGGCACAGATTAGCCGACGCTGGCCATCTTCTGTCCTTGCTGTTGCGCTAGGCTTGGCCGGCGATTGCAGGCGTCCGCGGACGACCACGAAGGATGACCTGCTGGCCACGACCCAGGATGTTGCTCTTTTTTTTTTTTGATTTTCAGGATGTTGCTCTTTGTCCCGTGAGGAACGATCTGCAGATCACATAAACATAACGTATCAATTTAGTCATGGATGTCTCGGTAAAAAACTGTCTTTTGTAGATTAGAGTACATCGCCTAGCCGGCCGGCTGACATGTCTCGAGGCACCATCAGCTCCTCTTCCGGGCTTTTCTGCAGCATCTCAGCGACGGACATGTATAGGCTCGCTGGCCCTGGACCAGCAGGGTGATGATGTCTTCTCCGATCGTAACTACGGCGACTCCTGATTCCGGCCGCCGTTTCCGTCGTGGTCGTTAATTAGTTCCGATTCGCTGCGCGTCCATGCTTGTAGGGTTCTTTCGATCAGACTCATGATTCCGGCCGCCGTCTCCGTCGAGGTCGTTGATTGGTTCCGATTCGCTGCGCGTCCATGCGTGTAGGGTTTTCTCGATCTCATGTGCTATTTGTCCAACGATTGCTGCGTCCACGTTAAGCCATGAAGCCGATCAGTTTGCACGTTCTGTTGTGGCAAAACATCGAGACGTGTGTTTGGAAATTGGAAGCATGCGTGTTGTCGCCGGACATCTGGACGTGTACTATCAAAACTTCTTGCTTTCCTCGCCAGACATCAGGACGGAAACTTCTCGCTTTCCTCCGATTACTTCTTAGTTGATGTAAAATCGTACGGATCGGTAGCCATTGCCTTCGATAAATCTGTACCGTCTAATCGTCTTAATTAAAAGGTCGTAAATCTCCACCGTCAATTGTTTGTTGTTTTAATAATATAATAGATGTGGAATCTGGGATAGAAGATAATGAATACTGTGATAATGAGTTTGAAATTTCTTCTGAGGAAGAGGATGCTTTTACTATGGCTTTTATGGATTCTAGTTTTGATAAATTGGATAAACTTGATAGCTATAAAAATTCTCCTCTTGATGGATATTTCCTATTACTGAGAAAATGAATGCTCCTGCTATTAAAATTAAAGATAAAGATTATGAGTTTAGTGTTGATCCTGAAATAATTGAAAAAGCTGAAAAATATAAGTTTTATGGTAGAGAGGATGAGTTTCCTTTTGAACACATTGCTGTCTTGCATGACTTATCTGTGTTATTTGGTAAAGATGAAATCCATCAACGCTACTATTTCTTAAAGCTGTTTCCTTTTACTTTGGGAGGAAGTGCTAAAACTTGGTATAATCGTTTAGAACCTGGATGTATTACTAGCAAGGAAGAATGTTTGCAGGTATTCTATAATAAGTATTTCCCTGCTGATAAGATTCATGGTTTGACTGTTGAGATTAGCAACTTTTCACAGAAAGAGAAGGAGGATTTACCCCAAGCTTGGGGGAGGTATAGTAAGATGGTTAGGAAATGTCCTACCCATGGCTTCAAGAGTAATGAAATACTTGATATATTTTACAATGGTCTAACCGAAAACACCAGAGGCTATCTTGATGGTATTGCAGGTAATGTTTTCAGGGAAAGGACCGTTGATGAAGCAACTGAGCTATTGGAGACTATCTCTAGGAATTATGAAGACTGGAATATTGAAGAGATATTTCCGGAGAAGAAAGGAGGCATGCTCAAATTGGATAACGAAACAATGAAAGAAGCTTCCAAGGCTATTAAAGAGAAGGGAATTAAAACCTCTCATCTTAAGGAATTATCTGAAATGGGTGTTAAACTTCCTGATGATCAACCATGTTTTCCAATTCAAGTCAATGCTATTAGCTCCATAAAAGGTAATGAAAAGGTAACACCTCCTGTTGATGTATCCTACATGAATGATTTTGCTTATCATCATAATCCTGAGGAGCATAATATTAGAATGACTATTATGGAGAACTCTCACAAAATTAAATCTCTTCGAGAAAGTTTACATGCTAGTGTGGGAGAGGTAAAAAGAATTGTTAAACACTGTGAGATGATGAATAATCAAGTTGAACAAATGGTTTCTCTTCAAAATCAATTGTATGAAAGTCTTATGGTGAAGAAACAGGTTTGTGGAGTTAACACTAGGGGAGGTGCAAGTACTCAGGATCCTGATTTTCCTGAAGGCCATCCCAAGAGAAAAGAACAAGAAGCTCTCAAGAAGAAATCTTCTGCAGGAAAATCTCCCAATGAAAACAAGGACATTGATGACTCTGAAGAGCAAGATAAATATTTCTATTTCTGATGCTGAGACTGAAGATAATAATAATGAAGAAGAAGAATCACCTTCACCTGAAGAAGAGCCACAAGAGGATGAAAATATTGAAGAACCTGAACCTAATGATAAAGAAGACCCTCCACCATCTACTGAGAAGAATAAGAAGAAGAGCCATCCTAATCCACAAAGAGGTAAAGATAGGGATCCGTGGGTACAAAAACCCATACCATATCCCCAAGAGGTAATAAAAACTTTGGATGATGCTAGATTTGAGAAATTCTTTGAGTTGATTAAGTCTTTGTGTTTGCAAATTCCTCTTGTTGATGCTATTAAAATCCCTCCATATTCCAAATACATGAAAGACATTGTGACTAATAAAAGAAAGATTCCTACTGATGCAATAACTGCTATGCTTGCTGAATATTCCTTTAAAGGGAAAATGCCTGAAAAACGTGGTGATCCTGGTATTCCAACTATTCCTTGTCATATTAAAGAAACTTATGTGAAATATGCTCTATGTGACTTAGGAGCTGGTGTTAGTGTTATGCCTTTTTCTTTATATAAGAAACTTAACCTAAACAAATTGGTTCCAACTGAAGTATCATTACAAATGGCTGATAAATCAACTGCTGTGCCTATAGGAATATGTGAGGATGTCCCTATCTCTATTGCTAATGTGTTAATCCCTACAGACTTTGTTGTGTTAGAAATGCCTGAAGATGATAATTTGTCTATTATTCTTGGAAGACCCTTTTTAAACACTGCAGGGGCTGTTATAAATTGCACTGAGAGCAAGGTAACATTCAATGTCAAGGGAAATGAGCACACTATCTATTTTCCTAAGAAGAAATCTGTTACTATGGTAAGCCAGAGTGTGAACTCCATTAAAAGGAATACTCTTATAATAGGAAGCTTTGAGTTTGCATTGCCACCTCCTGAACCAAAATATGCTATCTTAATGATTGGAACTATTCCAATCAAATATGAGGTGACTTGAAATTGCTCAGAAACATATAAAATAAAGAATCATGTATTATATCTTTTGCATATTATTAATGAGACTTGATCAACCTCATTACTAATATGAAAATGATGCAAACTTGATTCCCATAAAAATTTTTGCATTTTTAGTTTATTTATTCTAGAATTTTTAGATTATTTGCATGAGCATAATTATTTCAAAGTGCAGAAATTCCAGAAATGTAGTTTGAAAAATTCTGTTCAGAAAATTTTCTCGAAAAATTCCAGAAAAATTTGGAGGTAAGTTATTTTACCAGAGGAACTAACAGCCAAAAGGGAGACACCAGAGGGCCACCAGGGCCCAAAAGGGGTGTCCCACGCGGCCACAGTACCTGGCCGCGTGGGACCCACTATTTTGGCCCACAGAGGGGGTTAGGTGAGTATCCAGTGCCCATCTCCTTCCCCTCGACAGGAAACCAGCCCCAGGTATTTTTCCCAAATTTTCTCGAGCTCTCTTCCTGCTATCCTTGGATCTCCAAGTTTAGGGCAGATTTTTCAAATCTGTTTGGTGGGATTGCTCATTGGTATGTGACTCCTCCACTCATCCAATTACTTTTTGTTCTTATGCCTCATGCATGAAGTATTTTGCTGCACTAGGTGTCACCCTTTTATGCTTAGGAAATCCATAGATTCAAGTTTTCTAGTTGATATTGATGCATGATATTGATGTGGAGACTATTTATGGATGGCTTAATGTTGTTTTAAGGTGTTACATCTTGATTTTTGTTGAATATTGTTTTTGGGCAGCAAGGTATCATGTTTAGCAAGGGCAAAGCTTTGGTTGGGATGAGCTCAAGACCAAGAAGAAGAGCATGCAAAGTCTCCCTCAATTATGATGACGACCATCTTGGGAGGATGATGCATTCTTTGTAGGGGAGAAGCTGAAAATACATACAACAAGATGGCAAGATCCCTATGTTCTTGAACAGTGGGGGATCAAAGAGGACTTCGACACCTTCGTCACTACAACTGGCTTGCTTAGGTTTCCCAGAACCCCAAGATACATATGAAGAACTCTCGCGGGAATTCCTCTCTACCTTCAGATTTGAGGGCCCGGAGCCCAAAAGCACAGGAAGAAAGTAAGGCACCCCTCTTACCTTTGTTTGCAAATTTACTATGAGAGGTGAGCGCCTTGTTATGTCTCTAGGGAATTTTGCAATGCTATTGGTGTAGAAAATTCAGGGAGTTGGAGTGAAACTCGTGCTGATACCAACCATGAGCTTGTTGAGTTTTGGCACTATATCTGTAAACTCTCATGATAGATTAAATAGGGGTAAATTTACTCATATACAGCACCCAAGTTTGAGATATTTTGCGTTGTTTCTTGCAAGAGGATTTCTTGCTAGGGATAACAATTCTGCTTGCACTGGACCAATGGTTTATCTACTAAAATGTGCAAAAGAAAATACACCGTGTGAATATAACTTGGGAGTCATACTTGCTAGATCTTTGCATACTGCTGTGAGTAGAAATATTACTGATCAAACTCCTATTTATGCTGGTGCTATTGCTACTATGGTGTACAATTACATTAAAAACGAGAGAGGATATGGTGATAACATGGGTACTCTAGTGCGAGAGTCCAAATTACTTGATTTTGCTTTGACTACTCGCATGGATATAAGTACGTTGTATGGGGACATTATCTGTATAACTATTTGAGCACTAGTGGGCAGCGAGTGTCCATTAGGCTCCCCGTACTGACCTTTTTGACAGGAGTACCGGAAAATGGATAGTGGAAGAGGCGCCGCCTCAGGAGGAGCCACAAGCTCCAGAGACACAGGGGTACTACCTCAGGCGGAGCCCTGTACCCAAGCATGCAAGGCTACCCATATAGTTACTACCCTGGAAGTGGAAGTGGATACGGCAACTACCCAGGATACTAGCTTGATCGCAAGCTTGGGGGAGTACTTCTCTTACTCTCCATTCATTGTTTTATATCACCGTTATATTGCTATGATAAGTTTCTTGAAAACACAAAAACACAAAAAGATTTTATTTGTTTCTTTTACTTCTGGGTTTGTTTTTGTTTCTTAGAACGAAAAAAACAAAAATATTTTCGTTTTCTTGAAACAAACGCAAAAACGGAGGTGCAGAAATTGCTGAAATCTGCTCGCTGTTTTATTTTTCATTTTTTCTCTGTAACTCCGATTGAGCTGAAATTTTAACCACTGCTGCAACACATCATAACCACACACCGTAAAATATGAGATTTTTCTGAGGTGTCTAGGTAGGGTAAAAACAGTACTGTATGCAGTGACATTTTCTGGCAGATTTGAGTTTTTATTGTGCAGTTCAAGTTGGGAGAGGAGAACAACGATGATGAGTTGATGTGCATGAAGTGGATGAAAGGTATGACACCTTTGCCATGTTTATGTGGACTTTTAATAACAGCAAGTGAGCACATCATAGTTTCTTCAACATCTAGAAATGGTAGCAAATGTTTATCTTCTCCATGTTCTAGTATGTTATATGATGATGCAAGTGAAATTTATTTAGTGACAATACTTGGTTGTGGATTGAATAATTGTGGCTCTAAACAAAGGTCTACGCATCCCATTGTGCTTACTAAACTTGCCAACCAAAGAAGTAAAATAATTTTCAAATTAAACATGAAGTGTATGCTTGACAGGTTTAGTGGTTGGGAGTTAGCTGAAATGTGCTGACACATGTAAAGCTTTCAACATTGCACTAAATATATTCAGTTGATATCATGTACTTTTGTTATGGATGCTTATCATGTGCGAAATGAAAGTGGAAACTTAGCAAGTTTGATGAGTGAGAATAATTGGCTAGAGAGACGCCTGGGCCGCCAACTTAAGCCATGCATCATTCATGGTGGAAATTTACAGCGCACCATAGTGGACATTCAGTGATGCACTTCATAATAAAAAGCTATGCAAATGGTAAATAAAAGAGTGCTGAGATTGTTCATTGTCTGTTTGTCTTGTTGTTTGGACATGGGCTTGTCCATGTCCTGGGACAAGAGGTACCCCAGTTGACGCTCTTGATGACGCTTTTATTACTTGCAATGACTGAAAATTTCGAACTTGCTAGTGACCCAAGTTGAGTAGCCATGGTGTAGGTACTCGTATTCACGGGGCATGAGGTTTTCAACCATTAGTTGGTCAAGCATATGAGTCATATTAGTACATCAAATGGTTTGCTAAAACTAAGAGCAAGGTTGTAAGCACAATGATTTCACCAGTAACAAAAGAAAGAATCAAAAGATCTCAAAATCTTGTCATGATTCAATCATTAGCGATGCAAGAACCTTTGTTTATTTCTACAGTTGAGCAAACTCATCCAAGTATTGGCACTACATGTTATTCTCTTGCAACAAATATAAATGCTTTAACATTGATTAGATATACCTTTGCTAGCATCTTGTCATTTGTTATTGAAGCTATGCTTTGAATGCTTGTTGTATTAAATTGTGTTACATATGCAATGCAAAGTTCTTGTCAAAGTCTTTTATCGCTTCTGCACTATGTTTGAGTTGTTCGAGGACAAACAACGAGCTAAGCTTGGGGGAGCTGATGCATCCAAAATGCATCTACTTTTCCAAGCACTTTGCTCATAATTTGCTCCGGAATCTTCCCATATTTGAATAAAACTGCTGAATCTGACGCTGTTTTTAGCAAAGTCTCTTTTCTGGCTATTTTTGCAGGAAATAAAATCGGGGAAAAATACCACGTCAATTTTTATGGAAAAGGAAGGACAATGGACCAAAGATGGACACGAGGAAGCGCTCGAGGGCCAAAAGGGGGGCCCACGCGGCCCTGTACCTGGCCGCGTGGGCCCACCCCAAATGGGCCTCGGGCACCGCCTCGCCTTCGGTCTTCGACGTACCCCCTCATATATACAAAAAGTGCTTGCCCTAGAAGGAGAGGAGCTTTCGCGAAACAGAACGCCGCCACCATCACGATCTTCGTTTCGGGGACAGATTGATCCAGGATTTCTCCTCCGGTGGAGGGATCCGGAGGCCGTCTTCACCGCCATCTTCACCGCCTTCATCTCCATCGACCATGAGCTCCTTCACCATCACCATGTGTGAGTAGTCCGCTGTAGGCATGTGAGGTGGATGGGGATTGGATGAGATTGATCATGTAATGCTACCCGTTGTTCGGGATTTTAGGGTTTTATCTTGAGGATACTTTTGTATTGTGTTGATGCACTCTTGCTATGTTTAATGCTTGCTACTAGGGCCCGAGTGGCATGATTTCAGTACTGAACTTATATTGCCCCATCATATATTTGAGTTTGGTATTTATCTGCAAAGTGTATCACCTGCTATTATGTTGAACCTGCGAACCCTAAACGTGACATATAGGGAAAACAAGGGGGAGATGTTTTAGTTTGAGGATTCTATGTGTTCATGAAGTGTTAATGCATTGTTCCGGTCTATTCGAAAGGGTAGACCTTAATTACCTGTAGTTCCAAGTTGGCCCCGGTGAAATGGGCAGGTTGGACAATAGATGTTGTGCAAATTCTCTTGGTTAGTACGCACAACTAAATATGGAACACATACCTACATATATCGGAGTTAGAGATAGGTCCCATTGTTATTTGTTTCTTATTATATGATCAATCTCATTCTTGCAACACCCCGCTATCACCTCATGCCTACGTTTTAAATCTCTGAGTTACACTTTCACTTTTCCGGTGAAAACTGGGAAACACTTGTTCACTGCTACTGTTCTGCTTGTTACTTGAATCATACTACTGCCATCACTATTACTGCTGCAAGTTATTGATATACAGGTGTGGTTGAGAGTGACGCCTCAATTGCCAAGGTCTTATTGATATTCTTGTGTTCCCATCGAGTCGAACTATAAATTTGGGTAATACTTCCCAACGAAGACTTCAGCGATCCCCTATACTTGTGGGTATCAGGTATTTTTCCCAAATTATCCCGAGCTCTCTTCCTGCTTGGTGGGATTGCTCATTGGTGTGTGACCCTCCACTCATCCAATTATTATTTTTGTTCTTGTGCCTCATGCATGAAGTATTTTGCTGCACTAGGTGTCACCTATTATGCTTGAAAAATCCATAGATTTAAGTTTTCTAGTTGATATTGATGCATGATATTGATGTGGAGACTAATTATGGATGGCTTAATGTTATTTTAAAGTGTTACATCTTGATTTTGTTGAATATTGTTTTTGGGCAGCAAGGTATCAAGTTTAGCAAGGGCAAGGCATTGCTTGGGATGAACTCAAGACCAAGGAGAAGAGCATGCAAAGTCTCCCTCAATTATGATGACAACCATCTTTGGGAGGATGATGCATTCTATGTAGGGGAGAAGTTGAAGATCCATACAACTAGATGGCAAGATCCCCATGTTCTTTAACAGTGGGGGATCAAAGAGGACTTCGACATCTTCGCCACTGCAACTGGCTTGCTTTGGTTTTCCCAGAACCCACAAGATACATATGAGGAACTCTCGCGGGAATTCCTCTCTACATTCAGGTTTGAGGGTCCTGAGCTCTACAAGCACAGTAAGAAAAGTAAGGCATCCCCTCTTACCTTTGTTTGCAAATTTACTATGAGAGGTGAGCGACTTGTTATGTCTCTAGAGGAATTTTGCAATGCTATTGGTGTAGAAAACACGGGGAGTTGGAATGAAACCCGTGCTGATTCCAAACCTGAACTTGTTGAGTTTTGGCATTCCATTTCTGTAAACTCTCATGATAGATTAAATAGGGGTAAATTTACTCATATACAGCACCCAAGTTTGAGATACTTTGCGTTGTTTCTTGCAAGAGGATTTCTTGCTAGGGACAACAATTCTGCTTGCACTGGACCGATGGTTTATCTACTTAAATGTGCAAAAGAAAACATACCATGTGAGTATAACTTGGGAGTCATTCTTACTAGATCCTTGCATACTGCTGTGAGTAGAAATATTACTGGTCAAACTCCTATTTATGCTGGTGCTATTGCTACTTTAGTGTACAATTACATTATAGATGAGAGAGGTTATGGTGATAACATGGGTACTCTTGTGCGAGAGTCCAAATTACTTGATTTTGCTTTGACTACTCGCATGGAAATAAGTACGATGTATGGGGATTATTATTTGTATAACTATTTGAGTACTAGTGGGCAGCGAGTGCCCATTAGGCCCCCCCGTACTGACCTTTTTGACAGGAGTACCAGAAAGTGGACAGTGGAGGAGGCGCCGCCTCAAGTGGAGATACAAGCTCCAGAGATGCAGGGGTACCAACCTCAGGCGGAGTCCCTGTACCTGATGCATGTAAAATGCATACATGAACTTTGCACTTTATTACTCATATTCCAATCATATTTGCATCATATAAGGGTTATATCAATGTTTTATCATGATTTCGGAAATATTTTAATGATTTTCTATTTTTATGGAATTAACCCTGCACAGGCAGAAAACCCTATTTTTTTTGTTTTAATGTTTCAGGGACCCAAACATAGTCCAAATCACCTGCAAATTTAGGGGCGTCATTTTTTGGAAGGAAGAAGACCTATGGGCGAAGGAAGCGAACAAACGGAGGCCCGAGGGCCAAAAGAGGGGGGGCCCACGCGGCCTCTGTACCTGGCCGCGTGGGACCCACCCAATTGGGCCTCGAGGCTCCGTTGACGTTGATCTTTGCTCCACCGACTCCGTCTTGACCTAAAACTGCCTATAAAAATTATGCCCGAGGCTCTTCGGAAAGGAGCGCCGCCGAAACAGAGAAACACCGAAACAGAGACCTGGAGCTGCAGATTGGAGGGGGAAAACTCCGGCGGAGCGATGCCGGCGTGGTCTCCATCTTCTCCATCGACTTCTCCACCGTCTCCATGATGAAGAGGGAGTAGTCCACCTCTGGATTATGGGTTTGTGGAAGTAACTTATGTATCTCTCCTCTCTTGAGCTTCACTAATTAGTACCGTATGAGCTGCTGAACATGATTACGGTCACCGTTGTAATACCTATGTGGTGGATCTTTTTATGAGTTAATATATGTTTGAGATTGCAATGTTTGTTTCAGTTATGAATATAGATGCATATTATGTACCCCGTTCTTATTTACTTGTCATGATCAAGCATGTTTATGAGAGCGTGTGTGGGGGAAGGTGTGCATTAGTTGGAGTAACGGGGGGTGGCTAGTGCAGTGAACGTGAGAGAAAGTTCTGCGATCCACTTGGGTATTTCTACCTTACTTTGTTGCCTCACTAGGGATAAACTAAAATACCATGCTACCGGAGATGTGGGTGTGACCATTGCCACTACTCTATGACTAGATCTAGCATGTTCTTATTTTCACTTCTTGTCATGATACTTAAAGCTATACTCTGAGTCATCTTAATTACCGAGGTGTTATGATTTAGTTCGCATCTTGGTGGAGTATAAGTGAGACTAATAACCAAAAGGTCTCTATGTTAGGACGTGATGCCCATATAACTAGTAACTTGTTATCAAACTTTGTGTTGCAATCTCATATGTCAACTCTGTGTGTTTCATTGTCTACCACTTTATTAAAGAGAGAGTGCATTTATGAAACCATGAACCCCGGTCCATTTTTAATCATAAGAAACACCTTTCCAACAACATTTACCGCTTTTCCATTTTCTGCCATAATTAAATCCGAAAATACAAAAACACTTTTCATCTTGCATGCATCATTAAAAACCCAAAAATATCATTTATCATTGCATCCACCACCATTGCATATTTATTTCTTGTTTGCATTGCATAACTATCTTGATATCATTCTTACACCTTGTGCTTGACAACCACAGGTGAGGTTGAGGACCAAAACATTTAACTTTGTTTTGTAGGTAACCAAAGAAGGATAAGAAGATATATCTTCCACTACTGATTCCCCGAGAGTTCGATATTAAACCCTCGAGTCACCCTCATGGGGAAAACTGTCTTCCACTTACTACACACTCTGCACTTGGAGTCTCAACCTAATCCTGTTTACCTTTTTTTTCAGGTATCAAGACCGTTTTCTGGCGCCATCAACTACGCACCAGAGATCAGTAGTTACCTGAAAGCTATTACATCTATAGGAATCAGTACCCAGGCATGCAAGGCTACCCATATGGTTACTACCCTGGAGGTGGAAGTGGATACGGCCACTACCCAGGATACTAGCTTGATCGCAAGCTTGGGGGAGTGCTTCTCTTACTCTCCATTCGTTGTGTTATATCACCGTTATATTGTTATGATAAGTTTCTTGTTCTGAAAACCTCAAAAACACAAAAAGATTTTATTTGTTTCTTTCACTTATTTACTTCTGGTCATTTACCTTTTGCATCTTAAAACTAAAAAGAACAAAAATATTTTCGTTTTCTTGAAACGAACGCAAAAACGGAGGTGCAGAAATTGCTGAAATCTGCTCACTGTTTTATTTTTCATTTTTTTTCTGTAACTCCGTTTGAGCTGAAATTTTAACCACTACTACAACTTTTCATGACCTACACACCCGTAAAATATGAGATTTTTCTGAGATGTCTAGGTAGGGTAAAAACAGTACTGTATGCAGTAGCGTTTTATGGCAGATTTGAGTTTTTATTGTGCAGTTCAAGTTGGGAGAGGAGAACAACGATGATGAGTTGATGTGCATGAAGTGGATGAAAGGTATGACACCTTTGCCGTGTTTATATGGACTTTTTAATAACAGCAAGTGCGCACATCATAGTTTCTTTGACATCTAGTGAAGTGGTAGCAAATGTTTATCTTCTCTATGTTCTAGTATGTTATATGATGATGCAAGTGAAATTTTATTTAGTGACAATACTTAGTTATGGATTGAATAATTGTGGCTCTAAACAAAGGTCTACGCATCCTTTGTGCTTGCTAAACTTGCCAACCAAAAGATTCTTAGCCGGGGAGCTATAAACTGGCTTGCCTGTTCCGAATCTATGACTAGTGGCTTTACTTGAACTCGAACCCGCAGCTCTAGCCAACTCGTCGTTGAGATCCTTGCCTCTGTTACGCAACTCGGCTTTCTTGCGCGAGCGGTGCATTACAGGAGTAAAGCCATCTGTGATACCATTGGCAGCATTGTATTCTCTCAGGTCTCTATCAAACTCTTGCCTAGACTCTATCACTAATCGAGCCTCTTTTTGCAACCTCAGGCGTTCTGCCTCTAGCTGAGCTACAGTAAGATCTACATTTGCTCCAGGAGCCACTGGCCGAGCTAGCTTTTCCAAGACACCTTCTAAGGAAGCATCCCTGCTTGACATGCCAAGGGGACCGACCGGATCGGGTTTCTCCTTAGGGAACTTAGCTGTCCGGGTCGGCTTGTCAGCCGGATCAACTGGCGTGGCCAGCTCCTCTGGCACGCTCGTGCTGGCACCTCCTTTGCCTGCAGCAGCGTTTGCTCCAGCCACCATGACCTCCACGCTGCTCCCGGGGCGAGCGCTACGCCCTCCGCGAGCTGCGCGGAAAGAGGGAGGATCCGCAGCCACGAGCACCTGCGCCGGGTACTCGCGAACTGGCTCGGTGGCGACGTAGGTGACGAAGCTGCCCAGCGTCATGAGGAAGCCATTCGCGGGGAAGGGCTTGTTGGAGAAGCACCCCGCGTTGTTGCTGATGAAGTTGAACTCGCCGAGCTTGCACACGAGCCCAGAGAGGACCCGCTCGCCGGCACCAGTGACGGAGCCCGTCCGGATGGAAACCCCAGCCAACGCCACTGCTCGCCCACGGTGGGCGCCAACTGTCGTGGTGGTGTCACGGCAGATGCCATGGGGATGGCTTAAGTGTGGGCTCGCTTGGGCGTTGGGGGAACCGGGGAGGGTTTGCGCGCTCACGTAGCACGCATGAAGAAGAAGCAAGAAGTCGCAAGAACCAACAAGAACAGAGCAAACCAAGAACAGCAAAGAACACCACGATGTACCCTGCTTCGGGGCCCTCTTGTGGAGGTAACACCCCTACTGCAGCTCTAGCCTACTCTCTTATATCTCAAGTGTTTACAAGTACAGAGTGCTCCCTGAGCTGTATAATGAACAATGGAGAGAGCTCCAGGTAGAAGATGAAGCTTGGGGGGGAAATGATGCTTACAATGGTCGATCCTCCTCACAGGGAAGGTGGTGGCGCATATATACAGTAACCGAATTACCCTTTTGCCCCTGGCCGCAGAGGACAATGGCAAGGACAAGGAGAACAGGACAAACACTGGCCACTGTCACTCAGCCCAGCTCACCCTCTGTCCACCACAGGCTTATCTTTCCTCTTTGAGCTTAAGGCAGTGTAGACCACAGTAGCCTAGGCACTGCCCCTTTCCCGAATTGGCCGAGTCAGCGCCTAGGGGCTTGTGACCCGGAAAACCTGTGGCTGTACCTTGCTGTCTTCTGAGCCCCGGTCAGTAACATTACAGTGCCCGTGACTTTTACTGACACTACTTGGCCCCTGTGCAACATCCGAGTTGCCCTACCCGGGTCCTTCCTGACGGATCCGGATAACTTAGCCGGCTCTTCTCCCTTGGATCCGGTTAAACCTCACCGGATCCCCTTTGGTCCTTCCTTTTACCTGGCTTGAAGTAGGACTGACCGAATCCCCTTGAGATCCGGCCCAAGTGACCCGGCTAACCTTGATCCGGTTAGACCTTAACTGTTCATAACACATCATCTTTGCCCTACCCGGGGGCAGCCCCCCGACAGTAGTCCCCGAAGCTGGTACGGTCCTACAGCCTCGGCTGAAGGGCCGTTCCAGATTCAAAACCAACATCACTAACCGGATCACTTCTAGCTGTCACCGAATTTTCCGGGACATTTGGCAGGAAAAGCCTGTGCAAAGCCGTATAACCCGGGTTGTCAGCTCGTTATCCGGATCCACCGGGTATTCGAGTGTGTTTGACCAGAAGACCACGTCTCCTCGTTTCCTCCGTTGACCAGCACATAGGATCCTCCCCGCCGCTTAGAATTCTATTGCCTCGTGTGTGCTTGGAATACACGGCCATACTGAAGGCCACAGAATTCCAGGGTGCAGTTATTGCACGATACTCCGAAAACCGCGCAGCAGTGGGGGCAGTTACCGCTGGAGGCTATAAATGTGGGCGAAGGAACCTCCTCTTCTTCTTCGCCTATTCCCTTACTCGTCCGCTCCGCCGTCGCCGCCGCGATCTCGACCTCCAAACTCGCCGCGCCGGGGACGCACAGCGCACCAGAGCAAGACCGCCGGAGCCGCGCCTCGCGCCCATCTCCGCCATTTCTCCGTCGAACTCCTCCTTCGAGGAACCAGCACTGTAAGTTCTTCCTCCTCTCGCCATAGCCACCGTGACGAGTTCATACTCTTGAAATACACACGCCTGTTCTTGCTAGATCGATGCGTATCTAAGCCATGTTCATGCCGTAGCATACTCCGTATACTTTCTCTCCAAGTTTTACATCAGACTAGCCTAGATAGACTTGTCACCGTAGGAGCAGTTCAACCATGTTTTTACCCGTGATTTTCTTTCTTTTTTACCACCGCTGTAGATCTTCCAAACCCTAGAAACCCGCGGAAAGATGTTTGCGATTTCCAACCGCATCACCTTCCCCACTGGACCCGGTTAACCCTACCCGGGATAAGATTAGCCGAGTTACCTTAGATCTGATTCGGTTTCAATGTTATCCGACTCTTCTTTGGTGTCATGGATTCCGAATCTCCTAATCCGGTTATCTGCCTTTTTACTGCAGAACTGAGTCAGTTATGGCCAAACTTCCCCCGGCAGATGGGAGGGATCTGATGTTACCCGGAATGATTTGGAATGGCTACGAGCCACCCGGCGTATAACGCCGCAAGTTATATGCCGCAGACCCGGAAAAGAACTCGCACCGGCCCCCGAACCCGGTGAGCGCGTGGTATTCATAGCGCATTTCGAGCGCGGGCTCGGATTGCCTGCCAGTGACTTCTTCCGGGCCTTTCTGGACTTTTTCGGACTACAACTTCACCACCTCCCGGCGAACGCCTTCGTCTCTTTATCAGCTTTCACTTCCTTCTGCGAAGGCTATCTCGGTCTCTGGCCGAATGTAGATATATGGGCAAAGTACTTCCACCTTCGCAAGCACACCATTCCAGGTACCAAGCCGAAACAGCTGACTGCTTGCGGTTCGGTTAGCATCACCCCGAGGCAATGGTCCATCTTCCCCCGAGTCACCGGCCTAGACACGGTGAAGAAATGGCAAAGGACCTGGTTTTACGTAAAGAGCGCTGAGGGCCACGACGCTCTTAACCTGCCCGAATTCAGTATGGAGCCGCCCACAGCCGAACTGAACTTCGGTTACAATCCGGCTGAAACAATTGCTGAACTTCAGACAGTGCATACCACTCTGGAGGATTTTTTGAAGAAGGGTATGACCTCTGACGACCTCCTCCGGACCTTCATCTCTCGCCGGTCAGCCCTCTTCAAAGGCGTGATCACAAGATATGCCACATGCGTGGCGCACTAGATCCTACCCGGATCAGCAAGCACGAGCTTGACAAAGCTTCCGTCTTCAGACGTGTAAACGCCATTGCTGCCAATGAGATGTCGGATAAATGGCGGTGGGGTGTAAAGCCATTCTACCGGGAAAACCTTCCTCCACAGGTTAGCTCACCACTCTCCGAATCCAATCTTACTTCATCTGAATAACCCCGGCCTGATCCGGATTCGCATTATCTTTTTTGTAGCTGTTTGATCGTCAACTTACTGAAGACGGAGATCTCTCCACCAAGGCATGGACACCGGATCTTAGCCCGCCGCGCGAGGGCGAAGAGGATCCGGATACGGATGACTATTTGCCAATTCCCCGTGCCAAGCCAGTCCGCAAGGGTAAGCAATCAAACATTCACCACATTTCCGACGAAGAAGATGAAGATTGCTGCCTCTTAGAACCCATCGACGCTATTCCGATTTCATGGAAACCACCTCCTTGTGTTCCAGCCAAACAAGATGCTGAAGGGTCATCTCGGAAACGCACTGACGCGCCCGGATCTGATTCCCCTAAAGCCAAGAGAATCAAGAAGTCCGGCTCCAAGTCGAATCGTGTCAAGCCGATGCCTACCACCAAGGGGTAATACTGACTTAACTTCATTTGCTTTCTTCCTCTGTTAACCGAGTCATGTCTATCCGAGTTAACTGTTTGCTTTGCTTTATGCAGTGATGTCCTCATCACCGCGCAGACTCATTCATCCATCTCTTCTCCCATTCCTCCACTGGGTACGGCCATGGAAACCCAGTCTCCTGACCGAACTGCCACCTCGCCAACGCGTGTCACAACTGCCAATATTCCTCAGCCGACTCCCATTTCAGAGCCGGTTATTGACTTGGAGAGTGAGGAAACCTCGGCTCCAATCCGAGATTCGAGTTGGCCACGCCCTCTCAAGGAGCTGGAGAAGGAAAAGGCCAAGACATCGGCTACATCCATGCCTAAGCCGGATCCTCGCCCTACTCCCGCAGCACAAACCTGCTGAACCAAGAACAGCAGAAGAAGAAAAAGCAGAAGCAGCAACAACAACAACAAACTTCGAGAACCACAGAAACCGCAACATCAGAGACAGACCCCGGGTGCATCACCTCCACCCAAGCCGACTCAAGGTGTCGCTGGCACAACTTCCTCCACTTCGGATAAGCAAGTGGTTGCTGTCAAGCAAACCACCGCTGCCTCCTCTGCCATTCAATCCGGCCAAGCCAAGCCTAAGCTCAGCACTGCCAATGACTTTATTGAAGCCTGGAACGCCGTGGACCTTGCACCAGGTTTCTCCGCTGCAACGCCACACCCTGCTGGTCCTAGCCGAATGATGCAATCTCTTCATTCTGTGAAGGTTGCGTTTACTGCATCGCACCAAGTCTTCGAGGTAAGTTTGCCGAATCTTGCTTTTAGTTCGTCATGATCAAATAGTATCTACCCAGTCCCCGAGATTCGGGTCGAACGACTGATACTCTTTGGAGTAAGAAAGTCATTCGGCTTGAATCTTTAAAAAATTCGATCATGACCTTTTTCTTAACTGAAAAAACTGTGGGACCCCCAGTCCCCGGGTTTCTTTTTAACCGATTCGGTCAGTCTCGGCCAGTCCCCGAGATTCGTTTTGGCTCCACCTTGTCTCGGGTATCAGTCCCCGAGTCTCTTTTGACGCTTCCTACTTCTTTCAGGAAAGCACGGGCACTCGCAGCGATCTCTTTAAGCAGCTCGCCAACCAGTACCACAAGCTCCAAAAATCATTTGATGCCTTGGTCCTCAAGATGAATAGCAAAGAGGAAGAGCAAAAGCGTGTTCTGGCGGAGGAGAAATCAGAGGTAGCGCGAGTCCAGCGGGAGCTTGACCGGGTCGAAAAAGTGAAGAACAAGGTGAAAGCAGAGCGGAATGCACTGCGGACGGAGAGAGACACGCTCCAAAAGGAGCGCGACACTTTGCACGCCGGGCTACAGAAGCGAGCCGAATTAGATAAGCAAATTCAAACGACCGTTGCCGAATCTGAAGCCGAATTGAAAGCGGCTAAAGAAGAACTGGCTGCTCACAAAGCGGCCAGTGCGAAATGGCTGGCTCAACTTGCTAGCCTCAATGATGACATGGATCGTAAGTTCACCGAATCCCCTTTTTTCTTTCTGCTCTTAACCGACACATATGCTTGTGTTCCTTCTTGCTGAACTCAGTATTAGCTTATTTGTTTGTAGGAGAGTTTACCAGCATCCGGCTTCAAGCCGCCAAGGCTGTGCGAAACGCCCGAGCTGAGAGAGCTAAATTAACCGAGGCTCCCCTATCCGAGACATGGGACATCGAAGATCATATTACAGCACTTAAGGCTCGGATTGCTCCTCTGAAGGATTCCCATATTGGTCTGCTTAATGCAAGTCTCAAGGCTCACCGAATCTTGTTTCCTGAAGCGCGGCAAGTTGTGCCTGCGGAGGAGCTGATCAGAGACCTGGATCAAGCAATGACCCGGTTACAGCAGTGGAGGTCTTCGTCCGCCCGCGCTGGTGCTGACGCAGCTTTGCTATTCATCATGTCCTGGTATGAGCTAATTGATCTTGCCAAAGTACGCTCATTTCGCGAGGGTTCTCCGTGGGCTACAGACCCTACCCGGATCAAGATCCGTGAAGAAGCCGCCAACTTCATGGCCGAATTTGCACGCACCAAGCACCTTGATCTGGACGCTCCGGTCTATTCCGATGGGGAAGAGACTGAAGAAGAGGAATCGGACGATGCCTCCGCAGAAGATTATGCCGACTCTGAGGGCGAGTCTGATGAAGAAGAAGAATCCAGCAAGGTACCAGCCTCCGACTCGGCCAAGCTCACCGAACAAACTCCAACCGAGTCTCCTGTGATTCCAGCCACTAACTTGACTGTGATTACTAAACAGGCTTCACCTGATCCGGATATTTCCGAATCCGCCCATCCTTCAAGCTCTCCAGTCAAGATTACTTCCGAAGTGCCACCATCTTCTGAGTCTGCTCCAGCAACAGAACCTCCCGTAACCGCGTCCACTTCAACCGAAGCACCCGTAGCTGAAGCCCGTGCCCCCGAAGCTCCGCTAACCGAGGCTCCTACCACAGAAGTTCCCGCAACCGAAACTCCTATGACCGAGTCTGCCGCGACCGAGTCCGCTGCACCCTGAAGTACTTAACAAAAACATTAAATCCCCGGTATGCCGGGAGCAGATGTAATAGACTATTTTAAGTTCTTTCGAGACTATGCTTATCATGCTTAACGCGATCCGGACAAGGTTTATGTTGGATCATCTTAAACCGAGTCCCCGAGTCTGTTTTCTTGTTTACTACTTTTGCCAAATCTTTGCTCTTGTCTACCTCTTTGGGTGTTTTGACAGTCGAGTCACAAGATAGGAATCATAGCATACAATACTTGAAACATGCGAGTTGTGGTTTAGAATCATTCAACATAAACGAAAAAATAAATAACAGGGGTTAGTAAACGACATGTGCCGAATCGGTTTTGGACCGAGTCCCCGAGTCCATTTTCATGTTTCCCATATTCCTCATCTCTGCTCTTGACTACCATTTTGGTGTTTGTCAGTCGAGTCACGAGATCAACAACACAACATACATTACTTGAAACTTAGAACAAGGTTCAAAGCGATTCGGCACACGAACGGCAAAAAACAAAACAGTAATAAACAACACATGCATAAGGACGAAGCAGTCCCCGAGTCCAGACTCGGATTACTGCGATTTCATTCATGATAAATTGAAATACATACATTGCGCCCTTTAAGAGTAAAAGGGTCGAAGCAGAGCTACATTCCAAGGTCGCTTGGTTTCCTGTCCGGGTCTGTCCAGGCCATCCTTTCTTGTTCCTGTGCATCTATAAGATAGTACGAGTCATTGTGCATAGCCCTGCTCACAATGAATGGTCCCTCCCATGGAGGTGACAATTTGTGTCGGCCTTTGCTGCGCTGCACCAGCCTCAGCACTAGATCACCCTCATGAAACACTCGAGGACTGATTTTTCGGCTATGATAACGCCTGAGATTTTGCTGGTATATTGCTGTCCGAGACAGGGCCAACTCTCTTGCTTCCTCTAGCAGATCCACTGCATCTTCCCGGGCCTCTTTTGCCTCGGTTTCAGTGTACATTGCCACCCTTGGTGCATCATATTCTATGTCAGTGGGTAGGACAGCTTCTGCCCCATAAACCAGAAAGAATGGCGTATAGCCTGTTGACCGATTCGGTGTAGTCCTTAGACCCCATAGAACTGATGGAATTTCATCTATCCAGCACCCCGGAGTTTTCAACAATGGTTCAATGAGACGAGCCTTGATGCCGGCTAACACTAGAGCATTTGATCTTTCCACTTGTCCATTGGACTCTGGATGTGCCACTGAGGCTATGTCTAACCGGATCCCCTTATCCATGCAGAATCGGGCAAACTCTCCGACAGCAAAGTTCGTGCCGTTATCCGAGATGATGCTATGAGGGTATCCGTATCTCAAAATGATTTCTTTCAAGAAGGTTACAGCCGAACGGCCATCCACTTTCCGGATTGGTTTCACCTCTATCCACTTGGTGAACTTATCCACCATCACCAGCATATGTGTCATGTTGCCCCTAGCCGGCTTGAAATCTCCCACCATATCCAAACACCACACAGCAAATGGCCAAGTAATAGGAATTGTCTTCAGTGCCGATGCGGGTAAGTGTGTTTGCTTAGCAAATCTCTGGCATCCTTCACATCTGCGGACTATGTCCTCCGCATCTGCATGAGCAGTGGGCCAATAAAATCCATGCCGGAACACTTTAGCCACCAGGGCTCTTGTACTGCAATGATGTCCACATTCACCTTGGTGTATCTCCAGGAGCATCTCCTTGCCCTCTGCTGGCTCCACGCAGCGCTGCAACACCTCGGTTACACTTCTTTTGTATAACTCCTTGTTGATGATGGTATAAGCCTTGGATCTCCTCTGGACACGCCTAGCCTTGGTTTCATCGCTTGGCAAGCTTCCTTCCTCGATGAATTTCATGATCTCTTCAGCCCACTCTGGTACTGGATGCAAAGGGAACAAGTGCTCATTTTCTTCCACAGGTTTGGCCGCCATTATTTCTTCTATCAGCTTCTGTCCATTCCCCACAATCCGGTTAGCATCATCTTCATCTCTGCTCCTCTTTCCCAAGACTCGGTTAGCATTTTCCGAATCTGTGTGAGCAGTCCCCGAGTCCGGGCATGCAGTCCCCGGGTCTTCCTCGATATACTCAACATCAACATTCATAGGAATAGCTTCGGATTCTTGCTTGGGAATAAAAATCGACTCGGAATCAGGCGAAGGTTTGATTGAAGGGACCCTTAGATGATTCAAGGATATTCCGGGTGGGATTGCCTCCCTAGACGACCCGAGTTTTGACAGAACATCTGCAGCTTGGTTTTCCAGCCGAGGTATATGCTTGTACTCACAGCCTTCAAAAAATCCCGAAATTTTCTGAACATGAAACCGATACAGTGCCATATTGGCATCAAGAGCATCCCAATTTCCAGAAGATTGCTGCACGACCAAATCCGAATCACCGAAACATTCAATCCGGCGAACGCCGATGTCCCGAGCCACATTAAGCCCATGGATCAGTGCCTCATACTCGGCTACATTGTTTGACGCTGAGAAATGAATCTGCAATACATATCGCAATTGATCCTGTTTTGGTGATGTGAGCACCACCCCAGCACCTAGCCCGATTTTGCATTTGGAACCGTCAAAGTGCAACCTCCAGTAATTGTAATCCGGTTTAGGTGGCTCATATTGCATCTCAGCCCAGTCACAAAGGAAATCCGGCAAAGCCTGAGACTTGATAGCATCTCTTCTCTCATAATGCGGTGTGTAAGGAGACACTTCTATCGCCCATTTGGCAACTCGGCCAGTTGCATCTTTGCACCCAATGATCTCCGCAATTGGAGCTTCACACACCACTGTAATCGGGTGCTCTTGGAAGTAATGTTTCAACTTCTTGACCGCCAGGTACACACCATATGTCATCTTTTGGTAGTGAGGATAATTTTGCTTCGAAGTTGAGATCACCTCACTCAAATAGTACACCGGCCTCTGCACGGATTTGCCCTCTTCTTCTCTTTCTACCACAATAACCACACTTACGACCCGGTTAGTGGCCGCAATGTAAAGCAACATCGGTTCACTTGGCAAAGGTGATGCCAAAACTGGAGCAGTGGACAACATCTTTTTCAACTCATTGAAAGCTGAATCTGCCTGTGGGGTCCATGTGAATCCGGTGCTCTTTTTCATCAATTGATATAAGGGCAAGGCTTTCTCTCCTAACCGACTCACAAACCGGCTCAATGAGGCTAAGCACCCGGTGAATTTTTGCACATCTTTTAGACACTTAGGCAATTTCATGTTTTCTATGGCTCGGATCTTAGCCGGGTTAACTTCAATGCCTCGGCTTGATACAAGGAAGCCAAGCAACTTTCCAGCCGGGACACCAAAGGTGCACTTATCCGGATTCAATTTTAACCGATATTTTCTCAAGTTCACGAATGTTTCCTCGAGATCCTCGAGGAGAGTACGTTTCTCTTTAGTTTTGATGACAATGTCATCGACATACACCTGCACATTTTTGCCCATTTGAGTGCAAGCATTTTGCATACATCTCTGATAAGTTGCACCGGCATTTCTCAAACCAAACACATGACACGATAGCAATACGCCCCATACGGGGTAATAAAAGCAGTCTTTATTTGATCTTTAGGGTTCAGTGGTATCTGGTGAAAACCAGAGTACGCATCAATAAAAGACAACAACTCACACCCAGCAGTGGAATCGATCACTTGATCAATCCGAGGTAAAGGAAATGGATCCTTCGGGCACGCCTTGTTCAGATTGGTGAAGTCGATGCACATACGCCACACCTTGACCACAGCCGGTTCGTCTTTCTTCTTCTCCACCAGAACCGGATTGGATATCCAGTCTGGATGCAACACCTCCATGATAAACCCGGCTGCAAGTAGCTTAGCCAGTTCATCGAGCACCACTTTTCTTCTATCCTCCGAGAGACGCCGAGTCGGTTGCTTAACCGGCTTTACTTCTGGCCTGACAAACAAAGAGTGCTCTGCCAACTCCCTCGGAACACCAGGCAGGTCCTTAGCCGACCATGCAAAGATATCCCGATTCTCACGGAGGAAGTGGCAAAGCGCGCTTTCCTATTTCTCGCCCAAACCGGCTCCAATGATGGCCATGCGCTCCGGGTTCTCCGGGTCAATGGGGATCTTCTTTGTCTCCTTGGGCACTTCAAAGGTTGCGCCGCCATCCGGGTTGGTCATGGCCAGCACGCCTAACTGAGCCGACTTCGCCATTGCCACCACCTCGTGCATCTTGCTCTTTTCAGCTTGTATCACCAGTGATTCGGCTAAGTTGGAACCAACTGTAGCACACTGTATGGCCTTCTTGTAGTCTCCCGCAACGGTGATAACACCATTCGGGCCAGGCATTTTCATCTTGAGGTAGGCCACATGAGTAGATATCATGAACTTGGCTAATGCTGGCCTGCCAAGCAGAGCATGGTATGGGCTTTCCAAATCCACCACCTCGAACTCGAGACTCTCAAGTCTGTGATTGTCCCTGGTACCAAACAACACATCCACCCAGATCTTACCCATGGGGGAACAAGACACCCCGGGTACTATGCCATGGAAAGTACAACTGCTCTGTTGCAACTGATTCGGCGAAATACCCAACTTGACCATTGTATCCCGATACATGATGTTTATGGCACTGCCATTGTCAACCAAGACTCGGCTAAACTTCACATTCAGCTTGGGCCCAACCAGAGTCGGATCCACGACTAGCGCATAGGTTCCTGGACTTGGCATGATTCGGGGATTATCCGCCCTGCTCCACGTGATTTCCTGCTCAGACCAGTTCAAGTACTTTGGAACTGCTGGCATCACTGCATTCACCTCCTTTGCTCTTCTCAACTGACTTTTCTTGTCAGTTGGCTCGGTCACGAAAACCACATAACTCTGATGTGCTTCCTTGTAATCATTCCCAGGGTATCCACCTTGCCTACTTGGGCCAACATCATTGTCATTGCCTCCCATGTTCACCAGGTTAACCGGCTTCGTTGCTGCTGGCCTCGGAGCTCCAGCGTTCACCGGGGTTGCATTGGCTCCGGTTAGCGGCATGTTTGGCCTGAAATTCGGTCTAGGAGCACCTCTCTGAGGTGGTCCTCTTTGACCTTCCGCCTGAATGCGGTGATGCCAACTACAGTTCCGGGTCGAATGATTAGCCGGTTTGCGCGGATCAGTGGTGTGATAACAGCAAGGCCCATCTAATCTGGACTCAAAAGTCAGAGGTGGACTTGGTCCCTCCCACACTTTCTTCGGCCAAGCACCGTGATTCGGCCTCCAAGCCGGACCATCAGTTTTTGCCTCTGGCTATCTCCCGCTCCGGGTTGGTCCATGTTTACCGCAGCAACTTGATCAGAACCGTATCTGTAATCCGGATCTCTCTCTTGTAACCGAATTCATGTCGGTCACTGGGCCTTAATGGTCCAACTCGGTTATTAACCGGTTGCCTCCTGTTTGCTCCCACTGCATCCAATGCGGGCTGTGTTGGATCACCCAGTGCATACGTGTCTGCTATCCGGATCATATCTGCCAGGGTTTTTGGCATATCTCTTTGGAGTTTCTGCCAAAGTGGGGTACCATGCCTGCATCCCTGCGCAAACCATGAAATGGCCTGCTCCTCTACTACACCTTCGCAAGAATTGCGCATGTTGCTCCACCGAGTCAAATACTCTCGGTCTGTCTCCCTCTCTTCCTGCTTGCACGCAGCCAGGAGCTGAGGTCGGTTTGGCCTCTTGTAGGTGCTGGAGAAGTTGCTGTTAAACGCCTGTTCCAAATCCATCCAACAATTGATACTACCCGGCGGCAAGTTATTCAACCAGATCCGGGCTGGACCTTCTAACATATGCGGGAGATACCGGACCGCCCATCGGCGATTGCCCCCGCAATGTGCACTGATGATACATAGTCCGTCAGCCAATCCTGTGGCTTGGTGCTGCCATTATACGGCTTCGTGTTGCGGCCGAGCTGGAACAACGGCACACTTGGCTCATTCATTATCCGAGGTCCAAAGCATGGTGGACCCGGTGGGCCTTGCTCTTCCAGCTTCTCGGACTGGTAGATTCTGTCCAACTTGAGACGCTGATCATCCGGATCCAACATCCGAGGCCCCAGTCTCGACGCCAGTGCATTGTCATACGTCTGGTATCCGGCTCGCGCCATAGCCGAATTGCCATCGTCATAGCGGTAGCCCACCTGGCCACCACTTTGCTGCTGCACCTGTGCCATCACTTGCTGTCCGGGATGGCGTGGTGGTTGACCTCGGCCAGCCGAATTTCCCCTTCCAGCACCCGGATTGCCTTGACCACCACTGTTTCTGCTTTGTCCGCCTCTTCCTTGAGCTGCTAGCTGCTTGCCCGCATATACGGCATCATAGGTTTGCAGCTGCTTGCTCTTACCCGAGTTCACACTTGGGGATCGGTCAACTACAACATGCGGAGATGACGCTGGCCCTTAGACTTCTGGCTAGCAGCCCTAACCGACACCACTACACGGGAACCACCAGCATCCGGATTAGCTTTCCGGTAGGCTTCATTCTGCCTGTTGCACACATCTACAAGCTCATTCACTCTCTCCGCTTGCTTGCGCCAAGCATCCCCGGTCAGGTTACTTAATTCGGCTCGTGCTGCTGCTGCAGCCCTAAGATTCTTAGCCGGGGAGCTATAAACTGGCTTGCCTGTTCCGGATCTATGACTAGTGGCTTTACTTGAGCTCGAACCTGCAGCTCTAGCCAACTCGTCGTTGAGATCCTTGCCTCTGTTACGCAACTCGGCTTTCTTGCGCGAGCGGTGCACTACAGGAGTAAAGCCATCTGTGATACCATTGGCAGCATTGTATTCTCTCAGGTCTCTATCAAACTCTTGCCTAGACTCTATCACTAATCGAGCCTCTTTTTGCAACCTCAGGCGTTCTGCCTCTAGCTGAGCTACAGTAAGATCTACATTTGCTCCAGGAGCCACTGGCCGAGCTAGCTTTTCCAAGACACCCTCTAAGGAAGCACCCCTGCTTGACATGCCAAGGGGACCGGATCGGGTTTCTCCTTAGGGAACTTAGCTGTCCGGGTCGGCTTGTCAGCCGGATCGACTGGCGTGGCCAGCTCCTCTGGCACGCTCGTGCTGGCACCTCCTTTGCCTGCAGCAGCGTTTGCTCCAGCCACCATGACCTCCACGCTGCTCCCGGGGCGAGCGCTACGCCCTCCGCGAGCTGCGCGGAAAGAGGGAGGATCCGCAGCCACGAGCACCTGCGCCGGGTACTCGCGAACTGGCTCGGTGGCGACGTAGGTGACGAAGCTGCCCAGCGTCATGAGGAAGCCATTCGCGGGGAAGGGCTTGTTGGAGAAGCACCCCGCGTTGTTGCTGATGAAGTTGAACTCGCCGAGCTTGCACACGAGCCCAGAGAGGACCCGCTCGCCGGCACCAGTGACGGAGCCCGTCCGGATGGAAACCCCAGCCAACGCCACTGCACTAGATTATATTTAGTTGATATCATGCACTTTTGTCTATGGATGCTTATCATGTGCGAAATAAAAGTGGAAACTTAGCAAGTTTGATGAGTAAGAATAATTGGCTAGAGAGACGCCTGGGCCGCCAACTTAAGCCATGCATCATTCATGGTAGAAATTTACAGCGTACCATGGTGGACATTCGGTGATGCACTTCATAATAAAAAGCTATGCAAATAGTAAATAAAAGAGTGTTGAGATTGTTCATTGTCTGTTTGTCTTGTTGTTTGGACATGGGCTTGTTCATGTCCTGGGACAAGAGGTAACCCAGTTGACGCTCTTGATGACGCTTTTATTACTTGCAATGACTGAAAAATTCGAACTTGCCTAGTGACCCAAGTTGAGTAGCCGTGGTGTAGGTACTCGTATTCACGGGGCACGAGGCTTTCAACCATTAGTCGGTCAAGCATATGAGTCATATTAGTGAACACCAAAGGGTTTGATAAAACTAAGAGCAAGGTTGTAAGCACAATGATTTCACAAGTTAACAAAGAAAGAATCAAAAGATCTCAAAATCTTGACATGATTCAATCAATAGCGATGCAAGAACCTTTGTTTATTTCTACAGTTGAGCAAACTTATCCAAGTATTGACACTACATGTTATTTCTCTTACAACTAGTATAAATGCTTTAACATTGATTAGATATACCTTTGCTAGCATTTTGTTATTTGTCATTGAAATTATGATTTGAATACTTGTTGGTATTAAACGGTGTTACATATGCAATGCAAAGTTCTTGTCAAAGTCTTTTCATCGCTTCTGCACTATGTTTGAGTTGTTCGAAGACAAACAACGAGCTAAGCTTGGGGGAGCTGATGCATCCAAAATGCATCTACTTTTCCAAGCACTTTGCTTCATAATTTGTTCCGGAATCTTCTCATATTTGAATAAAACTGCTGAATCTGACGCTGTTTTTAGCAAAGTCTCTTTTCTAGCTATTTTTGCAGGAAATTAAATCGGGGAAAAATACCACGCCAATTTTTATGGAAAAGGAAGACGACGGACCAAAGATGGACACGAGGAAGCGCTCGAGGGCCAAAAGAGGGGGGCCCACGCGGCCACTGTACCTGGCCACGTGGGCCCACCCCAATTGGGCCTCGGGCACCGCCTCGCCTTCGGTCTTCGACGTACCCCCTCATATATACAGAAAAAAGCTTGCCCTAGAAGGGGAGAAGCTTTCGCGAAACAGAGCGCCGCCACCACCACGATCTTCGTTTCGGAGACAGATTGATCCAGGATTTCTCCTCCGGTGGAGGGATCCGGAGGCCGTCTTCACCGCCATCTTCACCGCCTTCATTTCCATCGACCATGAGCTCCTTCACCATCACCATGTGTGAGTAGACCGCTGTAGGCATGTGAGGTGGATGGGGATTGGATGAGATTGATCATGTAATGCTACCCGTTGTCCGGGATTCTAGGGGTTTATCTTGAGGATATTTTTGTATTGTGTTGATGCACTTATGCTATGTTTAATGCTTGCTACTAGGGCCCGAGTGGCATGATTTCAGTACTGAACTTATTTTGCCCCATCATATATTTGAGTTTGGTACTTATCTGCAAAGTGTATCACCTGCTATTATGTTGAACCTGCGAACCCTAAAAGTGACATATAGGGAAAACAAGGGGGAGATATTTTAGTTTGAGGATTCTATGTATTCATGAAGTGTTAATGCATTGTTCCAGTCTATTCGAAAGGGTAGACCTTAATTACCTGTAGTTCCAAGTTGGCCCCGGTGAAATGGGCAGGTAGGACAATAGATGTTGTGCAAATTCTCTTGATTAGTACGCACAACTAATTATGGAACACATACCTACTTATATCGGAGTTAGAGATAAGTCCCATTGCTTTTTGTATCTTATTATATGATCAATCTCATTCATATAACACCCCGCTATCACCTCATGCCTACGTTTTAAATCTCTGAGTTACACTTTCACTTTTCCGGTGAAAACTGGGAAACACTTGTTACAGCTGCTGTTATATTTGTTACTTGAATCATATTACTGTTGCAAGTTATTGATATACAGGTGTGGTTGAGAGTGACGGCTCAATTGCCAAAGTCTTATTGATATTCTTGTGTTCCCATCGAGTCGAACTATAAATTTGGGTAATACTTCCCAACGAAGACATCAGCGATCCCTTATACTTGTGGGTATCAATCATCCACCACCACCAGTGGAATGCATGCCGACCATGTAGTAATTTTGTTAAATCTGTCCCTTTGGCAAAATTAATGGTAGATCTGGGCTTGATGGGAACTACTCCGTATTTGTTAATCTGACCCCAAGGTCGTCGCCAATGTAAATGGAGCCACACGCTTGTAGGTTGGCGCAAACACTTGTTGACACTGGGATGCTAAATTGGTTCGGCGCCATGGTCATTGGCGCGGACCTCACATCGGCGCAATTTCAGTTGGCTCTGCGCTGACGACCACCGATTGAATGAATGGATGTTGTTGGAGGACTGACGCGCACACAATGTGAAGAGCGTGAATTCGACATTGTCAAAAGCGTTTTACAGCTTCTTGCGTGTTCAGGAACGCATCGCACTGACCGAAAACCTGGCGTGATGGTACAGTATCTCCACGCACGCGTAAGAAGAAGCGTAACAACACTGGCTGTCTAGGCCGGGACGGGATCTCACCAGCCCAATCACGCGGCCAGATCCCCGTACAGACAGGTGTTAACTTGTCTCATCACAAAAAGAGCATGCACGGCCGAAGCGACGGTCACAACAAGGCTAATTTTTTTTAATAATACATTTTTTTAATTAAATTCGAAAAATATTACGAAAAATGGCGAAATTCCAAAAATAATACACCTTCGGCCAGGGCTGGGCCGATAAGTGCCTGTCGGCCAGGGCTGGGCCGAAAAGACCTCGTCGGCTCTGGCTTAGCCGATTGCTTTGCATGGCGGGTCAGGCCTGCGGCCGACAGGCCTTTCTGCGTCACGTGGCCACTAATCGGCCAGGTCTCCACCGACGAGCCTCTAATCGGCCCAAGCCTGGCCGACAGGGCGCAAAATAAGGATCGGGCGAGGCTTCTTCTTCCTCGCGTGCTCTCTCTTCCTTTCTTCCTCCTTTCTTCTTCCAGCAGCTCCCTGCGCGCCGATCTGTCTATCCAGCCAGCAAATCTTCCTGCATGTAGTGTTAGAGAGTTAAGACAGCTTAGATATACATATGGGTTAGGTTTTGTGCAATTTCGTGTTGTTTGGTTAGAGCAATGGTGTAGTTTAGGTGGAGGTTAGTGTAGGGTGGTGGTGGTGCAGCGTGGTGGTGGTGGTGCAGCGGTGGTGGTGACGGTGGTTGTCCATTGAATCGGCACGCTTCAAGGGTATGCATTTTTTTGGCTAATTAGGATTTACTGTTAATTATGTACGCATTAGTGTTAAGGTGGTAGTGTGATATTGATATTGCTAGGTATTTATTGCGCTACTAATATTAAGTCCTGGATTACAGACATTCCCTATCGTCTGGCCCTCTATTGGACCGGCCGCACCATCAGTCCTGGGTGCAGCGCTTCGAGCAGAGGCTGCGAGGTATCTACCAGGCTATCACGTGCACACGTGCGTCTGACGTCGATCACCGCCAAGCAGCACAACGCCCACCACGTCATCCCCCGCAACGGCCACAGCCACAGCCGCAGGTGACGCCTCAGGATCGACATCAACCACGACCTCGTATGACGTCGCACAGAGCACCCTCTCCTGACCAGGCTGGAGGCTCGACGTCGCAGCCGTCGCCCAGAGCACCCTCTCCTGACCAGGCTGGAGGCTCGCATTGGGAGCAGCAGTTTAGTCCCACGACAGGCTATCAGCTTCGACCACCTCCGCAGCCACATGGTAAGTACCTTGTAAATTTGTATTCACCACGCTAAATGCTACGTACTTCTTTCTTAATGTTGTATTGCATCCAGGAAATCGTCCGTCTACGTCCGCTCAGCAGTCGTCTGGATCCGCATGGGAGAGTGAGCACGACAGTGGGACCATACCTGAAATACGCACACAACTGAACAATTGGATGGGTATGTACAATACTCCTCCACCCTACCCCACACAGGAGACGCAGGATGATGATGATGCTGGATCACTGATTCCTGGACGTGCGGTTGTGCCACCCAACAGGCTGGGTTGGACTGCGCCAGATCCAAACCTTGCCAGACCTCCGCGCATGCGCAGACGTCGTCCATGAGACTTCCGGTATATGTGGTCGACGCCGTGGTCAGTGATATCTTTGGGTCATATTCGTATTTCGATTTGTATGTGAGACATATATGTATTTCGATTTGTATGTGAGACATATATGTACGAGACATATTATTATGTATGTACGAGACATATCCTTCCACATTGCATCGATACATTAATCTAACATGCAAGTACAACTCTCCGTTACAACTTCAGTAGTTCTACGTACATATATGTCTCACATATAACTCAACGATAACTAATTCTAATCACGTGGAGGTAACTGAGTACGAAAGTAATTCTAATCAACGACTTCACTTCCCTCTGCCACGTGTTCGTGATGGAGGCATGAAGTCATCATCACTATTTTCATCGGCGACAGCCTTCGATGCGCCAACACTCTTAAACTTACGTCTACAGTTCCCTCGTTTAGGAGGCATGAAATCATCATCACTGTCAGCTTTGGCCTTTGATATAGCCTTCTTCACGTCATCAGCGTACAATGCATTCTGTGGACGGCCATCAGGACAAGCGCCAAAAAGAGCTTCCATCCAACCAAAATGAGGGATCTCTTTGTTCAGAAACTGTGCGTCTGCGGGCCAGCGCTGCACAAGAACAATAGCAGAGGAGAATATTTCAGACAAATAACATTATATTCTAACAAATAAAACTTTCGTACTCAGTTACCTCCACGTGAAATGCATAAGCCTCCCGCGAAAATGGATTATCTTTGACTTAGGAGTCATAGGCATGTCCCATAGACCCGCCTCGATATCTTTTAGCTCATATACTCTCTGCCACTTCCACCGCCACCCATCAATTTCATCTAAAATTTCATCGGGGGTCATATGCGGGATTTTGTATTTTTTGGCTATAGTTTCTCCCAGCTCACGAAGGTTGCCCGTCTCACTAACTAGCTCCCTATAACAGCTCTTCGGCCTACCCTCCCTAATACTACCATCAGTCCATCTTACGGCTTCATACAGAACACACCATGACCTATTTTCCAAACTAGGACCCGAACTACCAGACATCCTTCCTATGCGACTAAGAAAATCACCACGCACCGCACGCCTCCATCACAACGTCTGCTGGGGTATATATAAGCTCACCCGGGAGAATAAGAGCGGGAGAAAAATGGCGGGAGGAAATGGGCGGGAGAACATGGCGGGAGAAGATGGCGGGAGAAAAAGGGCGGGAGGAGAATGGCGGGACAAAATGGGCGGGAGAAGATGGCGGGAGAAAAATGGCGGGAAGATATGTGCCGGAACACAACGGCGGGAGACAAATTGCGGGAACGACGGGAAAAAACATACATGCAGAAGTCGGCCCAGCTTAAACCGACTGGGTCTGGTCGGCTGGGCCTAGGCCGACAGAAGCTTGTCGGCCCAATACTAGCCGATAGGTCGCTCTGACATGTGCAGGGGTCGGCCGACAGGCATTTCGTCCTAATCTTGGCCGACGGGCCCTTATCGGCTAGGCCTAGGCCGAAGCCGTATTATTCCTGTAATTTCGCCATTTTTCGTAATATTTTTCGAATTTAATTAAAAAAATGTATTATTAAAAAAAAAAATAGCCACAGCAAGCGCACTTGGTCGGTACTGGTGACTGTCAGTGGTAGATTGCCTGCCGGCCGTTGCCTCCTTTTGTTTGTGATGATGACCTTTATGGTTGTATAGGGTTAGGTGGGAGTAGTGTACAAAAGTTGCCAACTAACCGCCCAGCCCCATGCCCCCATGCATGCAGGTCGATCGCTGGGATGGCCGGATCCATCGAGTACGTGCCGATTTGTAGCACGGCTGCACGGGACCAGACCTACTTGTTAGATTATTCCCCGCCTCGCCGTGCCGATCCACTCCTAAATTACCAACTCGCCTAAAAAACAATACTACTACTGTACCATGAACGAATCACCGACCATGGTGATCAAACTGAGATCATGCATGTTGCGCCTACAATTTGCTCTGTTTTTTGATCATCCACCAGCCAGCAGGTGTGGCGGGCCGGGGATCTCCACGAGAATTGATAAGAGCATCTCCACTCGCGGCGCCCAAATGGGCGCCCAAAGGCCGTCCGGACAGGTCCTTTGGGCGCCGTCCGGACTACCTTGCCCATTTGGGAGCCATCGATCACCACTCGCGGCGCTCAAACTAAAAAAAATTAAATTTAAATTTCGACAAATTTCATTCAAATTTTAGAAAAGTTTACAGATTTGAATGAAATTTAAAAAAACTGACCTAAATCTACTGGCGGCCGCGGTAGCGGCGCCTGAAGGCGTAGTAGGGGTCCTCCTCCTCCTGCTCCTCTTCCTTCACCTCCTCCTTCACGTCGCCGCTGCTCCCTGCGCCGCCGCTGCTCCACGCGCCGCCGTCGTCCTCCTCCTTGACGCGGCTCGGTTCTGGGCCGTCGACGGTGAGGTCGAAGAAGGGCACGCCCTTCTCCTTGGCGGTATCGCGCGCCGACCAGGCGCAGGCCGAGGGACCGTCGAGCGGCGGCACGTCGTCCATCGACGCGGCCGCGACGACCGCCGCAATGGCGTCGTCGTCCGTCCCCTCCTGCGCCGCTATGAGCTCCGCCATGAACGGCGAGAGCTCCGGCTCCGCCTTCACCTTCATCTGCTCCGGCTTCGGCGTTAGCAGAGAGGAGGCGCGGGAGCGGGATGAGGACGAGCGCGAGGACGACGCCCGCGACGAGGACGCCGTGGAGCGCGACGAGGACGGCGTCGCGCGCGGCGCCCACTGGTTGGCCGGAGGTGGCGCTGGTGCCCAGGCGGCCGGAGCAGGGGCAGGCGCCACCGTCAGGAGCGAGCCGCCGTTCGCGATGTGGTTCATCACGAACTGGAGCGTGCGCCCGGGCACGCTCCAGAACGCCTCGCGCCCGGCGACGTTCTTGTCCGTCGGCGCCGGGCCGGGGCCGTCCCAGCGGTTGAATTCCTCCTCGTAGGCGCGCTGGAACGCCGCCTCGTACCGGCCATGGTTGGCTGGGTTCCGCGGATCCCAACGCGGGTCCTGACGCTGCTCCGGCGTCAGGTCATGCCAGTAGTGCGTGTTTACCGCGGCGGTGAAGCCGCGGCTCATCCGCGTCAGGGGCTTCATCACCGGCACGCCGTTGACGCCGATGACGAACCCGTGGCAAACACGCATATCCTTGAGCAGGGTGCGCGGCGCGAAGCCGTTGGCCACGGCGCCACCGGTGCGCCTCCAGGTGCCGGCCATGGAGAAGGAGAGCGGCGGCGGTTTTTCGAGTGGAGAAGGAGCGGCGAGGTGAGGGAGAGAGAACGGCGAGGGCGAGAGTGGCGATGAGTGGAGGCCGGCGCGCGCCTTTTATGGCGGCCGGAGAGCGGTGGCATTAACGCCGCTCGACTCGAAAAGGCGCGCCGCATTCACTCCGGCGAGCAGAGGACGCGACGGCTCACTGGCCGCCCGCCGGCCGTGAAAACGAGGAGTCGCCACGCGGCACGCGCCTTTGACGACGCCTTTGACCACGGCGTGGCGTGGCCGTGTCACTGCCAGGCGTGGCCCGCGCGTCGGAGGCCGACGTGGCGTCGCGTTTCCTTCCGTCCGGGCCGCCCCAAGCCTCCCCAAGTTGAGGGCGTGGGCTGGGCGTGCCGGACACAAAACTGGGCCGCGCCGGACCGAATTCGCGTTTGGGCGCCGCGAGTGGGGGCGATTTTGTGTCCGGCACGCCCCAAAGACGTTTGGGCGGCCGTTTGGGCGCCCCGACTGGAGAAGCTCTAAGTTGCGTGATTCGACGGGCAAACGGCACGGAAGCGTGATATCCTGCCAGGACGAAGCACACGACGCATGAGCTGATTATAAACCCAGACAGTACTACGCTCTCCGGGTTGCTTGCCCGTGAAGGGCGGCTCGTGAAGAATGAAGAGACGACGGGCCCCTGCGTGCGCGACCAAGGAAGAGTACAGAAGCACAGTAACATCTGCATGGAATCTTCACACGGGCGGGGTTAGCAGCGGAAGACCAGGAAGTAAACCAGCTACTCCAGTACATGGTGGATGGGAGCAAGCCGACAGAGGTTAGTAAACCGAGTAAAGAGCTCACATGGCTACGTACCTAATGCGTGGTGGGGGTCGCCACCTCTCTCCTTCGTTTCCCCCGAGCACGGGGCAATGGCGCTCACTCATCTTAGGGCATCTCTAACCGATCCCCAATCGGTTAGAGGAGTAAACTGCTCAAAATCGGTTAGAGGAGTAAACTGCTCCTCTAACTGATAGCAGTTCCTAACCGATTTCCTAAAGTTAGAGGAGTAAATCAAACCAAAACCTCCAAATTCGATCAAATTACACCGAATTCAAACTGAAATTCAAACTAGCATATATATTTAACATAATATGTTCATATTACAACCAAAAGTCGGTCGAATTTCACAAAATTCGACCGAATTTCACCACCTCCTAACCCTAGTCCTCGTCCCAGTCGAAGGAGGAGGATGAATCGCTGTCGAGGTTGATCACCGTGGCCGGTGCCGGAGCTGCCAACGGCCCCGCATCCTCCTCCTTCTTCACCGTGGCCGGCGCCGGAGCTGCCGACGGCCCCGCATCCTCCTCCTTCTTCACCTTCTTCCCCGCCGCGGCGTCGGCCTTGCGCTTGGCCTCGGCGAACGCCTCCAGCGCCTTCCGCTCCTCCTCGACGAGCTCTGGGTTGTAGCCGGCGAGCATGGTCGCCATCGCCGCGTCGCGGCGCTCTGCCTCGAGGCGCTCGCGCGCCTCCCTGTCCTCCCGCCGCTCGCGGGCAGAGACATAGCGGAGCCCCTCCGGCTCGAGCTCCGGCGGCACCGGCTCCGGCACCTCCAAGGGGAAGTTGAGCTCGCCGCACTCGCTCCCGTGGAGGCGGACGTTCTGGATGTCGTACGCCATCGCCGCCTGCTCCGCGGACTGGAAGGAGCCGACCCACACCTTCTTCCCGGTGTTGCGGTCGGTTATCTCCGACACCCACGCCCCCAGGACCTCTGCCACACGCTGCGGTAGACCGGCGTCGGCGGCACCGGCAGGTCGAGGGTGCCGGCGGAGCGGCGGGCCTGCCGACGGCGTTTTGGTGGCGGCAATCGACGAGGAGATGGAGGGAAACGGCATCCGGAAGTCGAGGAGGCTGCAGCTCGCGGCGGGGGGCTACGGGGCCGGCGAGCGCTCGGGATCGGCGGCGGAGATGGCCGGCGGGAGGATCCGGCCATCGCGGGCAGCTGGGGTGCCGGCGGGAGGGAGGAATCGCAAGCGGCGGTCGCCGAAGACGGAGGAGATGTCGAGGAGGAACGGGGAAGTGGGTGTGAACGCGAGGAGATGGGAGGGAATCTTTTACTCATCGGCCGCACCGATGAGTAAATATAGGAGTCGGCGGCACCGATGAGTAAAAAATTTACTCCTCTAACGTGTTTTGGACTTCGGTTAGGTGCGGTTAGATGAGTAAAAGAGCATCTTTTACTCCTCTAACCGATTTTTGTACATCGGTTAGAGATGCCCTTAGCTTCCCACTCACTCCACCACCCAAAAATAACGAGCCCTACGTTGTCGTAGAGATAGATCGGTTGATTAGATAGGGTACGTTATCACTCACTCGCGTCACGAGTCTCTCTCGCCCTCGCCACATACGTAGATACTCTCCACCCAGCGGCAACGGAGGCGCTCTTATATATACCTGGAATCTTCGAGCGCCCTGAGCTCTCACAAGTCCTTTGCTCTGCTTCATTTCTCCGTAAGCTCAGGAGGTACGTTCGTTCGTGCCGCGTAAAGGAAGGGAAATCAATCTCTTTGCATGCATTGAGCTCTTTTGCTTTCGTGTGGAATTCCGCACTTGTTTGTTTATCATGGTTCGCTGCACAAAGAACATGGCCTAGATAGTTGATACTCAGATCTGTCGGCGGGACATTTTTCTTCTTCCTCTTCTTTTGCTTTTACATTAATTAGCTCTTTTTGTACGTCCAGCCATTTGGTTAATCCTTTCACATGATCGTCCTGCATTTCTTGAATTGTGTAGCACCAGGGCACACTTGGTTAAGCTATTCCTAACTGTTGTTTCTCGGCAAACAGCAGCTAGCTCGAAGAGAAGACCGAAGCAATGGCGTCCATCCGGCGAGATCTGCTGCTGGCGGCGCTGTGCGTGGTGGCGCTGCTGGCCGTCGGGTCGGAGTCCCACGGGCTGGAGGAGTTCGGCGAAGGGAAGACGGAGGCGACGCCCGAGATGGCCTCCTTCTTCGGGGCCAAGCCCGAGGCCGCCGTGCTGCCCGAGGCCCTGCCCGCCAAGCCGGAGGCCGCCTCGGCGATGCCTACCACCACCACGATGAACGCTAACGCCGCGACCTCGTCGTCGGCCCCGCCGCGCAGATCGGTGGCCGTGGCGGCCGGCGTGTCGTGCGGCATCGCGGCCCTGGCGGTGGTCGGCGTCGCGGTCGCCGTGGCGTTCGTGGTGCGCGCCAGGCGCGGCGAGAGGCGCGAGGCCGAGGTCCATCTCGGCTAGGCTAGCGGAGCCGGATTTCCGTTAGGAGGGTGTGTGCGTCGACGTCGTCGTCATCATTACTGTGGTTAATTCGCGTTTCATTGCCTGTTGTTTAGCTCGATTTCTTTCCTATGTTCTTTCTTCCCGTTGTGTGTGTGATGGTGATGGAGATTTGGAGCGCTGTAACATAAAAATAACGCTCTGCCTATTTCTTCAGTTCTGTACTATTTTGTTGCTCTCGCGTATAGTTTGGTTATGCTTAGTTACTTACTCCACTAATCGTTGGGAAATTGGAAGCCAGCTCAAATTGCTAGTACTAGGTGCCAAGCAATTCAGTTGCGGCCTTGGCAAGTTATTATAGGGAAGGTGACAAATGCAGGACAGCATTTTCCGGGGCTGGAACATGGCTGCAGTTTGTGCAGTGTCCACCCGTGGGCGTGGAAGCGACAAGAAACGGTGATAGAAATCGCGGTCACAGAGCTGTAGCAGGCCTCTCACCTGCGCTGTGCCGTGCCCCTGTGCAGCCTCCTTGTGAAGTTGTGATCACGTACCGCGGCGGTCCTGAACGAGCGAGGCGCTGAGCTGAAGCCTGAGATTTTTTTACAAATATGGCCCCCGCCCAACGTATTTGTCAAAAATAGCCCCCAACGATAAAAATTGTCAAATCTAGCCCTGGCGGGTAGCACAAAAAGCGACACATGTCTTCGCGCCAGTATAGTTGGCGGAAAGTCACTTACAGTCAAACTAGTTGGCGGAAGGTCTCTTCCCGCCGATTGAAGTTGCGGAAGGTGACTTTGTGCTGTCCCAAAGAGCACCGTTGCGTCCACTTTCAGCCGACTCAGGAGGAGCCACGTGTCTTTCCGCCAGCTCAATCGGCACAAAGTGACTTTCCGCCAGCTGAATTGGTGGGAAGACACGTGCCGCCTTTTCTACATCCCGCCAGGGCTAGATTTGACATTTTTTCGATGGGGGCTAGTTTTGACAAAAAAACGTTGGCCAGGGGGCATATTTGTAAAAAAATCCTGAATGCAGCGCTGCGCGGCAGACCAGCTGAACAACATCCGCGCGTGCAGAATCGCGCACCGAGATCTGGGAAGAGGCCGATGCAGGAGCTGGAACCGTGGAACGGCAGCTGGATGGTCCACGCGCGCCCATGCCTGTCGAACAGCTCACGGTTTCGGCCTGCTCCGCTACAGTCATCCGTGCCACAAATGCCCGACCCACACCCTTCCTTGCACTTTTTTGTTGTTGTAGAAAGAGAGCCTTTTTTAGGATAAACCCGCCGGCAATTTGCACATCGAAACACGACAAAAAAAACAACGCCACTCAACTCACAAAGAAATGACGTCTCCAAGGAGGTCACGACGTCGAAGATGTCATTATTGTCCAATCCGACAAGATGGATCATGGTTTTGATCTCGGTATGTGAGAGCCTGTGCAGTGACGGGGCTCCGCAGCAACGCCACCAAGGTGGAAAGACAACGTCCACGGATGTCGCCATTGCAGCCACGGACCAAGTTGTACAAGAACTTTCGTCCATAGCATCACCATCAGGAATGAAAGCATCAAGACCGAGAAAGAGCGACAATGCCAATGTCCACGACAGCATGCCCGCCACTCACGCGACCATGGAATGGCTCCAGCAACTCGATCTCGGAGACGCCGCTCCGTCGTCCACGCACGAGGGCTGAAGGGAGCTGTCTCACGAGGCCCGCGATGACAACAGCAAAGTAGAAAAACATAGGGGTTGAGGTAGCATTATACTCACTATAGAGACTTCTTATTGCCTTGTGCGTTGAAGATTGTCTTCATGTGTCACCAACTGAGGATAAACACCACCAACAAGATAATAAGCCTTGTCATAGTGGTGATCACTGATTTCAAAGTTACATTTAGAGAGTTTCCTTCAACAAAAAAAATCTTTGACTGGTTAGTTAGGACCTTCACGAGGTGGCACATGAAGGTCTTGGGTTCTATTTCCGCTGTATGATATCTCTTTTACATCTCCATTATGTTACGGGCCCTTAATTCGTGGCCCAAGACGGTTAAAGCCGGTACAAACAACACAAACCAAAAACAATAAGATCCACATGAACCTCTGTCTATAAAATCTAAGAAGGGACATTTGACACCTGGAGCATACGCTCTCGATACTGAAAATGCATTTTAAACGCATTTTAAATAGTAAAAAATTAGGACAAAAGAATTGTTGTAAATATCGATAAACTATGTGCTCACCAAGTCGTTTTGAGATATTTTTAGTGTCGTGTTTAAAAGACTCCGGTACTAAAAAGGGCTTATTATGAATCTTTTTTAAATCTTTTCTACACATGCCACAATAAATATTTGTTTCCTGCGAAACATGGCGTGCACATATAGAATGTCGAGATGTACATGCCAATGTTTTGTTAGGAATTTATTGACATTTCGAATTGTATTCCTGGTGGAAGAAACATATACTCCCATGTCCCAAACTGAATTTGCTACCCCAAAATCAGCAATTATGTATGACTATCTCTCCTCGTGGAGGGAATATCTTGGAGCTGGAACAAGGAGGAGCTTCCCCTTACGGCGGGTCGTCAAGCCAAATACTTCCTTCATGTCAACCTCCTTCATATCCGATGGCAGCTCCCAATCGAAATGGTAGACAAGGTTCGCTAGCATAATCTCCATTGTAGTAATCGCAAAATTTATGCCAGGGCAGATTCTCCGTCCAGAACCGAATGGCACATACTCAAAATCATTCCCCTTGCTGTCAAGTGCAGCCGCGCTGCCTCTGGGGAGGAACCTCTCTGGCAGGAACTCCTCCGGCACTTCCCAGTACACTGGGTCTCTCGCGAGAGCCCACGCATTGACCATGAGACGTGTCCCGGCAGGGATCGTGTAGCCATGGATCTCACATTCGGCGATTGAGAGGTGAGGGACGAGCAGCACTGCCGGCGGGTGAAGCCTTAGCGTCTCCTTCATGGTGGACCTTAGGTAGGCCATGTCACCGAGCTCCTCTTCCGTGACCATGTCTTGTTGTAATTCTTCGTCGTCCTTTGCTCGGGTGGGCGCCGGTGCACGCCTCCCCCTCCTCACCTCGGCTTGCAGTTTGGCCATGACGCGTCGGTTATTCATCAGCTCAGCCATCGCGAATTCTAGTGTCGAATATGTAGTTTCTATGCCCGCCCCGAACATATCCTGTTAATTACCATGTCAAAAAATGTAGCAATATCTATTATATACTAAAAGCAAAATGAGTTAGTTAATAGAGCCACCACGTTAAGCCACATCATCATAATTAATTTTAACAGTTAGATCTAAAATTAACCGTTAGGATTAAGTCAAGGGGTTTACGTACAACATTAAAATAAAGCGTGCACAGAAAAAACTTTATGTCACGTAATTTATGATTTAACGTGAAAATATAAGCACAACTTCTTATATACCAGATTTTGGTTGGTTACAGATCTTTTAATAATAACGTATATAAAGTCATATATGGTCCACAAACTCCATAGCAAACATTAGTCGTACCGATTAGTCGTACCGATTCCATGATCGAACCAACCGATCGCTGGTAGATGCTGCCCTTGGTGGACCGGCCCATGCAGTATCATTGGCGAAGGAATTCGGACCAGCAAAGAAAGGAAGGAATTTGGGTGGCAAAGAATATAAGAAATAAGGAAAAGAAGATTTGCTCGAAGCATTCGTGCCATCCGTCCAGGAATTAACGAAATGTGTTTCCATTTAGCAAACCATAGACTTAAATTTTGAGAAATTATTTTCTCCGTGGAAAAAATACAAAGTAATAATCCGTTAGTTTCAACTACACGTCTCTCCGTTAGTTTTTTTCCTTCTAATACATGTTCTATGTAACAGGCAGCTGCTTTCTCTACATGCTGTGCATGTAATGCAAGAAGGTGGGTGGATAGACGCTATTTGTTAATTAGAGTTCACACAATATTTTCCAATAATACACTAATTTACCGGCCAAAAAATAAGAAAATAATATGATTCCATAATGATACTCCTCTAGATAACAAAATATGTATTATACTCTAGAACAAACAAAAGAACAAGAATTCTCAATTATGAAAACAAATTCACACACATGTACAGTGGAACGTGTGCCCTAGCGTTAGATCGGCGGAGTTCTTAGAGTAGTGAAAGAATTTTCACCAATCAAGAAGACGTCCAGGCTGTATTCGACGCCTCTCTTAGGCGGATTGCAAAGTAAGAAAAACAAAAGAGTTGATTGAATACAATTGTACTATTCTTGAATTTCGAAAAGGCCTCTAAGACCACGACCAGCTAAAGAGATTTCAATTTTGGTTGTATGGCCGTACAACAGTATCACCACAAACGGAAAAAGCCACCTCACGTAATGTATTCCCCATGTAAAACAAAAACAAGACAAGATTCCAATTCCCATGTTTAAATCAGAAATTCTTTTCGACTGCAGATACAGTTTGTTTTCAAAAATTAACTACCCGATCCGGATTTCAACTACTTCACGTATGTATTCCCCCGTAAAACAGAAGCAAGACAAGATCCCAGTTCCCATCTTTAAATTAGAAATTCATTTCGGCATATTGGAGCACATGCTCCTGCCAGCCAGAAAAAGAAATTCTGAAATTAACAAGACTTCTATTTTATAACGCTTAATTTTAACGATTCATAACCCAAAATTTTATAAGCACAATATGGTAGAGAAATATAGACATGTCAGAAGTTTTCACAAAAACAAAGCATTTTGTCACCAATTTAGAACACCCTCTTTCTATTTATAGATCATACGCAACAAATGTTCATAATTATGAACAAACAAGATCAAAACCCACATATCATCATAATTGTGTTGGAAAAATATTTTCATGGCTGTACAAACAAAATCGCATACAATACACCATGGTAATTATACCGACTGATAGATCTTTCTAAAATATACAAAGTAAACACACACTACATATAATTTTATCTCTTCACAACGAACAGTTTCATTGGTTTACTTCAACCTCAAAACCTTTGGGTATATATTCTTAAATTTAATAGGAGACATCACTGGAAATAGCAAGTTGTAGAAACAACTATGACTAATGAAGTTGCCAACACAATGTACTCAATTAGAACAAAGTGATGTTTCATGTCATGACATACGTAAGTAAGCGACATAGTACAATTAGTGGGTTGAAAAGTTCGTTTGGTAGGGAGAAAGTTACATCATGCAAATCAAATAATTGACCAAAAGTATAGGTTATTATAAGGTGCGACAAAGAGCGTAATAACACGATGACTAGAATTATGTGGTGCAAATTAAGGCATTATTTGTCAGATGACTCAAAATAAGTTGATGATTGACTAAAATGTTGAAAGTATGTACCATCCAGATATTGTTTTTAAATTAGTATGTTACATGAAACGATGAGCCATGTGAGTCCATTTAGTCATTTTTTACATGAGAAGTAAAACATGCATCACTGAGAGAGTACAATGAAGAAAGAGGGATTACCGGAAGAGAGTAAAAAATACTATATAAAAATAGTAATAAATCCAGTTAAAAGTAAACAAGCTTATAGAATATGTGACATTGAGTCCATAAATTCAATGATTACATGTATGTTGAATTTTCTCTACCGTAATTTTCCACGGTCACGGGATGCTCTTATTCAGATTTCGGTTTCCAATATCTATAAAAGCGCAAATTTAGTACATAAATGTATTCAATACATTGAAGATGATGCCCTCGCATTTGCGAGGGCCACCTTGCTAGTTTATCTAATGTTGAATCGATTAATTAGTCGTTTTGTTTCAAGTATTGCTGCTAATAAAGTATTTGTACTTACCAGCAAGATCGCCTTGACGTTATCTATGGTGAGCGTGTACTCCTCCTGCAAAGAGAGCAAGACGTGCATGAAGTCGGCACTGGCATCGTCCTCTTGGTCGCGGTGGCGCCCGTGTTCTTCTATGAGCTTGTCCAAAAGCTCGTCCCATCTCTTTCGAACCCTCTTAGCACCGGGGCATAGCACCGCCCTGGTGAACACGTCCGACGTTGCCAAGCTTGGGAAGTAGTCGTCCACGTTAAACCCTCCCAGGAGCGATACGTTGATCTCGATCAGCTGGCGGAGCAGCTTGTTTCTTCCATCGTGGCGGTGGTGCCTCCCGAGCACCGCCCGGCACACCACGTCGTTCATGTACGAGCCCAGGTGCTCGGTCATGTCTACCGCCGCGGCGTTTGCCGACCCAGCAGAAGATGCCGCAGCCGCCGCTGCACGGATCTTGGCCATGGCTATGCGCACTTCCTCCTCACGGTACTGGCGGAACAAGTGCACCTTCCTGGCGCTGAGCATGTGGGTCGTGACCACCTTCTTGGCCTGCCGCCAGGGCTCGCCAAAGGGCGCGAAGCTGACGTCCGAAGACCGGTAGAAGATGATGTCGGCGACGGCGGAGCGCGTCCTGGATGCGAGCGCGTGGTCGTGCGTGCGCAGGACGGCCTCGGCGGCCCGCGGCGAGGACACGACCACCGTGTTCACCGCGCCGAGGCAGAGGAGCATCAGGTCCTGGCCGTGCTTCAGGGCGAGGTCGCATAAGGAGACATGGGGGAGTGGCCCGACGAGGTGAAGGTGCCCGATCACCGGAAGCTTGCCGGGAGGGGAAGGAGGGAGCCGCAGGTGTTGCGGCTGCTTGTTTCTTCTTCGGCTCCATCTTTTCCCACCGACGAGTAGTAGAACGAGCGAGACGAGGAAGATAAGAAATAATGCTTGAGCAGATGTGCCATGGCTTGCTGCTTCAGCAACCATGGAAGCAAGAGCTAGATGACTGATCATATTGAAGATGATCTGCCTCTCTATATGGACATGCTCGGTCATGTCTTGCTCAGCCGTTTTGGACGGGTTGCATGATGCCGCCAGCTTCAGCGGTGAAGCACGGCGTGAAGTGGAGGTGCCCACGCCAGCGCGCGCGTGTACACACATACACGTTGCTTACGGCAGGCCAGACGGAAATTGAGGCCATTCTGTCTTTTTCGATGACAAGGACGACGTAGACCCAAATGCACGCACGATCACTTTTTGATAAAGGACGGTTTAAGCATTACACCCGGTCTCTGCATAGCTAAGATGAACACAGCCACCAGTTCACCAACACACAAGTCTGTAAGCAGAAGATAAAAGGCGAATTACATATCAAAATGAGAAATTGTAGATCCGCCTAAAATGCTGGTAGGTCTATCCGGAGACTATGTTGCCATCCATGCCGGGAAAATAACTCCTTGGCCGTAGTATCCAGTCTCGACGTCACCTCCAAAAATAAGTCTCGGTGCTCCACACGCTGTAGGGATGACCATGCCCGTATCGTTGTTGTGCACCGGTAGATAACCTCCATAAGAGAAACATTTTTATCATTAAAAATCTTGTCATTTCTACATAGCCATAGCGACCAAATAACAGCAATCGCTCCCACCCTACTGAATAGTTTGAACCTAGGATCCACTCCATTTAACCAGTTGCCAAAAATGTTAGCAACAGAACTAGGGGGATGTAAGGTAGAACCTATCTGGATGGCTGACCATATAGACCTAGCGAACTCGCACTGAAAGAATAAGTGCGTAATTGTCTTGTCATGTTGACAGAAGACACACTTTTTACTTCCGTGCCAATTGCGTTTGGCAAGGTTATCTTTGGTGAGAATTACTCCTCGACGTAAATACCACGCAAACACTTTAGTTTTTAGTGGTATCTTCATCTTCCAAAGTTTGTTATTATTAGAACTATCGACTGGAATTTCGGGTAGAATGAACGCTCTATACATAGAATCAACCGAGAATTTGCCGTTCTTCGTGAGATTCCATTGAAACTTATCTGAACCTTCCGATAACTGGATTGAGTCCAATCGGAAGAGCAAAGCATTCCAAGATGCTTGTCTTGTTCCAAGTAAACTTCTTCTGAACGAAACATTTGGTGGGAAAGTACCCAACACCTTCGCGATCGTGTCACTTTTGTTTCGAACAATAGAATATAGAGCCGGATATTGTTCTTTGAGTGTAGTTTGGCCAAGCCAAATATCCTCCCAGAAACGAATTTCCGATCTTTCCCTAATCGAGAAAGAGCCATGTGGAAAAAAGAACTTCTTTGTAGCCATGAGGCCTGCCCAGAAGTGTGAATCACCAGGTTTCCAAAGAACCTGGGAAACAGCTTGATCTCCGACATATTTTCTCCTAAGAAGGGTTTGCCAAACTCCATCTTCAGAAAGGAGTTTAAATAGCCATTTACCTAGCAGCGCTCTGTTCTTGACCTCAAGGTCATGAACACCGAGCCCTCCTTGGTCTTTAGGGCAGCAAACAACACTCCATTTGGTCAGTCGATATTTTTCTTCTCACTATCCCCTTGCTAAAAGAATGTAGATCGGAAATAGTCCAATCGTTTTAAGACCCCTTTAGGCAGTTGAAAGAATGAAATCATATACAGTACCATGTTAGTTAGTACCGAGTTTATGAGGACCAATCTTCCACCCAGGGATAGAAGTTTGCCTTTCCAGCTATTTAAACGTAATTGAAGCATTTCCTCCACCATTTTCCATTCAGCATTTGTAAGTCTCCGATAATGAATCGGAATGCCCAAATAGTTGATAGGAAATTGTCCTTGCTCACAGCCAAAACGCTCAGCATACAAGGCGGCGTTCTCTTGGGCCTCGCCAAAGCAAAACAATTCACTTTTATGGAAATTTATCTTAAGACCCGAAAGTTGCTCAAAAGCTGACAAAATCAACTTTAGATTACGAGCTTTTTCGATATCGTCCTCCATAAAAAGAATCGTATCATCGGCATATTGAAGGATCGATAATCCACCATCGACAAGATGTGGAATCACTCCTTCAATTTGGCCCTCAGTTTTAGCGCGTTCGATCAGGATAGCCAGCATATCCGCCACTATGTTGAATTGTATTGGAGATAGCGGGTCACCCTGTCGGAGACCTTTTTTCGTTTGGAAGTATTTGCCAGTGTCATCGTTGACCTAAATGGCTACACTTCCTCCAGAAACAAAGCTATTAATTAACACGCGCCACTCAGAGGAAAAACCTTTCATCCTTAGGGTTTGCTGGATGAAAGACCACTTCACTTTATCATAAGCTTTCTCGGAATCAATTTTCAGGATTACCCCATTCAACTTTTTCCTATGTAGTTCGTGGACTGTCTCATGTAGGACCGCGACTCCATCAAGGATGTTGCGACCTTGCATAATCATGTTGCAGATCATGTAGTTCGTGGACTGTCGAACCACATGATCTGCAACTGGGATTTCATGCGCAAAATCCGAGCAAAATCCGACATGCAGGATTACGTGGATCATGTTGCAGATCATGGAGTCGTGGACTGTCGAACCACATGAGCAAAATCCGACATGCAGGATTACGTTTCTCAAAGTTTCTCAAATTTGCTGAGACGGTCGAACCACATGATCTGCAACTGTGTTCAGTTGAATCGTCACCACTTTGGTGAATATTTTGAAACTAACGTTAAAGAGGCAAATAGGTCTAAACTGTTGGATCCTTACTGCCTCATTAACCTTAGGTAACAAAATTATCTCCCCGAAATTGAGACGAAACAATTCTAATTGTCCATGGTGAAGACAGGAGAACATCTGAAGCAGATCGGCCTTGATGACATCCCAAAAGTTCTGGTAGAACTCAGCTGGGAAGCCATCAGGTCCAGGAGCTGAATTGTGTTTCATTTGGAAAACTGCCTTTCTTACTTCCTCCTCTGAATAGGGTTTAGTCAGTAGGCAATTTTCCTCCTCTGAAACCTATGGTATATCCTCTTTTGGGACTCATCCAGAGTAAAATGGCCCTCCTTTGAGTCACCGAACAAGCCTTTATAGTAATTTTTAATATACGACTTTAGTTGTTCATGGCCCTCAATCGTTCCTTCATCCTGGACCAGAGAATGAATACGCTTTTTCCTGTGTCTGCCGTTGGCAATACTATGGAAATAGCGAGTATTCGAGTCCCCATCTAGAATTAATTGGGATTTAGAACGTTGATACCATTTTAACTCTTCTTCACGCAGAAGTTTCGCTATCTCCACATTTGATTGGCTTTTCAGCTCAATTTCTTGCGCGGATAGTAACCGAACTTCTGCTAATGCTTCTAGAGCATCGATTATCGAGGAAAGTCGTACCTTTTCTTTTCTTTTCTTTTTTGATTTTTAAGGGTTTTTCAATTACTCAATAACCTATTACAATCGACATTGATAAAAGGGCTGATTTGGTTTGGAACAGAATCAAACCAAAAACCATCAGTTCCTTCCATCCAATTCAGCTTAGCAAGCTCATGAGCTACACTATTACAATTTCAGTTAACCAGCGACATACTGAAAGCAGCAACAGAATTTTTCAGCCTATCAATCTCCCTGTAAATGAAGCAGAGTTTTGACAGGTTTCTATTCGCAGCATTAACAGCGGTGAACACCGCAGCACAATCAGTTTCGACCACGGACGGCCGAATACCAGACTTCAGGCACTCCTGGAGACCAAGCAACAAAGCTCTGGCCTCAGCTTCTTCGGCGTCCTCGCAATCCGGCAAACGGTGGGACGCTGAGCAGATCACCTTTGCTGAGTGGTCTCTGATAATCATGCCCATAGATGCCCTTTTCGACTCCTGGCTGAAGGCTGCATCGAAGTTCATCTTCAGATCTTGAGAAAGAGGGGCATTCCAGCACAATATTGCCCCATCTCCGGCCGTATTGTGTGCCGTCGCCGTGTGCATGTCCCAGGACATTTTCCCGGCGCTGTCATAGTAGCCAGGACACTTGAGAGTATCAACGTAATTTTGCAAGAAAATAGCAGAAGCTTGGATGGTACCTTTACCGTCCTCGTGTATGATGTTATTCCTCAAGTGCCAGGCTCTCCAGAGAAGGAGTAGAATCAGGGGTTGGGTCTCCTTTGAAGCATTTGCCAACAAAATAAGGAGCCAATCAGGGCCCGTGTATCTAAAGTGGTGTTCATCCGGCAGATGCCACAGTTCTCTCATTTTGAAACGAAGAGCTCTCGCTTTGGTGCAGCCCACCGTTGCATGATAGCTGTTTTCTTCAGAACTGCCACATATAGTGCAAGTACTATCAATTTCTAGTGTCCTCCTCCATTTGTTCCTTTTTGTAGCAAGATTATCCGAGGCACATCTCCACCCAAAGATTCTAATTTTATTAGGAACCTTGCATTTCCATATCAGGTCCCAAATGTGCCTTGAGTCATCACCAATAACACTTCCACCACTATTCAGGTTAGTCTGTCTTTGCATTGTAAAAGCCAATTTATATGCACTTTTGACAGTGAAAACACCACTGTTTTCAAAATGCCAGGCCGGAGCGTCAGCATCATGAGGCATGGGTTTAAGTCCCAAAATCACATCCGCATCATAAGGGTGAAAGATTTGTCTTATTTTCGCTTCATTCCACTGTCTAGTGTTGTGGATAAATAGGTCTTTCACCTTCCTGCATCTAGAGTGGTTTTGCAGGTCTACTATAGACATAGGTTTCCTCCTGGGAATCCAATTTGATCTCAGGATGTCAATTTTTGAGCCATCCCCAACTCTCCAAATGATACCTTGTTTCAAGAGTTCAAGGCCGTGCTCAATACCTCTCCAGGCAGGCGAGGCGTCACCAGCAAAAACCGTGTCTAGCAGATTGCCATTAGGAAAGTACCTCGCCTTCAACAACCTTGCACATAAGCTATCGGGATTTTGGAGGATCCTCCAGGCCTGTCTCGCAAGCAAGGCTTGGTTGAACAGCCTTGAGTCCCTAAATCCAACACCACCTTTGATCTTCGGCATCGTTAAGTTATCCCAGGAAGTCCAATGATCTTCGGCATCGTACCTTTTGTTTTTTAAGTAAACCAGTAGTATGACGAGCCCAACCAACGAGGTGAGTACGTAAAGCACGTATCTTATAGTTCCACCGCTGAATAGGCGTCTCACCCGCTACCGGTAAATCCCAGATTCGTCTAACCATGTCATAGAAGCCCTCGCGGTGTAACCAACCAAGCTCAAACTTGAACCTTGGTTTACACTGCGGTCTAGGCACTCCAGTGGTCAAAAGAATGGGAGCATGATCCGACAAACCCTCAATACGTTCTAGAACCCGTACCGACACCATTGGGAACCTAGCTTCCCAATCGGAATCCATCAGTACACGGTCAAATTTCTCGTATGTGGGTTCAGGGAGGGAATTAGCCCAGGTGAACTGTCTTCCCACCATCGAAATCTCTCTTAAGTCCAAGTTGTCAATGACTGCATTGAACAATAGAGGCCAACGGTTGTCGAACCGACCTTTGCTTTTCTCGAACGGAAACCGAAGCATGTTGCAATCCCCACTAATGAGAATAGGGTGTGGATTATCTTTTGCTAGGTTTACCATTTGATGGCCCTTGACGTAGTTACCCGTGTCAAAAGAATATGGGTTAGGTTGAGACTCCAAGCGTAGAGAGTATAGTATAGTGAAAGACAGTTTTCCCCACGAGGGGTGACTCGAGGGCTTAATATCGAACTCTCGGGGAATCAGTAGTGAAAGATTTATCTCCTTATCCTTCTCTTGAAAACCTACAAAACAAAGTAAATGTTTTGTGCCCTCAACCTCACCTAGTGGTTGTCAAGCACAAGGTGTGAGAATGATATGAAAATATAATGAATACAAACAGTAAATAAATATGCAATGATGGTAAATAAATATGCAATGATGATGGAAACAATGATGGATGATATTTTTGGGTTTTGTATTGTGAATGCAAGATGTAAAAGTGTTTTTGTATTTTCGGATTTTTAAATGGCAGAAAATGTAAAGTGGATAAAAGTTGTTGGAAAGGTGTTTCTTATGATTAAAAATGGACCGGGGTTCATGGTTTCACAAATGCACTCTCTCTTTAATAAGGTGGTAGATAATGGAACACTAGAATTGACATATGAGATTGCAACATAAAGGTTTAATGACAAGTTACTAATTATATGGGCATCACGTCCTAACATAGAGATCTTTTGTTTATTAATCTCTCTTATACTCCACCAAGATAGGAATTAAATCGAGCTATCCTAGTATTAAGATAAATCAGAGTATAGCATTAAGTCTTATGACATGAAGTTAAAATAAGAACTTGCTAGATCTAGTCATGGAGTAGTGGCAATGGTCACACCCACATCTCCGGTAGCAAGGTATTTTTCTTTATCCCTAGTGAGGCAACAAAGTAAGGTAAATATACCCAAGTGGATCGCGGAACTTCTCTCACTTTTACCGCACTAGCCACCCCCCGTTACTCCATCTAATGCACACGTTCCCCTCACACGCTCTCATACACAAGTTTGATCAGAACAAGTAAACAAGAACGGGGTACATAATATGCATCTACTTTCATAACTGAAATAAAACTATTGCAATCTCAAACATATATTAACTCATAAAAAGATCCACCATAAAGGTATTACATAGATGACCGTAATCATGTTCAGTAGCTCATACGGTACTAATTTGTGAAGCTCAAGAGAGGAGAGATACATAAGTTACTTCCACAAACCCATAGTCCAGGGGTGGACTACTCCCTCTTCATCATGGAGACGGTGGAGAAGTCGTTGGAGAAGGTGGAGACCACGCCGGCAGCGCCCAGCCAGAAGTTTCCCCCTCCAATCCGCAACTCCAGGTCTCTGTTTCGTGGTTTCTGTGTTTCTGCGGCGCTCCCCTCCGAAGGGCATCGGGGACTATTTTTATAGTCGGTTTTAGGTCAAGACGAAGGCTCTGGAAGAAAGATCGACGGCTGCGGAGCCTCGAGGCCCAAGATGGTGGGTCCCACACGGCCAAGGAATCAGGCCGCGTGGGCCACCCTATCTTGGCCCTCGGGCCTCCGTTTGTTCGCTTCCTTCGCTCCCATGCTTCGTTCCTTCCAAAAACTGATGCTCGTAAATTTCAAGGGTCAATCGTTTTTGTGCCCTACCTACCTCAGTTTTATCTGTTTGTGCCACCCCCGCGTATTTTCTCTTGTCCGTGCCCTGGCTGGGCCGCAAATGGCCCGCGCACGGCCAAGACGGCCGTTTCCGTCTGGTCAACCTCGTTTGACCGTAACTGGTGGGGTCGGCCTGGCGCGGCTCGTGAGTTGGAAGTGGGACCGGTCAAGTGGGGCTGGGGCGGTTGGAATCGCATCCAGTGGGGCCGGGACACTTGTTTAATGAAGGGATACCGCCGATGGGGCCCACGTGGTCTTTCTTCCCTGGCTCACTGCTGCCGCCCATAGAACCCCCGAGAAACCCCCAAGAACAGAGCAATAGGAGTTGGATTGAGGGCGGAGAGCAGGGTGATTGAAGGCGCAAAGGAGCTCCATCGCCATCGCCGTCGCCCGCCCGTCTCCCGTCGCCCTTCGAGAAGGAGGGACAAGCAAGGAGCTCCATCGCCATCGCCATTGTACGGCCGCCTTCGCCGTTTGGGGTTTTTTGGTCGCTGACGGTTCCAGCTGCAGTCCATCAACCCCATTTCGATGGTCAGTGCTATCTTCTCTACATGCTTCACTTCCCTGTTTGAGCTCCCGAATGGTTCATTATATGTGAGTAGATTTGATTTTCTATTTGGCTCCCCGAGGAACCCCAAAAACCCCAGGTTCCGCCTGTTTATCTGGTTCTAAATTTCATTTGTTAAAATAGGATTCCGATAGCGATGTCGTCGATTACTGTGCTATGTGCCGTCATACAGCAACTTTCTGTCGCACACTAACTCGTCGTTCCAATACTTTCAAAGTCCCGATTGAACACGGTTACAAAGAGGAAGTTGTAAGTATTGCCTTTCAAATTCGAGGGAATGTCATTTGTTTTTCCTTCAATGAGTGTCTTCATAGTTTCTCCGGTTTTGTAGATTCTGCCATGCCCTTTAAGATATCTTCTAGAGAGCCGGGCAATTGGCCCTCGTAAGAACTGGATGGAGGCTAGGTGTCTGAACGGAGACCAGTACTTCTTCTACCTGGATAGGTGGGAAATTGAAATTGAAACACATCGGAGATATCTCTATAAGCGGCTAAGTGATAGCCCGAAGACCCATGTTGATACCTCGATCTGTGGAACGCAGTGGAGAGCACTATGTGAATGCTACGGCATCGAGGAGGGCGATGTTGTCAAGTTCACTTGGAATGAAGATCAGCATCTATTCAATGTTGAAGTGACTAACGAGCACAATGCTGCAAAACCTTTTGTGCAACACACGGGTATGCTGGTTTGTGTTCTTTTTCTTACACATTGAGTAGTTTACAAGTTTTCTGAATGTCTTCCTCTCTTTGATCAGAGTTTGAACAGATTGTCGGATGCTGCAAGCCAGCCCTCCTAAAGAGCATATTTCACGAACCGAGAGATGTCACCTATTCAGAAATGAATGCGATATCTTTCGCTTTATTCAAAGATGCCACGATGGAGTTGGAAGAGATCCCTCAGTTCTACGTGCGCAGGATTGAGGATGATTCTATAGATGTCAATTCTCTGGTATGATTCAAACGTTTCGTATTCATTTACATTTTCTGAACTATTCTGTCATTTGAACTATTCTGTCATTTTCTGAACTATTCTGTCATTTTGAAGTATTCTGTCATTTTCTGATACGATGCTCATGCTATTTTGATAGCATCTCAAGATTGCGGTAGTAGATGGTTACGATGTTATTCCATCGCGTGATCGCATATTACGTCAAGTTCACGGAAAATCTCGTCTTTTGGCGAGAAACGATGTCGAGATCTTTGGATCATATCGAGTGATCGAAGATTACATCGAGTTCACGGATAGCTGGGATCTATTCTGGGAGCAACTGCAGATGCGCTTTGGTGATCTCTACGTTATCAAGGTGATCGTCAAGGAGGAGTACATCGAGCTGACATTTGAGAAGGTCAGCGAAGACGTCGAGGAGCCCGACGAAGACTGACTAATATTACTATGATTTGTATTTGATTTTGGTCGGATTTTGGACGGATGTATTTTGGTCGAACACCTTATGGGCGTGCTCTGGGCATGAACTGGCGCGCTCTATGCGTCACCGTAATGATATTATGATGGATAAGCTTGCCTCCGGTCATTTGTTTCAAACTTTGTTGTTGCAAGTCCAAAAACACTTCTCTTTACTCTTGAGTTCATACGACATAGTTTGAGAAACACAATTGATACTGCATTTCTCGTCAGAATGTACGTAGACCTTGTTTATCAACTTGAATCGCTAGTATATGACATAAGACGACTATGTGCGCAGGATTTTCCATTTTTTGATTTTTTGTGAATATTTGAAGCTTATTTCAGATTTCGGTCAACTTAACGTTGACCGACATTTAAACAAGTTTAAAACATGAAAATGAAAAACTAAGCATGGATCCTTCTTAGTCACTCCAAAATGAAACTTTGTGAGGTGCTTGAACGTTTTATGTTGGAAATCCAAAAACCCCTTCTCTTCACCCTAGAAATCCAAAACCCCTTCTCTTCACCCTAGAAATCATAGGACATAGTCTGAGATATCGCCTTAGATACATGCATTTCTCATATGAAATGTTTATAGATGATGTTTATCAACTTGAATCGTTAGTATATGACATAAGACGACTATGTGCGCAGGATTTTCCTTTTTTTGATTTTTTTTGAATATTTGAAGCTCATTTGAACCTCGAGTTCATACGACATAGTTCGGGGATATCACTTAGATACATGCATTTTTCATCTGAATGTGTATAGACATTGTTTATCAGGTTGAATCGTTAGTATATGACATAAGACGACTATGTGCGCAGGATTTTCCATTTTTTGATTTTTTGTGAATATTTGAAGCTCATTTCAAATTTCGGTCAACTTAACGTTGACCGACATTTAAACAAGTTTAAAACATGAAATTTGAAAAACGAAGACTCGATCCTTCTTAGTCACTTCAAAATGAAGCTTGGACACTTTATCAAACTTTTCAAAACCCCGTTGAGTGCCTCCAAACCCCGTTGAGTGCCTCCAAACCCCATTTGAACAATGACCGTCGAACTAACCCTAGCGTTGAACTGCAGCCGTCCGATCGTTCCTCTAGAAGGAATCTTCAGACTCGGGGCGATCCGCGAGAGGCTCATTCTGCGATCTGATTGGCTGTAACCCGTGTGAGAAGCTCATTCTGCACAACCCGTTCGATGTGTTTCAAATGAGCTCCAAAGGTAGGGTAAACGGCCCCATTTCTAAGAAAAAAGGGTTGGTGGACCCATCATTTGCCACCTCTTGACAGACAGAGCATCCATCCTCTTTGGACCATCTTCTTCTTCCTCTTCCTTCCTCTTCTTCCTCTCCGGCGACGAAGGGCAGCAGCAATGTCGTGCTCCTCCAGTTCATCCGTTCGCCCCATTTGGCCAAAGCAGCCTGAGGTGCCGTTGCCGGCATGTCCTAAATGCTCACGCAAGGAGCTACTGAGCCGTAAGACTAGTAGGGCTGAGACAGCCAACAAGGGGCGCGAGTATTTGAAATGCCTGAGCCTGCCACAGGATGTAAAGATCTTTCTCTCGCATCCTTTTGCTTTGATTTCTTCAGTTTCTTTCAATTTCTTGCTCAGATCTGGGATTTAGGGTTCTGGTTGACTTTTTCAGGGGTTGGAACCGTGCAACCATTTTCAGTGGTTGGATGAATACGTTACGCAGCTTAGACGGGATGGAAGGTGGCGCGCGCCCAGCGACCTTCCTCTGCCGTCTGATGTGGAGATTGCGCCCTCTGCTCCGCCGATGGGATCTGACATGGTTGCTCCTCCGATGGGGCTTGCGGAAGTGAGAGGCGAACTGAAGAAGTTGAACAAGCACTTAAGGCAGATGAATGATCTGAAGAAGCAGGCTAATCTGATAGCTGCAGGATTTTATCTCTGTATAGTTGCTCTAGGCTTTGTTTATCTGCTGATTGTCAGTCGTAGTTAATTAATGCGATGTAAGCATAATTAATGCAATGTAAGCTCTATGTTATTTGGACCAACCGCTTATGATAAACCAGTCGTCTCATTTGGAAATTAGGGGCAGATCTATACACCAACACGTATTTACACCAGAAATTGCTTATATTTTTAGGGACAAATGACTAATCATCCGTACAGAAACTATCTACAATTTTAGGGGCAGATCTATACACCAACACGTATTTTACACCAGAAATTTCTTATATTTTTAGGGACAAATGACTAATCATTCGTACAGAAACTATCTACAGTTTTAGGGGCAGATATATACACCAACACGTATTTTACACCAGAAATTTCTTATATTTTTAGGGACAAATGACTAATCATCCGTATAGAAACTATCTACAGTTTTAGGAGCAGATCTATACACCAACACGTATTTTACACCAGAAATTTCTTATATTTTTAGGGACAAATGACTAATCATCCGTATCGAAACTATCTACAGTTTTAGGGGCAGATCTATACACCAACACGTATTTTACACCAGAAATTTCTTATATTTTTAGGGACAAATGACTAATCATCCGTACCGAGACATGGTCAGTTTCAGCCGACCCCACCAGTCAGACAAGTGCCCCGGCCCCACTGGATGCGATTCCAACCGAGCCGCGCTAGGGCGACCCCACAAGTCAGGCCAAGTTACGGTGAAACGAGGTTGACCAGACGGAAACGGCCGTCTTGGCCGTGCGCGGGCCATTTGCGGCCCAGCCAGGGCACGGACGAGAGAAACTACGCGGGGGTGGCACAAACAGATAAACTAGAGAGAACCAGGGCACAGAAGCAATTGTCCCAAATTTCAAGGTCATTTGGACGTCGCTTGGGTCCCTGAAACATCAAAATATAGAAAATAGGGTTTTCTGCCAGTGCAGGGTTAATTCCAGAAAAATAGGGAAACTATGAATTATTCCCAAAATCAATATAAAACAATGATATAACCCTTATACGATGCAAATATGATTGAAATATAAGTAATATAATGCAATGTTCTGATGCGTGTAAAGTCACACGTCCGTTGGGAACCCCAAGAGGAAGGTATGATGAGTGCAGCAGCAAGTTTTCCCTCAGTATGAAACCAAGGTTATCGAACCAGTAAGTTGCTGCGAAGGTGTCAACGGCGCCAGAAAAAGTCTGGTTGGTGGAGTTCTTCCTCTTCCTAGCAATGGTGCCAGAAAAAGTGCGGTGTCGAAAGGGAGGTCCTGGCGGTTGACTTGGTACCTGCACACAACAATCAAACTACTTTGCCCCAACGAAACAGTGAGGGTGTCAATCTCACCGGCTTGCTGAAAACAAAGGATTAGACGTATAGTGTGGAAAATGATGTTTGTTTGAATAGAATGTAAAAGAACAGTGTTTGTAGTAGGTTGTATTATCAATGTAAAAGAATGGACCGGGGTCCACAGTTCACAAGTGGTGTCTCTCCATAATAAAATACTAACATGTTGGGTAAACAAATTACAGCTGGGCAATTGACAATATTGAAAAGTGCATAATATGCATGTGCAAGTTGTAGTGTCTACTATGAGATTCATTTGGGCATTACGACAAGGTACACAGGCCGTTATCCAACTGCATCTATGACTAATAGTCCACCTTCAGGTTAGCATCCGCACCCCTTCCAGAATTAAGTTGCAAGCAACAGACAATTGCATTAAGTAAAGTGCATAATGTAAACAACACATTTATCCTTAGACAAAGCATCATTAGGTTACCCCTAGTGGCAACAGCATATCCACAACCTTAGAGGTTGCTGTCACTCCCCCAGATTAAATGGAGACTGAACCCACTATCTAGCATAAATACTCCCTCTTGGAGTCACAAGCATCTACTTGGCCAGAGGATCAACAAGCAACGGAGAGCATGCAAGATCATAAATGACATAGACATAATATTTTAGTATTCAACTTGACATAGTATCAATATTCATCGGATCCCAGCAAACACAACATGTAGCATTACAATAAGATGATCTTGATCATGATAGGCAGCTCACAAGATCTAAACATGCTGGCACAAGAGGAGAAGACAACCATCTAGCTACTGCTATGGACCCGTAGTCCAGGGATGAACTACTCACGCATCACTCCGGAGGCGGGCATGGTGATGTAGAGCCCTCCGGTGATGATTCCCCTCTCCGGCAGGGTGCCGGAGAACTTCTAAACCCCCCGAGTTAGGGTTGACGGCGGCGGCAGAGGATGTTTTCTGGAATAATGGCTCGGTGTTTTAGGGTTTTCGCGTCTGGGGGATTTTATAGGCGAAGGGGCAACGTCGGTGGAGGCGCGGGGCCCGCTCCCCATAGGGTGGCGCGGCAGGGGGCCCACCCGCGCCGCCGTGTGGGGAGGGTGCCCTGCTGCCCCCCTTCGTCTCTCCTTCGGACTTCGTGTACGTGTCGAAAAAATAGGCATCTGGGATTTTGTTTCGTCCGATTCCGAGGATATTTCCAGAACAACTTTTCTAAAACCAAAAACAGCAGAAAACAGGAACTGGCACTGTGGCATCTTGTTAATAGGTTAGTCCCAGAAAAATGCTAGGGATAATTGCTTCTGTGCCCTGGTTCTCTCTAGTTTATCTGTTTGTGCCACCCCCGCGTAGTTTCTGTCGTCCGTGCCCTGGCTGGGCCACAAATGGCCCGCGCACGGCCAAGACGGCCGTTTCCGTCTGGTCAACCTCGTTTGACCGTAACTTGGCCTGACTGGTGGGGTCGGACTGGCATGGCTCGGTTGGAATTTCCTGGGGTTGGCTAGTGGGGTCGGCCTGGTGCGGCTCGGTTGGGATTTCCTAGGGTCGGCTAGTGGGGTCGGCGTGGGGTCGGCGCGTGGGGCCGGCGCGTGGGGTCGGCGCGTGGGGTCGGCGTGGGGTCAGCTAGGGTTTCCCCGCCCACCCCGCTGCGGCTAATAAAAGGGGGCCGCCCTCGCCGGAGAAACGCCCATTTTCTCTCCCTCTCTCTCCCCCTCCCTCCCTCAAAAATGTGGTGTAGCACGCCCTCGCCGCAGAACCCCTACTCGCCGATGCCGGACTCGGAGCTCTACTCGCCTCAGGAACTGCACGAGATGCAGGAGATGGAGCGAGAGGAGCGGGAGGATTGGCTAGCGGAGCAGAACCTTCTCTGGAAGCAGAAAGGGCTCTCCCCTCTGCGCGAGAAGAAAGATCAACCATACGAAGTGGCGCGTGGAGATCTTCCGCCGCAATCCCCAGTCTACGAGTACGGGGCATCGGAGTCCTCGTACGAGCCCTACTCCGACGAGGAGCGCGGGCCTGCTGTCGTGGACCAACCGCCCGCGCCCGTCGTCATTGCGCCCATTGCCGAGCCCAATGTTGTCATCGAGGACATCTCTGGCGAGGGGAGCTCCGACGACATGGACGACTCCGACGATGAGGACTCCTCCGACTCCGACGACGAGGACAAATCCGACGCCTCCGACGCCTCTGATGTCACCGTCAGTCCCCCCGTCGCCTCCGACGTCTCTGTCCCCGTCAGTCCACCGCAGCACCCATGAATGAAGAAGAAGAAGAAGAAGAAGAAGAAGGGGTAGTAGTAGAAGTAGTAGTAGTATTAGTAGTAGTTCTTGTTCATGTTTTAAGGTAGTAACTGATTGTGTTATATATATGGAGATAATCATTTGTTTCTGTGGAGTAAATCTTTATTCTGATCGTCTATCTTGTTTGACAAATGCATTTACACCGTGATTGGACATGACGACAAGGCTAGGCTAGCGGTGGTGGCTAGGCTAGCGGTGGTGAGGAAGCAGTTCTGCGACGCGTTCAATGGCCATGCCTATCCGTGCACGCTACATAGACGGCAGGGTGGACTACGGCATGCCACGCACGTATTCAATGTGCACGCAGTGCCACGAACTGGAAGGCTCTCAGATGTGTCTTATCGTACGACTCGTGAAAAGAAATATTTGTAAAATTGATTTGCTTCGGATTCTTCCTTTCACGCTAGAACGGATAAACATGAAGGGTAACCCAAACATGAACGGATACGTGCCACTCGTTCTGCCACATGGTCAATGTAGACATAAATTTACGCAGACTGGCGCGAGCGATCGAGCTGTAACGCAAGTACGCGATTGGAACGCGACCGACATAGCTGGAGCAAGTATATGAAAACTTGACCAAAAATATTGCTTAAATGATTCTGATGATCTTAGTTAAACAAACAGTAGACAGTAGTTCATAAGTAGCCAGTAGTTCATACATATGTTTAGGATAAATGTAGACCCAAATCTAAACTAAAGCGGCCACCGGACCATCTGCGGCTACTAACTATCGGAGGCGGCGAAGGCCTGGTTGAGCCGCTGGCGGCGGCGCACCTCCTCCCACTCCCGCGCGCGAGCGGTGTGCTCGGCGTCCTGTCGCAGACCCTGCTCCAGACGCACCTCGTTCATCACCTCCTCAAACTTGGCATCCGCACGGCGACGCTTCTCCGCGCGGCGCTCCGAACGCACGGACTTGGAGAAAACACGCGCATCCAGCTCGACTTGGTCAACGATCTTGAGGAGGTCCTCGCCGTCGTCGGTGGAGGGCGATTCGAGACTTGAGTAGGACTCGTCGTCGTCGCTGGACACGGTAAACGGTGCCAGCGGCGGCGGCGGTGGGGTCGCTGCGGCGGGGTCTCCAAATAAAAGAGCAGCGGCCCGCGAGGCCCGCGAGGACCCAGCCTCCCCATCGTGACGTCGCTGCGGTGGGCGTCGACCGCGCACCGCGCAGGCGGCGCTCCCCCTCCTCTTAGCTACGTTCCTCCTCCTCGCTGCAATGACATTCGATTGACGGCGGCGGCGCTGCTCCGGCTCGTAGTCGCTCTCGGATGGGGATGACATGGCGGTGAGAACGGAGATGGGTGGCGAGATGGATGGCGAGAAGGCGGATGGAAGGGTATAAATGGCCGCGTAGTAGGCGGGAAATGCTACGCATATGGCGGGAAATGGTACGCATATGGCGCGCAACGCGAAACTGGCACATAGATTGCAGTGAGCACGTACATTCCAGCGAGTACGCGAAACTGTCAAACTTGGTAAAAAAAAGAGTGAAAATGAATGGTACAAATGAACGGGTTTCAAGCTGAGTTACGCAAATTTTTGATTTTTTTTGAAAAGTACGTATGAAAACATTTTTCATCGAGTCCACTGTTTTTGCTTAGAAATGGGGCCGTTTACCCTACCTTTGGAGGTCATTTGGAACACATTTTTCAGCGAGTCCACTGTTTTTTGCTTAGAAATGGGGCCGTTTACCCTACCTTTGGAGCTCATTTGGAACACATTTTTCAGCGAGTCCACCATTTTTTGCTTAGAAATGGGGCCGTTTACCCTACCTTTGGAGCTCATTTGGAACACATTTTTCAGCGAGTCCACTGTTTTTTGCTTAGAAATAGGGCCGTTTACCCTACCTTTGGAGCTCATTTGGAACACATTTTTCAGCGAGTCCACCATTTTTTGCTTAGAAATGGGGCCGTTTACCCTACCTTTGGAGCTCATTTGGAACACATTTTTCATCGAGTCCACAATTTTTGCTTACAAATGGGGCCGTTTACCGTACCTTTGGAGCTCATTTGAAACACATTTTTAGCGAGTCCACCATTTTTGCTTAGAAAAGTTTGGAAAATTTATATGGAAAAGTTACGATGAATATGGAAAAGTTTTGGTGTGCCAAAATCCCCATTTTGTGTCACTGAGGCAAATGGGGGTGGGCGAGCCAAAATCCCGATTGGGTACGCCCACTAGTACAGAACGACAAATCGGAAACGGGCCAAAAACCCCTTCGGCAACGGAGAAAGGGTCCGTGTCCCCGCTTCCGATACTGATGTGAAGCCTCACAATGGCAACGGAGATTTTTATCGTTTGCAATAAGTTTAGCAACGGGCATAATATATAACCGTTGCCTTTAGTCTTTACATCAGATACGGAGATTAGTTTTTGACCGTTTGTAATGAGGGCTAAAGGAAACAAAAAAAAGCCGGTGACGCCTGCTGCACCGTCGACGGAGCCCTGTGGTTCCTGCTTGACGGCCGCCGGTTCTTCACCTTCCTCTTCGCCCAGCTTCATTGCGTGCTCTTCTTCTACCTATTTAGTACTGCACAAAAGTCTTGCTCCTGGAGGCGCCGGCTTCAGTGGACCGTGTGGACGGAGCCCCGCTCCTACGTCTTCACGGCCGCCGCATAGTCTCCAGGTTTCCTCCTCGCCCTAAAGGAGATGAAAAAAATCAAAATGTAAGCTCCTTCATCTCTATACACAAGACATATGCTTCTTCATCGGCATTACAGAAAATATAGAACTAATTACAACTAGAACATAGCCTAAACAATGCCTCATATACAGGTAGATTGGATACACAAATTCCAGGGATGGAGCAAGCGAGCAAATCTATGGATAAACAATGCCTACTAAAAACAGAGCAAATCTATGGATAAACAATTATCTACTTACAACTAGAAAACAGCTAAAATCTAGGTGTAAACAATGACTACTAAAAACAGAGCAAATCTATGGATAAACAATTAGCTACTTACAACTAGAAAACAGCTAAAATCTATGTGTAAACAATGCCTATTAAAAACAGAGCAAATCTATGGATAAACAATTAGCTACTTACAACTAGAAAACAGCTAAAATCTATGTGTAAACACTGCGTACTAAAAACAGAGCAAATCTATGGATAAACAATTAGCTACTTACAACTAGAAAACAGCCAAAATCTATGTGTAAACAATGGCTACTAAAAACAGAGCAAATCTATGGATAAATAATTAGCTACTTACAACTAGAAAACAGCTAAAATCTATGTGTAAACAATGCCTATTAAAAACAGAGCAAATCTATGGATAAACAATTAGCTACTTACAACTAGAAAACAGCTAAAATCTATGTGTAAACAATGCCTACTAAAAACAGAGCAAATCTATGGATAGCAAATCTATGGATAAACAATTAGCTACTTACAACTAGAAAACAGCGAAAATCTATGTGTAAACAATGGCTACTAAAAACAGAGCAAATCTATGGATAAACAATTAGCTACTTACAACTGGAAAACAGCTAAAATCTATGTGTAAACAATGCCTACTAAAAACAGAGCAAATCTATGGATAAACAATTAGCTACTTACAACTAGAAAACAGCTAAAATCTATGTGTAAACAATGCCTACTAAAAATAGAGCAAATCTATGGATAAACAATTAGCTACTTACAACTAGAAAACAGCTATCTATGTGTAAACAATGCCTACTAAAAACAAAGCAAATCTATGGATAAACAATTAGCTACTTACAACTAGAAAACAACTATCCTACTGAACTGGGGTCTTACATTAGGCGAGGCAGGCTCGCTTAGCGTCGCCGCCGGCGACGGAGCTAGCGCCGGCCTCCCCTGGCGGCGCCTTGCCCTCACCGTGGACCAAAGAGAGGGCTATGGTGGTCCGGAGGTCAGACTGGTAGACCGCCTCCTCGGCGCGTTCGACCTGGGTCGACGCCTCGGAGAGGAGGACCGCCGCCTCCAGATCGGCCTCACCCTGACGACGCTTGGCGTCCTCGCGCTCGAAATCGGCGCGGGAGAGTTGGCAAGCGATCTCCAGATCACGATCCTCCTCCTCTTCCTCTTCCTCTTCCTCCTCGTCGGAGGACGAGGAGGAGGAGGAAGACGGATGGCGGCCGGGGTACATCGCCTGGCGGATCTCGCGGTAGCTGCAAGGGTGGCCAAATGAGCGGGTGCGGCCGGAGCCTTCGCCGTGCGGACGAGCGCCAAGGCTGCGGGACCGGCCCGCGGGGGCCGGATCGGCGGCGGCCTGTTCCGCAAGCTCGTCCCGCAACACCAGCTGACGCTGCTGCTGCCTGAAGGCCCGGAGGGTGGGGCGGCCACGGCCGCGGCCGCGGCCACGGCCGCGATGGCCGGATCTACCAGCGCCGACGGTGGAAGCCATGCGAGAGAGTGGAGAGAGAGGAGACTGTGCGGCGGCTAGGGTTGGAAGTGAGACATTGAGAGTGAGAGTGAAGGGCATAGTAGGTTCTTATAGGACGGCTGTCGGGCTGCTTCTAATGGCAACGGAGATTACGAAACTGTCCGTGTGCGATGAGCACACATCGGTAACAGAGTTAAACCAAACTCCGTTGCCAACATATATTCCACTATTCACCCGTTGCCTTTGTTGTGGGCCTGCTTTACGGCCCAGTGCGGGCACGCGGGGGATGTCGCGATTTACCGTCGCCTAAGTCCTGCCGTTGCCATAGAGGGGTATCCGATGTGTCGTTCTGTACTAGTGGCTGTGGTCCACTCGTCAGCGGGTAAAGCCCTAGTCCTACGCGCGCGTCCAATTAGATCGCAGAATGAGCTTCTCGCGGATCGCCCCGAGTCTGCCTGCAGATTCCTTCTAGAGGAACGATCGGATGGCTGTAGTTCAGCGCTAGGGTTAGTTCGACGGTCCTTGTTCAAATGGGGTTTGGAGGCACTCAACGGGGTTTGAAGGCACTCAACGGGGTTTTGAAAAGTTTGATAAAGTGTCCAAGCTTCATTTTGAAGTGACTAAGAAGGATCGAGTCTTCGTTTTTCAAATTTCATGTTTTAAACTTGTTTAAATGTCGGTCAATGTTAAGTTGACCGAAATTTGAAATGAGCTTCAAATATTAAAAAAAATCAACAAATGGAAAATCCTGCGCACATAGTCGTCTTATGTCATATACTAACGATTCAAGCTGATAAACAATGTCTATACACATTCAGATGAAAAATGCATGTATCTAAGTGATATCCTCGAACTATGTCGTATGAACTCGAGGTTCAAATGAGCTTCAAATATTCAAAAAAATCAAAAAATGGAAAATCCTGCGCACATAGTCGTCTTATGTCATATACTAACGATTCAAGTTGATAAACATCATATATAAACATTTCATATGAGAAATGCATGTATGTAAGTCGATATCTCAGACTATGTCCTATGATTTCTAGGGTGAAGAGAAGGGGTTTTGGATTTCCAACATAAAATGTTCAAACACCTCACAAAGTTTCATTTTGGAGTGACTAAGAAGGATCCATGCTTAGTTTTTCATTTTCATGATTTAAACTTGTTTAAATGTCGGTCAACGTTAAGTTGACTGAAATTTGAAATGAGCTTCAAATATTCAAAAAAAATCAAAAAAAGGAAAATCCTGCGCACGTAGTCGTCTTATGTCATATACTAACGATTGAAGCTGATAAACAAGGTCTATGTACATTCAGACGAGAAATGCATGTCGTATGAACTATGTCGTATGAACTCAAGCGTAAAGAGAAGTGTTTTTGGACTTTGCAACATGATAATTTTAAAATACTCACGAAAGTATCATTTAGGAGTGACTAAGAATAGTCTAGGCATAGTTCGCGTCCAAGTTTTACACAAATGTGCGCCAGAGCGCGCCCAGAGCACGCCGTCGCGCGCTCTGAGCGCGTCCGGAGCACGCCATGGCGCGTCCAGAGCGCGTCCAGAGTGCGCACTTAAGGTGTTCGACAGAAGTACAATAACTAATATTACAAATTTCCTCAAATGTTCACAGCTTTGACTTGCTCCTTGTGTGACTAGAAGGAGCTACGGCCTTGCTCCGGGTGTTCCATGCTGGATTTGGACCAGTTGGGTCCACGACCTCCCCCTTCTTGTGCTTCTTGGCTTGTTTGTTCTTTGTTGCTGGTGATGCTCGTGCTGCTGGTGATGATCCTGCTGCTGGTGATGCTCCTCCTGCTGCTGATGCTCGTGTTGCTGGTGATGCTCCTCCTAGTGCTGATGCTCGTGTTACTCGTGTTGCTGGTGATGCTCCTGCTGCTGGTGATGCTCCTGCTGCTGCTGATGCTCGTGATGCTGGTGATGCTCCTCCTGCTGCCGATGATCCTGCTGCTCGTGTTACTCGTGCTGCTGGTGATGCTCGTGCTTCTGGTGATGCTGTGTCACATCCCAAATTTAGAAACTAAGAAAAACTTAGTTTCACAAGAACCAAATTTCAGAACCAACAAAAACTTTTTGAAATGTTTCACTGATGATTGTGTTTTACTTCCCATTGCTGTGTTGACTTTGTGTGATCTTGGTTGTGATGCTGATTTGATTATGTTTGTTGCTTGTGAGAACAATTCCTCAACTGTGTCTAACACTAAAAATAAAACACACTTGGCAACAATTTTGAATGTGACTTAAATTTAAAGGAAACTCCTCAAATTATTCAACAATTGGAATTTCAGATCATGAGTTAATGAAATGATCATAATAAATAATTTTCTCTACTTAACTATCTATTTCCTTCAAAAAAATACTTTCTTATGAAAATAAAAGACTATTTGAAGTTAATATATTTATCAAGGAAGTTCCAAGAGTTCAAAGATAATATTTGAACTTGCTTCAAAATTCCAAAGGAATATCATTTGGAAATTAGCAAAATTGCCATAATGAAACACTATGAACAAAAGTTGTGCAAAACATTTTATTTTGAAGCCCCAATTTTTGTGCATCTTCTACATATATTGGGGAGGCCACATGATTATTTTCAAATTTTTATAAAAAGTTTTAGTGCCTCAATTAAATCACTGAAAGGCTACTGGTTTTAAAGGTAATAAAAGAAAATCAGGAAAGGACTTAGTTGTGAGAGGGAAAAGTTCTGCCAGGGTGTTCTTGGTAATTTTCTTCTCTCCCTCCTGTAGCAGCAGTGCTGCGCACCGCCGTGTCGCCCTCCCGTCGTTCGCCGCCCAGGCCCCCCCCCCTCTCGCTCTCCTGCCGCTCGGTGAGGGGATAAGGAGGCCCCCCTCCCCCACGACGCTCTGCCCTCCTCCCTCACTCACCCACCTCGCCTGCTCTCCCTCTCCTTTCCTCTGCCTCGCCCGAACAATGTCGATGGCTGCCGTCGGGCATCGCCAGCGATTGGAGCATCCCCGGGCAGATTGGAGAGCACCAGAAGATCCGCCTCGACGTCATCTCCATCCTCGTCCAGGGAATCAAGCTCGGACGCTACGAATCGAGCAGGCCGTCTGCATTTCCCCTCGCTCCGGCCGTCAGCTTTCCAGCAAGCTCGCGAGCGATTGCATCTATCATTCTCCGCCATTGTTGTCCCCCTGAGATCCCCGCATCGCTTGCTAACCAGTGGACATCCCCTTTTCTTTTTAGGACCACCGGAGCCGCCGCGTCGACCTCGCCGTACTCCTGCCGTGCCTCGCTCGCCGCGGTGCGTGTCGAGGAAGGAGGAGAGGGCCCGTACCCGTTCGCTCACGTGCGTGGGCCGCAGTTGGGCCAGGATCTGCGCGGTTCGGCCCGATCTGGGTCGGATCTGGCCCGTTACCTTTTTTTCAGTACATCTATTTTCTGTTTGAATTTCCTGTTAAATTGCAGTGTAGTTTTAATTCTTTTGTGGTGGATCTATGTGTGCAATAATTTTGTTATAATATTTGTAGTGTTCCTGTGTGTTTTCTTGAACATCTAGAACTGGCTGTTTGCAAAAATATGATGTTATGTGTGTCCTAAATTTAATCTTGTGAAAAGTATCATTTTCACTAAATATTTAATATCTAGAGTTTTATAACTCCAAAAATTGCAATCTAAAATGCTATGGAAAGCCTGAAGTGATACCTTTCCATATCTGTTGGCCTTGCTTGCAAATGAAACATAAAACAAAAGTTCTATTCATTCTTGCAAACACACCAGTGGCACTTTGGTGAATTTTTGTGTGAGGATTTTTGGAGTAAATCCAATTGTGTTAGCTTCTAATACTAATATAGAACCTAGATCTAGCTCTGTTTGAATTTTGGATCAAGATAACAGTCTAGGTTTACTAATCACTAAAAATGATGTTTTCTGCCTCTAAAAAAAGGAAAAAGAATTAAGTGCCTTTATTAGGAAAATGTTGTTTGTATTGTTTGTTGCATGTTTAGGTACTGTTATAGATTTGCTATTGCTGTTTAGTATGTTAGTAACTTGTGTTAAGATAGTATTGAGTAAAGTATATGTGGTTAAATGATGCTTAACAAATTACAACAATTGTTTAGTTATGCTTGTGTGCTTAATAATTCATATGAGCTAAATAACCACTTGCAACTAATAATTAGCTACTGGTTGCTCAAGTTGCTAATTGTGCTTAGCCTTGCATGATTAGTAGAGGTCCCTAAAAGATGATTAATCACTACTTCAACCCTACCTTTATAAAAGAAAGGAATCTAATTGCCTTGTTTACAAAATTGTATTTTATGCTTGTTCATGATTGTTGTGGTACTGTTGCTTGCATATTATTATTGTTTAGCAGGTTATAATATGTTAGTACTGTTAGTGGTATTTGCTAGACACATTGGTATGAGTAATATGTTTGCATGGCTTGATGAACTTGATGTTCTTGAGTTGAGTACTAGCTTAAGTATCTTGTTAGTGTATCCACCTTAGCGTGGTGAGATATTTTGAATTACAAGATTAATTGGTAGTTTAACTTTTGTCTGAAGTATCTCCTGATTAGAGAAAAGTGGTTGTTAATTACCTCTAATTGAGGATGCCTTGGTGCTCTATGTTTTAGCATGTGTTTGGTGTTATACTCCTGTGAGTATAATGCCCTGGTAAATATAGATTTAGTTCGTTGCTTGATTAAACTAGTGATATGTTTGTGGCTTGAGTGATTAGTTTGATACTTGTGCTTTGTTCCTTGTTTGTATACCATTTGTGGTTTGGTTTGCTTATTGAGTGTTGTTTTATTTTCATGTTGCGACGCTAGAGATAAACGCTACCGGAGTGGTATTTGGAAAGGATTTATCGAGGAAGAATGGGAATTATTTCTTTGATCAGTGAGAAGAAGCCAGGAACATTATGCTGGAATCAGGCAAGCTATTCTCTGAGCTTGCATCTATATACATCTATTCTGGTTCACATGTTTTACTTATAAAGAGCATCAGTGATTTATGTGGTGTTTGCCACTCAAGCGATGATTTTGAAAACCCTTTTTCCAAAATACAAGTATATTATTTTGACACCCTATCTGGAGATATTAGATGGAAATTCTCTTTCAAACTATAGGTTGGGAAAAATGTTGTTTATTCAAAACTCCTTTGAAATTATGGATGGATTATGATGTGCCGAGATGTCGGTGTTGAAGTGGAAAAGTGGAGAATTGAGTTATCTGGGAAAAATGCACAGTGTGTCTTTGTACTTACGTCAACCAGCCAATACCCTGTGCGACCACATTTACCCCCATATGGGAACGGGGCTTAGTCATGTAGTTTGCTCTTATTAGTATGGGATACCTCATCGACGGAGATAACTCCGTTATGCATGAGGGGATGGTCCGAGGACCTACCCCCTGACCCGGGTCCTCACACAAGTTTGGTGGGGAGGATAGAAGGTTTAATAGACCGCCGGACAAAACTATGAGTCCCCACACTTAGGGTTTCTGACGGGAAACTGGACTGAGTGTTGGTGGAATGGAATCATAAGGGAAGGATCCTATACTAGCATGAGCAAATAAGAGCCTATGGTCGGTGGCTCAACTTCGCATACACCTTGTATGGCGGGACGTGGCTGACACGATGAGTTACCGGATGGGTGTGGGTTAAAAAGCGTGCTACCTCTGCAGAGGGTTAAAACTATTCGAATAGCCGAGTCCTCGGATATGGACAGTTGGGAGGCCCTACTTTGACCTATGTGCAAGTTTTGAAAAGATTTGAGTTTAAAAGGGAAATGAAGTGGAGAAAGTGTTCCACAACTATACCAATGAGTTGGTATGATGTTGTGGAGATAATTGGACCTATGGCGAGCCATGGTCAGAAAAAGGAGGAGTTTTGGAGAAACAGATAAAATGGTGATTTTCCGGGAAAATGTTTTAAAAGAGACTTCTTATCAGTTTTCGACAAAGATATATTTCGGGAAAAAGTTTTAAAAGAGACTTCTTACAAAGACAGATTTATGGGAAAAGTTCTAAAGCCTTCTTTTCTTTTTCAGTAAAGATATAGAGATTTCAAAACAAAGTTTTATTCAACAAAATTCCATCCTTCTCTTTTCAACAAGGATATGGAGTTTTCAAAGCAAACGAAGTTTTATTTAAAACAATAAAAAGAGTAGTGCATGCTCATTCCGGGGGTAGTTTGCGAGTACATTCAAATGTACTCATATTGGTTTCGTCCCTGGCTATTGTCTTAGCCAGACTCTGAAGAGGAGCAATTCGAAGGAGAAGTTTGAAATGACGTCAATGCGAACTAGGGCGCTTCCCAGTCAGTTGCCTGTGGGGTTGTGGCATATGACTTGGGCTCCACGTTGTTTGGTGATTTCCGCTGCAAGTACCTATTGAAGCTTATGGCTTCAATCAAGTAAGTAATTTCCTTCGGTATTTATGGATGTTCTTTTGATACCAGTTTGATTGTGCTCAGCGACAGACTGATCATGGGATCGCTGATGTTGTAGGCACAAGGGTATTTCGGACAGCTAGTCCGGGGTCCCCACATGCTGGAACCCGGGTACTTCCAGTAGCCGAAACTGGTGGTCTCGGAGGCGAAGCTACAAATGGCTCTCTATCATCATCTTCCATTCCAGCACATGCTGCCGATACAAATGCCTCTTCTTCAGGATCTTGAACATCAGTCCTTGGCTGCCAGTAGTCTTCTTGAGCACATGCTTCTGTTGCCGCCCCCCATTCTTCTTGAGCAGCTCTTTTCTTTGCACGAGTCCTTGGCTGCCAGTAGTCTTTAGTTTTACCCTTCTTGCTTGTCTTTTGCCTGGCATTCGAAATTCAAGTGAAACAGATATTAACAAATATGGAAAATATGTTTACTAGTGCATACGACAACAATTATAGACACACATACCAGTCAAAAAAACTCTTTTGCTACGGCTTGTGCTGTGGCTGCGGCTGTTTGTGCTGCGGCTGCGGCTGCTTCTGCTGCTTCATCTGCGCCCCATCCTTGCTCTGTTACAAATGTAGAGGGGACTGCATTGGTGCATAGCCTTCGAATGTGCCCCAATATACCACATATTTTGCACGGACGCTGCTTTACGGTTGCACCCTCTTCAGGTGGTCTTATTCTGCTTACCCTTGGCCTTCCAGGTGCTCTGTTTAGCGCCGGAGGGTGTAGTTTGAATCCTGGATCATACTCATCCCATTGTTCTCTTCCCAATAAAGCAGGCACGTTTTCAGCATATGCTGCGTTAAACTTGGCAACAAAGAAATATTCAGACACATATGGATCAACAGCGCTTTCGATGAAGTTCAGGAAGTACAGGGCATGTATACATGGCTTGCCACTGATCTCCCATCGCTTACACGTACATTTCTTGGTTCCCAAATCCACTGGATACCTCCAACTCAGTTCTCCGAAGACATATGTCAGCTCAGCCTTAGTGCCGTCTACTCTTCGCAGAGTCATCTTACCCTGCATATTTCTTCCTCGCGCATGCAAATTCTTGATCACACTTGGGATGATGATATGGCCATCATATGATTGTCCAATTCTATTGCGCAATACCATCTTCTCCATTATCAACTGCCTGATCTTGTCAAATATTTCCCACACCATTAGACTTTTCAGGTGCTTAATCTTTGCGTTGAAACTTTCAGCAAGGTTGCTTGTCACATAGTCCACCTTGCACTCTGGACCAAATAAGCTTCTCGACCACAGCTTTCCGTGATGTGTTTCCAAGTATGCTTTGACAGCAGCATTTTCAGCGTACATGGTCTTCAAGTGGTGGTTATACTTCCTCGCGCTGCATGTGTACGCTGCTGGCTAAAGGTTTTCATCAAATACTTTCCCCTTAAACTGCTTCTTGAAATTAGTAACAAGATGTCTCATACATTCCCTGTGCTCTGCTTCAGGAAACACAATTCCTACAGCTTTCTCCAAACCCTTGCAAGCATCTGTATGGATTACCAATCCAGGAGGGTCCCCTATAACCTTGTGTAAATTGTCAAAAAACCACCTCCAGCTAAGCTCGGACTCCACCTCCACCACACCAAAAGCAACTGGAAAAAGCCAGTTGTGTCCATCAACTGCACAAGCAGCAACCAACTGTCCTTTCCATCTTCCAGTTAGAGCAGTTGCATCCACAGCCAAATATGGCCTGCAACCGTTTAGAAACCCTTGATGGCAAGCCTTGAAAGAGACAAAAGCCCTCCTGAAGATATGTCTCTCCTCCATTTTCCCTTTCGCTTTCCCTTTCCCTTCGGACTGCACAGCCACATGATCGATTTCTACCACACTACCTGGACTTGCCTTCTCCACCTCAGCTTTGAATGTGTACAACAACTGAAAGCTATCTGCCCACGCAGGACCTTGTATGTTCTCCATGGCATGTTCTCTAGCTTTCCATAGCTTCGAGTAATTTAGCTTCGTCTCAAATTTATATTTATCAGTGATTAGTCTGCCGAGGGCAGTTGCTCCAAAGTTTTGGTTCTCTCTTAGCATAGGAGTCATCACCTCTGTCAGCCACCCTTGCTTGCTAAGTATGCTTTATGCCATGCCACCTTAGATTGACAAGTGTGCTCATAGTTGTTATACCTTATCTCTACCATGTCTTTCGCGTCATGTTTGTCACGAATCTTCTGTGGCACAAGAGTGGCATGCAACTTCCACTGGCACCTGTCAGACGGGCAGTGAACCGTATACCTGTCTGTCTGACTCTTCTCAATGTTGAAAATATTGTTGCTCAGGATGCTGGACATTGTACAAGCTTTCCGAAGTTCATCCATATTTTTGAATCTTGTCCCTGGAGAAAGTATAGGAGAATTCCTATCCCATTCAAGCAATGGCATGTCATCGCCATCGTATTCATCTGGAACCAACATGTCAGCGTTCTCCTCCACCTCTTCAGGACTATCTTGTACAAGCTGAGCGACAGAGGACCTATGGCCCAATTCATGCGCAAATTCAGGAAACATCTTCTCATCTTCATCGTCGTTCCGCGGCACGGCATCGTCGGGCACCGCTTCATCGTCTGAATTAACAGCATCTGCACTGCCACTGGTGGGCTGACTTGTACCGCTAGCACGCTGACTTCCACTACCACTGGTGGGCTGACTTGTACTACGAGCACGCTGACTTCCACTGCCACTGGTGGGCTGACTTGTACTGACACTTGGAGGAAGCTGACTTGCACTACCACTGGGTTGACTTGCACTGCCACTGGGCTGACTACGAGGTAACGGCGGAAGCTGATCATTAGCAGCTGCCCCCTTTCCCTTTGTCTTTGGCAATTCATGTTGAATTGGTTTCTAAACCACCTCAAGCCTAATTTTACCGAATTGCTGGGTCGCGGTCTGAGCAAATAAGAATCCAGCTGCAGTGTCATCGGACATTGGGATGAAACACTCATCCAAAACTGACCAGTATTTGATTGAAGCAGTATCAACTGTCCGCCAGCTGTATTTGTCACAGCAAGCCTTAAGCAAATCCTTTAACGTATAAGTCGTTTCTACCACCAACTGAAACCAATAAGGACGGCAGAACTCGAGATCCGGCTGAAAGCGATTGACCATTTCGACTGACAAGCGAAAAGCAGTATTCGGATTCATCCTATTGAACAAAATTCATGGCGATAAGGTCAAATTGAAGCCGTATTCAACTACATACATCACGAAATTGAGACAATCGATGGATTAATCGAGACAATCGAGAGATTGTGTACTTACTTCCTCATCCAAGTGTTATCTGAATCCGATTTCACCCAGTCCTCGCCTGCATAAGCATGAGGCGGAACGGGCGGAACGGCGGGGCCTGGAACTGCCGCCATGGATGCGTCGTCCAAGCGGAGGTGCAGTGCACCAGCGGCGGACGGGGACGGGCGGGGCGGGGCTAGGGCGGTGGCACGGGGCGGGGCGGTGTCAGATCGGGATTTGGGGGAGGGGGGAAAGACGATGATTCAAACCTACCAACGGTCCAATTCAAAATGAGCTGCCCCCTAGCCGACCCCAGCCGACCCCAGCCGACCCCAGGAAATTCCAACCGAGCCGCGCCAGGCCGACCCCACCAGTCAGGCCAAGTTACGGTCAAACGAGGTTGACCAGACGGAAACGGCCGTCTTGGCCGTGCGCGGGCCATTTGCGGCCCAGCCAGGGCACGGACGACAGAAACTACGCGGGGGTGGCACAAACAGATAAAACTGAGGTAGGTAGGGCACATAAACGATTGACCCAAAATGCTATGAAGTGTGAATAAAACATGTAGCTATTGGTATAAAACTAGCATGGAACATAAGAAATTATAGATATATTGGAGACGTATCAAGCATCCCCAAGCTTAGTTCTGCTCGTCCTCGAGTAGGTAAACGATAACAACAATAATTTCTGAAGTGACATGCTACCAACATAATCTTGATCAATAATACTGTAAAGCATATGAGCTGAATGAAGTGACTCAAGGCAATGGTCTATAGTTTGCTAACAAATAGATAATGAGTAAACACTGAATCATATAAGCAAAAGCTTTTCATAAATAGTACTTTCAAGACAAGCATCAAAAAGTTTTGCATAAGAGTTAACTCATAAAGCAATAGATTATAAGTAAAAGGCATTGAAGCAACACATAGGAAGATTAAGTTTCAGCAATTACTTTCAACTTTCAACATGTATATCTCATGGATAATTGTCAACACAAAGTAATATAATAAGTGCAATAAGCAAGCATATAAAAATTGTTGCACACAAAGTTGACACAAGTGTTTGCTTCTAAGATAGAAAGAAGTAGGTAAACTGACTCAACATAAAGTAAAAGAAAGGCCCTTCACAGAGGGAAGCAGGGATTAAATCATGTGCTAGAGTTTTTCAAGTTTTTGAAATCATATAGAGAGTATAAAATAAAATTTTGAGTGGTGTTTGTTGTTGTCAACGAATGGTAGTGGGCACTCTAACCCCCTTGTCAACCAGACTTTCAAGAGCGGCTCCCATGAAGGACGTTATTTCTACCAGCAAGGCAGATCATCCCTCTTCTCTTTTGTTTACACATGCAGTTAAAAACTGGTATCATTGCTTGACTGATTGGATCAGGGCAAAAATGTGAAGAGAATTAAGCGGTTAAATTTGTAATTAATTGGGACTGGGCACCCCATTTGCCAGCTCTTTTTGCAAAATTATTGGATAAGCGGATGTATATGCCACTAGTCCATTGGTGAAAGTCTGTCAAGAGTAAATGACAAGGTTGAAAGATAAAACACCACATACTTCCTCATGAGCTATAAAACATTGACACAAATAAGAGATAATAGCTTTTGAATAGTTTAAAGGTAGCACATGAAGTATTTACTTGGAATGGCAGGAAATACCACATAGTAGGTAGTTATGGTGGACACAAATGGCATAGGTTTTGGCTCAAGGTTTTGGATGCACGAGAAGCATTTCCTCTCAGTACAGGGTTTAGGCTAGCAAGGTTGTTTGAAGCAAACACAAGTATAAACCGGTACAGCAAGACTTACATGAAAACAAATTGCAAGCATTATAAGACTCTACACCGTCTTCCTTGTTACTCAAACACTTTTACCAGAAAATATCTAGACCTTAGAGATGCCAATCATGCAAACCAAATTTCAACAAGCTCTACGGTAGTTCTCCACTAATAGGCTTTAACTACATGATGCAAGAGCTTAAACATGATCTACTTGAGAGCTCAAAACAATTGCCAAGTATCAAATTATCCAGGACAATGATCTACAAGCATAAGTATGTCTTTTCAATATACCATCTACCACATGCAGCATTTTCTGTTTCCAACCAAATATCAATCAATTTATTTCAACACGAAACTCTCCCAATAATAAACAATGAGACAAGAGAGTATTTCAAAAATGCTGAGGCTTTCAGCTTTCGCCATAAACATAAATAATAAGTGGTGAGGCTTTCAGCTTTCGCCATAAACATAAATGAAGAATACAAGTATTCATTTGAAAAAGCGGAGCGTGTCTCTCTCCCACACAAGAATGCTAGGATCCAATTTATTCAGAAAATGAAAATAACAAAGCAAAAATAAAAACACACAGACGCTCCAAGTAAAGCACATAAGATGTGACGGAATTAAAATATAGTTTCATTGATGTTTGAGTCTTCTTGAAATATGCTTGGGTGACCCATGGGGGCATCCCCAAGTTTAGGCTTTTCACTCTTCTTGATCATATTGTATCATCCTCCTCTATTGATCCTTGAAAACTTCCTTCACACCAAACTCAAAGTAATTCTTATTAGAGGGTTAGTGCATAATCAAAAATTCACATGTTCTGCATGGACACAATCATCACCAATACTTCTGGACATTAGATACAGCTACTGAAATTTTGTAGAGCAAAGAAATCCACTCAAACACAGTAAAAGAGAGAATGCGAAATAAAAGGCAGAATCTGTCAAAACAGAACAGTCCGTGAAGACGAATTTTTTCGAGGCACTTAAGTTGCTCAGATCAGAAAACTTAAAACTAATGAAAGTTGCGTACATATCTGAGGATCACGCATGAATTTTTTCAGAATTTTTCAATTTTTCTGGAATTAGTATAGCTCAAAACAGTGGACAGCAAAAATCTGTCCCTGCGCAGAAATCCAAATCTAGTATCAACTTTCAACTAGAGACTTTACTTGGCACAACAATGCAAGAAAATAAAGATACAAAGGCATTGCTACAGAAGTAAACAGCACCTTGACTTAAAAATAAAAGAAAAATTGCAGAAATAAAACAATGGGTTGTCTCCCATAAGCGTTTTTCTTTAACGCCTTTCAGCTAGGCGCAGAAAGTGAAAATCAAGTGTTATCAAGTGAAGAAGCATCAACATCATAATTTGCTCTAATAATAGAATCAAAAGGTAGCTTCATTCTCTTTCTAGGGAAATGTTCCATACCTTTCTTAAGTGGGAATTGATACTTAATATTCCCCTCTTTCATATCAATAATAGCACCAACGGTTCGAAGAAAGGGTCTTCCCAAAACAATAGGAAAAGATGCATTGCATTCAATATCCAAAACAACAAAATCAACGGGGACAAGGTTATTGTTAACCGTAATATGAACATTGTCAATTCTCCCCAAAGGTTTTTTCATATAGTTATCAGCAAGATGAACATCCAAATAACAGCATTCCAAAGGTGGCAAGTCAAGCATATCATAAAGTTTCTTAGGCATAACAGAAATACTTGCACCAAGGTCACATAAAGCATTACAATCAAAATCATTCACCTTCATTTTAATGATGGGCTCCCAACCATCTTCCAACTTCCTAGGGATAGAAGCTTCAAGTTTTAATTTCTCTTCCCTGGCTTTTATGAGAGCATTTGTAATATGTTTTGTAAAAGCCATGTTTATAGCACTAGCATTAGGACTTCTAACTAGCTTTTGCAAGAACTTAATAACTTCAGAGATGTTACAACTATCAAAATCAAAATCATTATGATCAAAAGTAATGGGACCATTGCCTCCAATACTTCGAAAAATTTCAGCACCTTTATCAGAAACAGTTTCAGCAGTTTTAGGCAATTTTGCATGCTTTGTAGTAGAAGTAGAAACATTGCCAACATCAATAACATTACCATTGATAGTAGGAGGTTTATCAATATGTGAAGCTTCAGCATTACTAGTGGTGGTAATAGTACAAACTCGAGCTATACTATTCTTTCTATCAATTTCAGCTTCTCTTTCCCACCTAGCATGCAACTCAGCCAACATCCTAATATTGTTGTCAATTTTAACTTGGATAGCATTGGCTGTAGCAAAAGACTTAGTATCTTTAACCTCATTAGGCATAACTTTCAGTTTCAAAAGATCAACATCAAGAGTAAGACTATCAACCTTAGAAGCAAGAACATCAATTTTACCAAACTTTTCCTCAACAGATTTGTTAAAAGCAGTTTGTGTATTAATACATTCTTTAAGCATGACTTCAAGATCAGAGGGTACACTCCTACCATTGTTGTAAGAATTACCATAAGAATTACCATAACCACTACTACTATTAGAAGGATATGGCTTATAGTTGTTATTACCAAAATTATTCCTATAAGCATTGTTGTTGAAATTATTATTTTTAATGAAGTTCACATCAACATGCTCTTCTTTAGCAACCAATGAAACTAAAGGAACATTATTAGGATCAACATGAGATTTACCACTCACAAGCATAGACATAATGATATCAATCTTTTCATTCAAGGAAGAGGTTTCTTCAACAGAATTTACCTTCTTACCTTGAGGAGTCCTTTCAGTGTGCCATTCGGAGTAGTTGATCATCATATCATCAAGTAGTTTTGTTGCTGCACCTAAAGTGATGGACATAAAAGTACCTCCAGCAGCCGAATCAAATAGGTTCCTCGAAGAAAAATTTAATCCTGCATAAAAGGTTTGGATGATCATCCAAGCAGTCAGTCCATGGGTAGGGCAATTCTTTACCATAGATTTCATTCTCTCCCATGCTTGGGCAACATGTTCATTATCAAATTGCTTGAAGTTCATAATGCTACTTCTCAAAGATATAATTTTAGCAGGAGGATAATATTTTCCAATGAAAGCATCTTTGCATTTTGTCCATGAATCAATACTATTTCTAGGCAAAGATAGCAACCAATCTTTAGCTCTTCCTCTCAAGGAGAAAGGAAACAGTTTCAGTTTAATAATATCCCCATCTATATCCTTATACTTTTGCATCTCACAAAGTTCAACAAAATTATTAAGATGGGCAGCAGCATCATCAATACTAACACCAGAAAATTGCTCTTTCATAACAAGATTTAATAAAGCAGGTTTAATTTCATAAAACTCTGCTTTAGAAGCAGGTGGAGCAATAGGAGTGCATATGAAATCATTATTATTTGTGCTAGTGAAGTCACACAACTTGATGTTCTCAGGAGTTCTCATTTTAACAAAGATAAAACAAAAACCGAAATAATAAAAGTAAAACAAGTAACTAATTTTTTTTGTTTTTGATATAAAGAAAGCAAACAAGACAAAATAAAAATAAAGCAAGACAAAAACAAAGTAAAGAGATTGGGTGTGAGAGACTCCCCTTGCAGAAGCAATTCGGCCTCCCCGGCAACGGCGCCAGAAAAAGTGCTTGATGCGTGTAAAGTCACACGTCCGTTGGGAACCCCAAGAGGAAGGTATGATGAGTGCAGCAGCAAGTTTTCCCTCAGTATGAAACCAAGGTTATCAAACCAGTAGGAGATCGAAGTTGCTTCGAAGGTGTCAACGGCGCCAGAAAAAGTCTGGTTGGTGGAGTGCTTCCTCTTCCTAGCAATGGTGCCAGAAAAAGTGCGGTGTCGAAAGGGAGGTCCTGGCGGTTGACTTGGAACCTGCACACAACAATCAAACTACTTTGCCCCAATGAAACAGTGAGGGTGTCAATCTCACCGGCTTGCTGAAAACAAAGGATTAGACGTATAGTGTGGAAAATGATGTTTGTTTGCATAGAATGTAAAAGAACAGTGTTTGCAGTAGGTTGTATTATCAATGTAAAAGAATGGACCGGGGTCCACATTTCACCACAGGACCGAGCTGAACCACCCGAGGCGAGCTGGCTTGTGTCGGAGTCGAGGCCATGCTCGACAAAGCAGCGTCAGGGATCAGTCCATCCACGGAAGGTTGTGGCGATGTAGAAGCCTCGGTGGAGACCGATCCCTTGCTGCCCTCCAGCTGCTCCAGTCCGTGCGCGGCGTCCCCGGCCGCTGGACCGCTGTCCAGGCCCATCGCGGCCGGCCCGCTCGGGGCAAGAGTCCCAGGCGCATCAGCCGGAGGAGGCGAAGGCGAGGTAGGAGCCTCCTCCCGACCCAGCCCGGCGCCAGCCGGCGCACCATCCCGCACCCCGAGCTGCTTACCACGGCCCAGCCCAACTACGGCAGCGTCGCGGACTGGGCTGCAGTCCACCGGCCAAGGGCCAACCGAGGCCGCTGCAGCTCCCGAGTCCAGGAAGCCAAACTGGGGCTGCTGCATATCCTGCGCTCCGTCACCAACGTCATCGGTGACGACCGTCGGCACAGACTCAGTCGTGGGGCGCAACAGACACGGCGAGCAACGACGGATCATCTCCACGATCTCATGACCTCGCGGAGTGCTTGGCGCAGAATTGTACGGAGTTATAGCCATTAAAGAACCAACTTGATCACCGGGTGCCACGGACTTGTTGCCAACCGGTGTCTCGGACGATGTACTACCATCAACGTCCATGTTGTTAGAGAGGGAACCATTGGAGTTATCCGGACCCAAAGCACCCTCGAAACCATGCTCTTTGCCCTCCTCATCATCGGCGTCGTCACTCTTATGGCGCCAAAAGAACGGTACAAAGTCACGGCTGAAATAAAACCCATACTCCTTAAGTCTCACCACACACGAAGCCCTGATGCCCACAAGTATAGGGGATCGCTGAAATCTTCGTTGGGAAGTATTACCCAAATTTATAGTTCGACTCGATGGGAACACAAGAATACCAATAAGACTTTGGCAATTGAGGCGTCACTCTCAACCACACCTGTATATCAATAACTTGCAGCAGTAATAGTGATGGCAGTAGTATGATTCAAGTAACAAATAGAACAACAGCAGTAAACAAGTGTTTCCCAGTTTTCACCGGAAAAGTGAAAGTGGAACTCAGGTTTAAAACGTAGGCATGAGGTGATAGCGGGGTGTTGTATGAATAAGATTGATCATATAATGAGATATAGCTAGTAATGGGACGTATCTCTAACTCCGATATATGTAGGTATGTGTTCCATAATTAGTTGTGCGTACTAACCAAGAGAATTTGCACAACATCTATTGTCCTACCTGCCCATTTCACCGGGGCCAACTTGGAACTACAGGTAATTAAGGTCTACCCTTTCGAATAGACCGAACAATGCATTAACACTTCATGAACACATAGAATCCTCAAACTAAAACATCTCCCCCTTGTTTTCCCTATATGTCACTTTTAGGGTTCGCAGGTTCAACATAATAGCAGGTGATACACTTTGCAGATAAATACCAAACTCAATTATATGATGAGGCAAATAAGTTCAGTACTGAAATCATGCCACTCGGGCCCTAGTAGCAAGCATTAAACATAGCATAAGTGCATCAACACAATACAAAAATATCCTCAAGATAAACCCCTAAAATCTCGAACAACGGGTAGCATTACATGATCAATCTCATCCAATCCCCATCCACCTCACATGCCTACAGCGGACTACTCACACATGGTGATGGTGAAGGAGATCATGGTCGATGGAGATGAAGGCGGTGAAGATGGCGGTGAAGACGGCCTCCGGATCCCTCCACCGGAGGAGAAATCCTGGATCAATCTGTCTCCGAAACGAAGATCGTGGTGGTGGCGGCGTCTGTTTCGCGAAAGCTCCTCCCCTCCTAGGGCAAGCGTTTTTCTGTATATATGAGGGGGTACGTCGAAGACCGAAGGCGAGGCGGTGCCCGAGGCCCATTTGGGGTGGGCCCACGTGGCCAGGTCAGGGGCCGTGGGGCCCCCTCTTTGGCCCTCGAGCGCTTCCTCGTGTCCATCTTTTGCCCACGTCTTCCTTTTCCATAAAATTGACGTGGTATTTTTCCCGATTTAATTTCCTGCAAAAATATCCAGAAAGAGACTTTGCTAAAAACAGCGTCAGATTCAGCAGTTTTATTCAAATATGGGAAGATTCCGGACAAAATATGAAGCAAAGTGCTTGGAAAAGTAGATGCATTTTGGATGCATCAACTCCCCCAAGCTTAGCTCGTTGTTTGTCCTCGAACAACTCAAACATAGTGCAGAAGCGATGAAAAGACTTTGACAAGAACTTTGCATTGCATATGTAACACCGTTTAATACCAACAAGTATTCAAATCATAACTTCAATAACAAATAACAAAATGCTAGCAAAGGTATATCTAATCAATGTTAAAGCATTTATATTGCAAGAGAAATAACATGTAGTGTCAATACTTGGATGAGTTTGCTCAACTGTAGAAATAAACAAAGGTTTTTGCATCGCTATTGATTGAATCATGCAAGATTTTTGAGATCTTTTGATTCTTTCTTTTGTTGACTAGTGAAATCATTGTGCTTACAACCTTGCTCTCAGTTTTATCAAACCATTTGGTGTTCAAATTATGACCATATGCTTGACCAACTCATGGTCAAAAGCCTCATGCCCCGTGAATACGAGTACCTACACCACGGCTACTCAACTCGGGTCACTAGGCAAGTTCGATTTTTCAGTCATTGCAAGTAATAAAAGCGTCATCAAGAGCGTCAACTGGGGTACCTCTTGTCCCAGGACATGGACAAGCCCATGTCCAAACAACAAGACAAACAGACAATGAACAATCTCAGCACTCTTTTATTTACTATTTGTGTAGCTTTTTATTATGATGTGCATCACTGAATGTTTACTATGATATGCTGTAAATTTCCACCATGAATGATGCATGGCTTAGGTTGGCGGCCCAGGCGTCTCTCTAGCCAATTATTCCACTCATCAAACTTACTAAGTTTCCACTTTTATTTCGCAATGATAAGCATCCATAGACAAAAGTACATGATATCAACTAAATATAATTTAGTGCAATTGAAAGCTTTCCATGTGTCAGCACATTTCAGCTAACTCCCAACCACTAAGCCTGTCAAGCATACGACTTCATGTTTAACATTTGAAAAATTCTTTTACTCTCTTTTGGTTGGCAAGTTTAGCAAGCACAATGGGATGCGTAGACCTTTGTTTAGAGCCACAATTATTCAATCCACAGCCAAGTATTGTCACTAAATAATATTTCACTTGCATCATCATATAACATACTAGAACATGGAGAAGATAAACATTTGCTACCACTTCCTAGATGTTAAAGAAACTATGATGTGCTCACTTGCTGTTATTAAAAAGTCCACATAAGCACGGCAAAGGTGTCATACCTTTCATTCACTTCATGCACATCAACTCATCATCGTTGTTCTCCTCTTCCAACTTGAACTGCGCAATAAAAACTCAAATCTGCCATAAAATGTCACTGCAGACAGAACTGTTTTTACCCTACCTAGACACCTCAGAAAAATCTCATATTTTCAGGTGTGTGGGTTATGATATGTTGCAGCAGTGGTTAAATTTTTAGCTCATTCGGAGTTACAGATAAAAAATGAAAAATGAAACAGTGAACAGATTTCAGCAATTTCTGCACCTCCGTTTTTGCGTTCGTTTCAAGAAAACGAAAATATTTTTCTTCTTTTTAGATTTAAGATGCAAAAGGTAAATGACCAGAATTAAATAAGCGAAAAAACAAATAAAATCTTTTTGTGTTTTTGTGATTTTCAGAACAAGAAACTGAACATAACAATATAACGGTGATATAAAACAACGAATGGAGAGGAAGAGAAGCACTCCCCCAAGCTTGCGATCAAGCTAGTATCTTGGGTAGTGGTCGTATCCACCACTTCCACCTCCAGGGTAGTAACCATATGGGTAGCCTTGCATTCCTGGGTACAGGGGCTCCTCCTGAGGTTGGTAACCCTGCATCTCTGGAGCTTGTGGCTCCTCTTGAGGCGGCGCCTCCTCCACTTCCACTTCCGGTACTCCTGTCAAAAAGGTCAGCACGGGGGAGCCTAATGGGCACTCGATGTCCATTAGTACTCAAATAAATGTACCAATAATGATCCCCATGCATCAAACTTATTTCATGCTAGTAGTCAAAGCAAAATCAAGTAATTTGGACCCTCCCACAAGAGTACCCATGTTATCACCATAACCTCTCTCATCTTTAATGTATTTGTACACTAAAGTACCAATAGCACCAGCATAAATAGGAGTTTGATCAGTAATATTTCTACTCACCGCAGTATGCAAGGATCTAGCAAGAATGACTCCCAAGTTATACTCACACGGTGTGTTTTCTTTTGCACATTTAAGTAGATAAACTATCGGTCCAGTGCAAGCAGAATTGTTGTCCCTAGCAAGAAATCCTCTTGCAAGAAACAACGCAAAGTATCTCAAACTTGGGTGCTGTATATGAGTAAATTTACCCCTATTTAATCTATCATGAGAGTTAACAGAAATAGATTGCCAAAACTCAACAAGCTCAGGGTTGGAGTCAGCACCGGTTTCATTCCAACTTCCCGTGTTTTCCACACCAATAGCATTGCAAAATTCCTCCAAAGACATAACAAGGCGCCCCTCTCATAGTAAATTTACAAACAAAGGTAAGAGGAGGTGCCTTACTTTTCTTATTGTGCTTGTAGACCTCAGGGCCCTCAAACCTGAAAGTAGAGAGGAATTCTCGCGAGAGTTCCTCGTATGTATCTGTGGGTTCTGAGCAAACCTAAGCAAGCCAGTTGCATTGGCGAAGATGTCGAAGTCCTCTTTGATCCCCCACTGTTCAAGAACATAGGGATCTTGCCATCTAGTTGTATGGATCTTCAACTTCTCCCCTACATAGAATGCATCATCCTCCCAAAGATGGTTGTCATCATAATTGAGGGAGACTTTGCATGCTTTTCTCCTTGGTCTTGAGTTCATTCCAAGCAATGCCTTGCCCTTGCTAAACATGATACCTTGCATTGTAACAGATTTCTTCTTGGGGAAATAAATAGTATGCTCATTTCCTTTGACATTGAATGTCACCTTGCTCTCAGTGCAATTTATAACAGCTCCTGTAGTGTTTAAAAAGGGACTTCCAAGAATAATAGATAATTATCATCTTCAGGCATTTCTAATATAACAAAGTCTGTAGGAATTAACACATTAGCAATAGAGATAGGAACATCCTCACATATTCCTATAGGCATAGCAGTTGATTTATCAGCCATTTGTAATGATACTTCAGTTGGAACCAATTTGTTTAGGTTAAGTTTCTTATATAAAGAAAAAGGCATAACACTAACACCAGCTCCTAAATCACATAGTGCATATTTCACATAAGTTTCTTTAATATGACAAGGAATAGTTGGAATACCAGGATCTCCACGCTTTTCAGGCATTTTCCCTTTAAAGGAATAATCAGCAAGCATAGCAGTAATTGCATCAGTAGGAATCTTTCTTTTATTAGTGACAATATCTTTCATATATTTGAATATGGAGGAATTTTAATAGCATCAACAAGAGGAATTTGCAAACACAAGACTTAATCAACTCAAAGAATTTCTCAAATCTAGCATCATCCAAAGTTTTTATTACCTCTTGGGGATATGGTATGGGTCTTTGTACCCATGGATCCCTCTCTTTACCTTTTGTGGATTTGGATGGCTCTTCTTCTTATTCTTCTCAAGATGGTTGAGGGTCTTCTTTATCATTAGGTTCAGGTTCTTCAATATTTTCATCCTTGTGGCTCTTCTTCAGGTGAAGGTGATTCCTCTTCTTCATTATTATTATCTTCAGTCTCAGCATCAGAAATAGAAATATCTTATCTTGTTCTTCAGAGTCATCAATGTCCTTGTTTTCATTGGGAGATTTTCCTGCAGAAGATTTCTTCTTTGCCTCTTGGGATGGCCTTCAGGAATAGTCAGGATCCTGAGTACTTGCACCTCCCCTAGTATTAACTCCACAAACCTGTTTCTTCACCATAAGACTTTCATACAATTGATTTTGAAGAGAAACCATTTGTTCAACTTGATTATTCATCATCTCACAGTGTTTAACAATTCTTTTTACCTCTCCCACACTAGCATGTAAACTTTCACGAAGAGATTTAATTTTGTGAGAGTTCTCCATAATATCATTCTAATATTATGCTCCTCAGGATTATGATGATAAGCAAAATCATTCATGTATGATACATCAATAGGAGGTGTTACCTTTTCATTACCTTTTATGGAGCTAATAGCATTGACTTGATTGGAAAACATGGTTGATCATCAGGAAGTTTAACACCCATTTCAGATAATTCCTTAAGATGAGAGGTTTTAATTCCCTTCTCTTTAATAGCCTTGGAAGCTTCTTTCATTGTTCTTTGTCTAATTTGAGCATGCCTCCTTTCTTCTCCGGAAATATCTCTTCAATATTCCAGTCTTCATAATTTAGAGATAGTCTCCAATAGCTCAGTTGCTTCATCAACGGTCCTTTCCCTGAAAACATTACCTGCAATACCATCAAGATAGCCTCTGGTGTTTTCGGTTAGTCCATTGTAAAATATATCAAGTATTTCATTACTCTTGAAGCCATGGGTAGGACATTTCCTAACCATCTTACTATACCTCCCCCAAGCTTGGGGTAAATCCTCCTTCTCTTTCTGTGAAAAGTTGCTAATCTCAATAGTCAAACCATGAATCTTATCAGCAGGGAAATATTTATTATAGAATACCTGCAAACATTCTTCCTTGCTAGTAATACATCCAGGTTCTAAACGATTATACCAAGTTTTAGCACTTCCTCCCAAAGTAAAAGGAAACAACTTTAAGAAATAATAGCGTTGGTGGATTTCATCTTTACCAAATAACACAGATAATCATGCAAACAGCAATGTGTTCAAAAGGAAACTCATTCTCTCCCATAAAACTTATACTTCTCAGCTTTTTCAATTATTTCAGGATCAACACTAAACTCATAATCTTTATCTTTAATTTTAATAGCTGGAGCATTCATTTTCTCAGTAATAGGGAAATAATCATCAAGAGGAGAATTTTTATAGCTATCAAGTTTATCCAATTTATCAAAATCGAATCCATAAAAGCCATAGTAAATGCATCCTCTTCCTCAGAAGAAGTTTCAAATTCATCATCACAATATTCATTATCTTCTAACTCAGATTCCACATTTTCAATAATAGAAGATTCAGATTTTCAGGTGTTTCAGTTATCTCAGATGTTTCAGGTGTCACTTCTTTGTCTATGCTACCACATATTAAATCATTTTCATTACTAGTAGACATTTTAGACAATGGTGAACTAGATAAAACTTTTCCTTTTTTCTTAGGACAACAGCAGAAGCAACATTAGGTGAAAAGTTTGGCCTACTTGGCAAATCCGTACCTCTGCGAGTAGTTGAAGGCCTCACTTCCTTCGGAGTAGTCTTTTCCTTTCCCATGGTTAGGAACAAGCAAAAGCAGCAAATAATGATAACAAGTTGTCTTACCAATAAAGCTAGGTTCCCCGGCAACGGCGCCAGAAAATGTCTTGATGCCCACAAGTATAGGGGATCGCTGAAATCTTCGTTGGGAAGTATTACCCAAATTTATAGTTCGACTCGATGGGAACACAAGAATATCAATAAGACTTGGCAATTGAGGCGTCACTCTCAACCACACCTGTATATCAATAACTTGCAGCAGTAATAGTGATGGCAGTAGTATGATTCAAGTAACAAATAGAACAGCAGCAGTGAACAAGTGTTTCCCAGTTTTCACCGGAAAAGTGAAAGTGTAACTCAGAGATTTAAAACGTAGGCATGAGGTGATAGCGGGGTGTTGCATGAATAAGATTGATCATATAATAAGATATAATACAATGGGACTATCTCTAACTCCGATATATGTAGGTATGTGTTCCATAATTAGTTGTGCGTACTAACCAAGAGAATTTGCACAACATCTATTGTCCTACCTGCCCATTTCACCGGGGCCAACTTGGAACTACAGGTAATTAAGGTCTACCCTTTCGAATAGACCGGAACAATGCATTAACACTTCATGAACACATAGAATCCTCAAACTAAAACATCTCCCCCTTGTTTTCCCTATATGTCACTTTTAGGGTTCGCAGGTTCAACATAATAGCAGGTGATACACTTTGCAGATAAATACCAAACTCAATATATGATGGGCAAATAAGTTCAGTACTGAAATCATGCCACTCGGGCCCTAGTAGCAAGCATTAAACATAGCAAAGTGCATCAACACAATACAAAAATATCCTCAAGATAAACCCTAAAATCCGAACAACGGGTAGCATTACATGATCAATCTCATCCAATCCCCATCCACCTCACATGCCTACAGCGGACTACTCACACATGGTGATGGTGAAGGAGCTCATGGTCGATGGAGATGAAGGCGGTGAAGATGGCGGTGAAGACGGCCTCCGGATCCCTCCACCGGAGGAGAAATCCTGGATCAATCTGTCTCCGAAACGAAGATCGTGGTGGTGGCGGCGCTCTGTTTCGCGAAAGATCCTCCCCTCCTAGGGCAAGCGTTTTTCTGTATATATGAGGGGGTACGTCGAAGACCGAAGGCGAGGCGGTGCCCGAGGCCCATTTGGGTGGGCCCACACGGCCAGGTACAGGGGCCGCGTGGGGCCCCCTCTTTGGCCCTCGAGCGCTTCCTCGTGTCCATCTTTTGCCACGTCTTCCTTTTCCATAAAAATTGACGTGGTATTTTTCCCCGATTTAATTTCCTGAAAAATAGCCAGAAAGAGACTTTGCTAAAAACAGCGTCAGATTCAGCAGTTTTATTCAAATATGGGAAGATTCCGGAACAAATTATGAAGCAAAGTGTTTGGAAAAGTAGATGCATTTTGGATGCATCAAGCCCCGACATACGGCCCATCATCAGCTGTGCGCTTTTCCAGCACCTTCGAATCCAGCATGCCCACAAGGATGCGAACAATACCACGGCTCCGGTAGGTGAAAAGATCCACGTCAAGAGTCGTCCTAATGAGCGTACCAACCGCCCAAAAGCCAAGGAAGTGTCTCAATGCATACGGCACACCCTGAACGTGAACCCAGACCTTCTCAAGCACTCTAATGGGGACAGCATCATCATTAGACTTCCACACAGAAATAGTTGCCTGAGAGTTAAAGGACGGAATATTCAACTGAATCCCGTCAACCCTGTGGAGATCCTCAGCTGACGGAAACCCAATGAGAAAAGCACCATCACCGTCGGGCAATGCCTCCCAAGTCCACTGTGCCGAGTAACACACCTTGGATATCAGACTCTCTATAGCAGCTGCAGGCACCGGGTCACCCACGATCGAGATCCGAGCATTGGGCGAGCTCGAAGGAATCAGATGTGGCTTGTAGACACTGTCAGGAAACTGCACAAACATCGTCTCCGGAACACCCGAGCCCGTGGTGAAACAAGTAGGCTTGGGAAGCCGCAGAGTCGGGCACCTGAAGGTGGATGAGCTGCATTGTCACAAACTAAATAGTAGTGTTTTATCGGGCAAACTTTAGTGGTGTGAGAGTCCGCCGCACACTTGAAGCACTTGTGACTCGGGTAGTTGCCCCAAAGCGGAATCCAGACTATCTCCAGCTGCAGCCATCCCAGGGACCTCCGTGGTAGTAGGATCACTCGCACCCGGAATGGGGGAGGCGCCACCAACGGCTGCCCCACGAACTGATGCTGGAACGAGGACTGCTGAACCGGGAATTGTGGCATCGGCTGCTGCCCCTGAGTCCCCGACTGGCCCCCTTTCTTCTTCCTCTTCGGACGCGGCACCGCAGGCCCCGCAGCCACGGCGGGCTGCTGCACCTGCTGGTAGGTCGGGTACCCAGGGTTTATGAGAGGCGCCATCGGCGGCGGCTGAAACTGCGGCAGCGGTAGGTACGCGGGCGGGCGGTACTGCTGCGACGGCCTCTGGAGGGGCATGAACGGCAGTGTAGCCATCCCCATCCCTCCCGACGACCCTCCGGGGAAGAATGAGCTTTGTCCCAGCCCGGTGAAGACGTTGGGAACCGCCGCCGTGAGCTGAGGCCGAGGTACAGCCGCCTGGAGCTGGGGGCGTGGCGGTGCTGCCGTCGGATGATGGGGACGAGGCGCAGCCGGCAGCTGTTGAGGTCGAGGCGCAGCCGAAGGATGCTGAGGACGAGGTGCTGCTGGAGCTTGAAGAGGGCGTTGCCCGCCTCCTTGTTGAGGCCGCGGCGGTTGCGCTCCAGCCATGGCTGCCGGCGGCGGGAGCTCGGCAGCGACAGAGGCGAACGAGCGCGCCCAGCTAGGATGCAGCAGCGGAGAGACACCGGCGAAGGAGACGGGGCGCGGCGGCACGGAGGGTTGCGACGACGGAGAGCACGGAGAGTTGCGGCGATGTAGGGTTCGAGGACGTGGAGGCGGCGGACAGGGACGTAACCAGAAGCAGCCCAGCCGACGGCGGAGATGATCCCAGGGTCTGGACGGTCCCGATCCGCAGCGATGCTAGTGGCCCCACCAGACAGGTCATTCAAAATTTGAATCCCCGGCGAAGTCAGGGGCGCGGTTGTCGGATCAACCAGCGCAGAATCCGCGGCCGCCGGCGTCCCCTTTGTCGACGATGAAGCCCTCGATCGCTCCGCCAGTGCCTTGTCATTGAAGGATCCGAGGACTGGCGGCGGCGAGGTGCGCTTTGGAGGGAGCGGACCACGCCACGCACCCATCTTCGGCGGCGACCGAGTTAGGCGCACGCCGGCCGCCGGACCACGGCCTCGTGCCCACGGCTCCACCTTCTTCTCCTCCCTGCACACAAACACATCGTTAGCTTGCTCACCTGAGGACGACGGCGAGGTACCCCCACGTAGACTGGATGCCGGCGCCGGGAACCCGGCATCAGCCCAGAACTGCGCGACGATCTCCGCGTCAGAGCGTCGGGGCTGCGGGGAGGCCGGCTGATCGGCACGAGGTGGCGCGTCCTACGACAGGGACTCCAATGCGATCCGCACGGCGACGTGCTCCTCTTCGATTCCGTCCAGCCCCGACGGCGCGGCGGACTGCTCCTCTTCGAACTCGTCAAGACCCGACGGAGCGGTGGACAGGTCGCTAGGCACGAGAAGCGCGATCCCGTGGCGCTAGCATCCCACGCCGGCGGCGCGAGGGTTTTCCGACGCCGTCCTCCGATCCCAGCAGCCGGCGGCGTGTCCTCCGAGCCGGCCCAGAACCGACCAGGCAGCCGCGCGACGTTCTCGCCGTCGTCGCCCGGCGGATCGCCAGGGGCCGTTACCATCGCCGTTCTCACCTTTTTCCAGTGCGATATTCCTTTCCTTGCCTGTCTCCACGCACGATCACTTGCATTCACGTTGCAAGCAATAAAATGTTATTTAACCAGTTGAATGTCCGTGCCACGACAACTTAATTTTTCCACTTTAAGTGTATAAACATAAAAATAAAATGCACATTCACGTATATAGAAAAGATTGACACATAATAAAAAAACATATCTTCAACAATTATATTTTGAAAAAAACGCCACTAATGGAAGGTATACAGTGACCATCGAGCAATCTACTACAGTACTACGAAGCTTACCGTGTGTTTAGTTGCTGGATTGAGAGGGATGGGATGGGACCATCTATATTTTGGGGATGGGATGGTTCAGTTTTAAGTCTTTACTAGTAATATTGCACGTGCCATGCACGTTTAATTAAATAAAAGTAATAAAAAAGTTCCAACATATGATGGATAATGCCAAATTGTGCTTGCGAGCACTTGCTCTTGTTTCACGAAACCATTGCTTCATTCCAAAAAATTCCATAATATTCTCCATATTCAAATTTTGAATCTTGTGGCCTATAGATCAAAAAACATGATTTCTTAAAAACTACAAAAATTCACTTCTAGCTCCACATTCCTGTTTCCTTATTGAGGCTAAAATATCATCTATTCATTTTTTTTGTTTTTGCACGAAAACTTGATGGTATATATCAATCTAGTATCTAAACAACATTTTGTTTTTAAATTTCTAAACTTGTATGTTGGATTTAGTATATGAAGGAAGGTGTTGTATATCCGCTTCCAAATATTAAGCATCCAAAAACTACCTAGCTATACTCGATATTGTACAATGGTCCCTAGAGTAGTTGCTCTCAGTTTTAAAAAAACTTCTAGAATATTAAAAATTTGTGACTCATTATCATGTTCAGGCTTCCAATTCGCCGAAAGATAATTACATTCTTTTAGGCCATGTGAAACCCAAAACAATTCCACGGAGTAAAATGCATTTTAACACCTCAATCTTATTTTTCATGCAGGTTTCAATCAACACATATTTTGCACAGAAAGTTGGTAGATTTCCGAAATCCTTACAACCAATGCAATGATACGTTTAAGCGACTACAATAAGCAGAACACAGCTCTTCTGAGAGACGCAAGCTTCTATGTATCATTGACATGAACTCACGAAGAACCGCCACAGAGTTAATTACATCAGGAGAGTACAAAACTCATATCTCTAGAGGAGACAATATCTTGCTAGGTGTTTGGCTGGAGACAGCTTATTGCATATACGGTTATAACTTGGCAAATCAGGATTCGAAACAGTCAGTTCTCCTGCACATTTAACGAATGATCATAAATGATTTGTGCACTATTTTATAGGCATAATCAGATAGAGTAACTGGATTGAACTACATGGAGAAATGTTCGATAGGAAACACACCTTGCCAATCAATCCCTGCATAACCTTGCATAAGCAAATCCCTTCCATACCAAACATGAACGATTTATGGCAAGTTTCTTTCATCCAGTCAATCACCTAATAAGGCGCAATACACAAATACATTAAGCTTTGGATTATGAAGACAAACAAGGTGAACATCTACCTGGGTATAAATCGAAATGAACAAATCGACAATTAACAAAAATAAAATCTGACAAAGCTGGAAAGATAAAACAGCTAGGAAACCTCACCTGTGAAGACATCACAAGTCCAAGCTGAAACTAAACTTGCACCCTCTATAGATTCCAATAGCTTATAGCCCCTTTGCAATTTAAAATGAAACTAAAGCACCAATTCACAATATTACAAGGTTCAGATCAGGAGCCTCACGGAACCACTCTTCAAAGGCAGGCGCACAACATTAAACAGGCTGCTAAACGAACCATTTAAATAAAATAATATATGGGAGACCATTAGGAGGGCACTATATCCTTCATAACATTTAGATTCACTGAAATATAACGATGCCTGCATAGCACAAATGATGATGTGCCTTAAATTAGTGCACTGTAGTCCATCTATTCATAAACAAAAGATGTTCTGGACATGACCATGGCCTCCTAAATATAATCTTGTGGTCAAATCAATCTGGATACTCATTGTATGATATGAACCAAATTTAAACTTCAAGCTATGTAATATTTCATCTACTTAGAAACGGATGTTGAAATCTCAAAAAACGGATGTAGTAGTTCATAACATTAAGCTCCTGCATTGCTGCCTGCGCGTGGCATGGACATTGGCGCACCAAAATAGCGGCCAAGAAGGTCCATATCTAAAAATGCTCCCCCTTCAGAATGGCATACATCACCAAAAATATATGGCATGTCAACCGGATTGGATTTGGTTCCAGCAGATACATGCATCTGATTGGAAGATAACTCCCGGAAAACTGCAGTTTGAGATGATATTCTAATACAGAGATGACCAAATCTTCTTTGAGAGATTAGGCCATAGTATTCGGTGGTGTCATGCACTACCTGAAAAGTGACATCATTATTTTCAGTAGTCACACTTTATATTTTTGATTGACTGACTTAAAGGGGAAAGAATAAAACATTTTCTTCCCTGACAGAAACTTGCTTCACTTCTCTCGAACTGTTAGTAACATTCAGAAGTACCAACGACCTTGAATCGGAAGAAGCAACATGCCGAGGAAAGGTACGAACAGATTCAGATCATTCAGGCAAGATACTCCAAATTATCACCATTCAGGCAAGGTACAACATGTTTGCATCAGTCCAAGAAATACAATACCAGTCTATGCTGAAATAGAAGCAACCTAGTTCACAAATAGCAGTATAGTGCTACGCCAGTTTCATGTACTGTACGTTATAAATTGATAATGCTAGCAGACATAACGCAAATAGTTACCGGATTTTCAGTCAAACAGGGGGTTCTTCATCCTCAACTTGCGTCGACCTGGGACGGTGCGCGGAGCATTGGGTCGTCTTCCTCGACCTCACGTCCGCCCTCCCTGCCACGCGCTCTGCCGGCGGTGGCGCCGTGGCGGTGCATGCCCTCCCGTGCATTGTGCTGGACCTCGGCGCCCCAACCCCACACCTTCGTCCTACTTCGTCGGCGGCGCCGCTCCGCTCTCCCCGCCGTTCCGGTGTCGGGCCGAGCGCCTCCCAGCGCCGATCGAAGTTCCTCTGCCTGGCGCCCTGGCCTCTTCCTCACCTGAACGCCAAGCAGTACCGGGGATCCGTCGTGGCTAGCGGCAGGGAAGAAGAAGGGTGATGCCCCAAGGCGAACGGAGCAGCGCCGCCTCGTGCCGGCATCGCCATGGCCCACGACCTTCTCTTGCCGTGCTCTCCTCCGGATAAGTCGCGGACGACGGATCCACCCGTGAGGTCGCCGGTTGCGCGCGTGGGGCGTGGTCGCCGGTCGCGCGGAGCGTGGGGGCTGGCGGCGCGTCGGGCGTGATCGCTTGCGGCGGGTGTGGCAGGAGCGGCAGTCGTGGGATGGAGGTTATTTCTAGAGCAGATCGATCGGTTGATCTGTTGGTCCGCTCCGCTCCGCTGCGTAGCGCGCTCCATACTCCGTCAGGATCAACGTATGACCGTTTGATTAATTGTTTTGTGGCCAGGATTAGTTGGATCACCCCTGTCTGTGTTTTTATATTATTAGTGGAGATATAGTTGACATGAGCGGGATCATCCCATGTTGTATTTGGTTTCACGGATTTAAGGTGGATGGGGTGAGCTGTTTATAGATTATAATGGTTAATACAAGACGGTTAACACATCACTGCCATCAGGTTAATATATAGGGTCATTCCGAACTCTCATCTCCCTCCTTTCTTTTAGTACCAGAGGCCGGAGGGGAATGGCCTTGCCGGCGGATGCTACCGGCGAGCCGAGCAGTCAAAATACACCACGGTCAGGACAAAACCGCTTCATGTCTCGCTGGTACTGCTTCTTCCGTGCGCGGTTGGGACCAATGGTGGGGGTGCCAGACGGGAGAGATCGGCGAGACGCCTGTGAAGAGGCAGCACCAGCCAACGACGGCAGAGCAAGAAGTGGTGCGCCTCGACGCCATTATTCCTCCCGCAGCACCAGCCCAACACATGATAGCTTAGAGGGGTACAAATCGGGCGATATTTTGCACATTTGTGGATATGACATTGCCATCATGCAAGATTGTTTTTAGATTTTCTTAAAAATTTATAAATACGATTTTTTTTTTTTTAAGATCAAGGGAACTCAGGAGCAAGAATATTCTAATCATCAAGTAAGCTCTAAACTAGCTCTATTTCAATTTATTAAATATAAATCTCTACTATATAATACGAGTAGTGTTTCTTCCTCCCGATTTTCGTCCGTTTTTTGGTACGTCGTACGTCCGCTTCGTCACTAAGTATCAATCCTGTTCGTCCGTCGTGGGAGATCATGACCATGCCGCCTGTCGGACAAGAAACCAATCCAAATACAAACCCGTGTCAGCCTCTGCTTGCCTTATTATGTGAGCCTTTAATTACGGGCGATTTTGCTGCATCAAAATGATCCAAACTTACATCCAAATCGTGTCAGCAATACGACGAGAGATCAAACAAGAACCATGGCGGCGATGACGCTGGACACAAGAAAACTCGTCGAGATCATAGGCCCCACGCGTGACCCTCCGAGAGTCCGAGGTTCTATTCCTATGAGGCGGCCAATTTTCTCACATTATCGTGATCCTGACGATTACCTGACGGCTCTGAAGCTCTCATTGCTCGATGGACGCCGACGATTCCGCCGATCAGTCCCACCGCCGCCGCTCCGACCTCGTGGAGGAGGACGAGATCGAGGAGGGCGAGTTCATCGCCGGCTCGGACACCGACAGCGACGACGACACCCGCTACGTGTTCCAGGATCGCCGCGACGTCGTCCAGGATGAGGGCCGGCCGGATGTTAAGCGGCGCCGACTTGAAGGCATCGTCGTCGTGGATGGAGGTGCCCTGCCATCGCCCACGCCCTCTTACGAGCGTGACTCGGACGAGACCAACAACGACACCGACGCCGATGAGGCCGGCGCGGCCGCGCTCCGGCAGAAACTGCTCTTTCACTGCCCCGTCTGCCGGAAGGAGTTCAGAAGCAAGAAGGCGGTGTGCGGCCACATGCGCGTCCACGATCCGCAAGGGCGCCAGCAGGAGCAGGGGAATAGGGAGCGGCCACTGGTGGCGCCGGCGATCAGTTGTGGTTGGGCCGTGACCGGCAAGCGGGGCTCCGTCGGCGGCAGGTCCGTTTCCCCCGAGAGCGAAGGAGCGGTCAATTCCATGGCCATTGTGGTTGCGGATGCGGAGCCCGTGCTCGACCTCATGCCCATTGCGTTCGCGAGCAGGAGCAGCAGCGAGCCGAATCCTCCCAATAACGACGCCATGGCCATCGTTGTCGCGTCATCAGACAATCCTACCAAGGTGCAGCCTGCAGGCCGTAGCGCAGGTATGAAGAGATCATCTGCTCTAGACAATGTATTTGTTCACTCATTTCAATCTATATGTAGGTCACATTCAGATATTCAAAAAACATTATAATTCGGTATGGAGGACTACTTGTTTATTCACGACGGAGAGAAAGCAGAGCAGCCAGCGAGCCACCGCCGAGTCGGACGAGATGTCACCTCGTGTCGTCGTCTCGCAGAATACGTGTGTGTTTCGGGCACAAATAAGTCGACAGAAGCAATTCAAACTGTACGTCAACCTACTACCTAACGAAAGTAGTCATAGCCTAGCTACCCAATACGTGCATTTCACCTGATTAATCAATCAGCATTTTTTCTAGCTTCTACGTGTGCATCTGGCTGGACTGAAGTTTGCAAGTGCGATGCAAAATCGATCGGTTTTGTCGATCTGCCGCGCATGCTGAGCTGCTCCATCTGACACAGGGTATATATCAGCAGCTTTACCTCTTACCCAAGATAGACTTAGCCTACCTGGAAGGCCGCGGTTCACCTAACGTGATGAGAGGAACGAGATGGTTTCCTCTGCTAAACCCTCCAAGGTGGAGGTGGATGAGGTGTTAGCTCTCTTTTCTGTTTTTGCTGTATAAGTCTTGCCTCCAAAACACCAGACAAAGATTGGATTGCAATGGAGAACCATTCATATATGGAAATAGAAGAGGAAGTTATTACATCATACTCATTTTACGCGTGTACTTTTAATATCAAGTTATCACAGAGATAAGAATGTATTTATATAGTTTATCGGTCTAGCTATTTTTATGTGTCAACGTCGTACTCATACGGGTAAAAAAATACTTATTCTATGTGTGTCAATCTATTTTGGAGTAAAATTTGGGTCATGCCAACATTTGACCAATTTAATTTTAATTCCCGTAGCAACGTACGGGCACTTTGCTAGTTATAATATAGAACTGCATTTAAAATATGTCTTATAAACAATTCATATAGTTTCTAGCCTTGTGAACCAAAAAAGCTTCATATAGAACTTATAAGGGATCTTGGAGCTGGAACAAGGAGGAGCTTCTCCTTACGACGGGTCGTCAAGCCGAACACCTCCTTCATGTCAACCTCCTTCATCTCCGGCGGCAGCTCCCAATCAAAATGGCACACAAGGTTCGCTAGCAAGAACCTAGGACAGGGGACAGTCAAGGGGAGAGAAAATTGGGGAAGAAAGATCTTACAAGCAGGGTCCACTTGTCAGTGATAGTAGTACGTAATCCAGTCGGCGTCTTCGTATTCCCGGTGTACCAAACATTTGTAGGGTTCGATTTAGACCGGGATTTATAAGTTTAGGGTGCTAACGACCGGAATTTCGAGTTCAGGGTTTGATTTATCTGACCTCTACAAATTAGAGGTTAAAATGAACTTTTTCCTTTCAGCGATATCCACAGCGTGAAGTGGAGGTGCACATGCCCATGCGGCATGCGCGCGGGACCTCAATTAGACGCGCTTGTATATACACGGCCAGTCAATAAGAAAAAAAGCACGAAAAGGACGAGAGCGAACAAATGGCTCTAGGCAACTCGTTTTTGAAAGATCGAAAAGACATTTGAAAGTTTCAAAAAACATTAAATAAAATCTTCGATTTAGAGAATGATGAACTATACGGGTGTGCAAAAACATTACCTAAAGTTCGTTATATTTTACCTGAGAAAAAACGAAAAAAGGGTGGATCTATATACGGTGAATCACTGCATTTTTTCAAAACTTGAAAATTTGTCACATTATAATTTGTGTGTAGTCTAGAATACAACCAGTTTTGAATTGAAATTTTACACGCTGGTAGATTTTAACGTTATCTACATCTATGATTTGTGTTCTTAATCTTTTATAACTTAAAATGTCGATTTTAAAAGTTCCAATGAAACGGCCACCATGGAAGGGTGACTCCTGTTTGTGGCTTCTGCCAAGAGGACATGTTGCTTCCCGCGCGCCAGGCGGAAAGCGATACTGTCTTTCTCAATGACAAGGACGACGAAAACCAAGATGTATGCACCATCACTCGCGTTCACGTCACACACTAATGCTACTATACCAGTTGAGTGTGTGTGCATTACCACGACCAATTTTTTTGTTATCACATAGGTCTTACGTGTAAACATGAAATGCAAGATCCTCCATCACCTTAGGCGTCATTATAATTTCTCATTATGATATGTAATTCGTCTTTTTATTTTTCGCATTCTTCAGAACTTTTGAACTAGTTGGGGTTTTGTGCATCCTAATTATGCAGAGGCCGGATGTAATGCTTAATACTCTTTAAGTAATAAAATCCCTTTATCGAAAAAAACATGAAATGCAAATTAATGTATAGAATAAATTGGCACAGTGAGAGACGGCCATAAATTATATTTTGGTCCTCTTCATGGCTAGAAGGCCTCTCCCTAAGGTCATTGGGCCTAATCTTTCGATGCTTCTAAGTGGAAGGACATGAACATTCCTGATTCTCTAACTAACACAACTGTCCATTTGTTCACCCATGGGCCGTTCATGCAATGGAATTTACTCGGCCAGGGCATACAAAACCAAATTTGTTGGATCTTCCTCCTTCTCCTTCATAAATATTTGTTTGGAAGACGTGCCCGCTCGAGGTTCTTCACCTAGCTAGTCGTCTAGAACAAACTTTGGACCTATGACCGTCTCGCCAACAGGGGTGGCCTCACCACCCTTTTTGTCAACTTTGCATATGCCAACCAGAGACAATCAGACATAGCCTTTTATTATAATGTCAATAATTCAGCAACTAGAATGTAGACGGACACGGCCTCTTTGGCTTTCCAGCCTGACTCTACTGCAGTATGGCTGACGGTTTGTGACTATTGGCAGGCCTTGGCCGCCACCCCGGCGTCCTCATTGACGGGGCTTAAAACAACGATCATCCTCATCACCTAGAAACTATGAAAGGAAAGGAATGTGAGGGGTCTTCAACAACATATCTTCGATGCCATTCGTCCTAACGCATAAAGGACGAAAGCAAAAACTAGACCCTGCAAGAAGCTAAAATGTTAGCCGAAATACTTGGCTAATTACCCTCCCTGTTGTCTTTTCCTTTTTTTTAAAGTTTGGCCTTGGCCTCTCTTTGTTTGCTTCTCCTATAATACGTCAATATAAAATGGAAAGCTTTTACCTCATTTAAAAAATATAGGCACGTAGTATTATAAAATTTAAAAATGTTTTGTAACAATTATATTTTAAAACGCCACTAACAAAGGTATATAATGATCATCAAACCCGTATGCGTGCATGGCTATCAAATTGTAATATTTCAATGTACGGGTAGGGCAATGTTAGGATGATATTTTTAGTATACTGACACATCATTCTTTCAAAATAGTTTTGTTAGGACTATACAGAAACAATTATTTTTGGTTGATGATAAAGAGTGAAAGTGTTGAATCATAAAAGATGTGATTTTTTTAGATATGGAGGTCAGAGTTCTACTACTTATTTTGAAGAAAAAAACTTCGAAGGCAGTCTAAATTGAAACATAAAGATGGACAATATAGGCTCTCTTTTCCGTATAGTCAGCTGATAGCCAGGTCCCTTAGTTTGAAAGATTGTTATGCCTAAAACGTTCTTTTAGGGAAATTAATTAAAAAAAAATTGAGAGAATTATGCCTCCAACGTAATGCAATATCTACGCGGCATTCCGATTAGAGATTGACCAGTAGATTTTCATGTCGTCGTCGTCCTCCCCGCTGTCCAGCAACCATTGATCTGTTGTGGTGGTGCATGATGTTGTTCACATCTTTAGTACTCTCTCCGTTCACTTTTATAAGGCACACTTTTCATCCATTACATGTACCCACATAGGTAACAATATGAGTGTATCTAAACTTATTTTATATATAGATTCACTCATTTTGTTATGTATGTGGGTACATGTAACGTATAAAAAGTGTGCATTATAAAAGTGAACGGAGTGATTAATACAATATTGACACGTTGATCTTATCATCTCAACGTATTGTCAGTTGTTTGATGGAAGCGATCGTTGCCCTTGGAGGGTCGACCGTGTACGTGTTATAGAGGCAGGGAATAGCCCCCTGCGTGGCTTACAAGATGTGTACATATACGATTGGAGTACTACTCCATATCATATACGGTACAGGTACATATCGCTAACATCCCCCCTTAATCTAAACCTCGAGAGAGATTTAGATTACGCTTGAACTCGTCTAATTTCTTTACAGGAAGAGCTTTAGTGAAACCATCAGCTATCTGATCTTTGCTAGAAATGAACTTGATCTGTAGAGTATTTGCAGTCACCCTCTCTCTAACAAAATGAAAATCAATCTCAATATGTTTTGTGCGAGCATGGAAAACCGGATTTGCAGACAAATAGGTAGCACCCAAATTGTCACACCACAAACAGGGTTTCTCTCGGAGTTTGACACCAAGTTCGTGAAGAAGAGCTTCAACCCATATCAATTCAGCAGTAGCATTTGCAAGAGACTTGTATTCAGCTTCTGTACTGGAACGTGACACTGTAGCTTGTTTACGTGCACACCATGACACTAAATTTGGACCAATAAAAATGGCAAAACCACCTGTAGAGCGTCTGTCCTCGGGACATCCAGCCCAGTCGGCATCAGAAAAGGCACTAAGAAGTGTAGAGGTAGAGGGCTGAAGCGTGATACCAAGTTTGGACGTGTCCTTGACATATCTGAGAATCCTCTTGGCAGCAGTCCAATGAGATGTTGTGGGGGCATGAAGATATTGACATACCTTATTAACAGAATAGCATAAATCTGGACGTGTAAGAGTGAGATACTGAAGAGCCCCAACTATGCTTCTGTATTGTGTAGTATTTCTGGACCGAGTGGTGTACCATCATGGAGAGACAAAGGCTCGGAGGGAGACAAGGTGTGGGAGCTGACTTGCAGCCGAACATACCAACCTTGGTGAGCAAATCATTAGCATATTTTTCATGTGTGAGAAGCAAGCCTTTCGCTGTCCTTTTGACTTCAATACCAAGAAAGAAGTGAAGCTCACCCAAATCTTTGATAGCAAAGTTGTCATTGAGATCTTTAAGTAGAACTGAAATAGCCTGATCTGAAGAACTTGTCACAATAATGTCATCAACATAGATCAAGACAAATATAGTGACACCAAACTTGTGATAAAGAAACAATGAGGTATCAGCTTTGGATGGTAGAAAACCAAGATCATGCAGTTTAGAGCTGAGACGAGAGTACCAGGCACGAGGAGCTTGCTTGAGACCATAGAGAGCTTTATCAAGTTTACATATGTGATGGGGAGCATCAGGATTTTCAAAACCTGGGGGTTGTTTCATATAGACCTCCTCTTCCAGAACACCATGCAAAAACGCGTTCTTGACATCTAGCTGCCGTAAACTGCATCCACGAGAAACAGAGATAGCAAGAACAATTCTGATAGTAGTAATTTTGACAACTGGACTAAAAGTGTCTTCATAATCAATGCCATACCTTTCTTAAAACCTTTGGCAACCAACCGTGCCTTGTATCAGCAAGTCGTTTGAGACGAAAAACCCATTTGCAGTCAATAAGATTTTTCGTTTTATCAGACGGAACCAAGTGCCATGTTTTGTTCTGCAGAAGAGCATCATATTCTTCTTGCATGGCGGAACGCCAATGCTTGTCATCAAGGGCCTCAGTAAAAGTACGAAGTTCTCCTGTAGAAGAGAACATACCATATCGAACACAACCATCTTTATAAATTCTGGGTTGTCGAATACCTTTTTGCAGACGCGTGCGAGGCTGTAAAATTTCAGGTGGTGCAGCATTGGCTACAGCACGAGTGGGCGCAGAGGATCCTCCAGATTCCGGATCAGATGCATGTGCATGTGTATGTGCATGCGGTGCAGGGGAGACGTCCAGAGCATCAGCGCATGGGCGTGTGGGGATGGCGACGCAGCGTCGGCTGCATGCGGCGAACGGGAGGGCGAAGCGCTGGGACTGGCCGGCACGGAAACGGACGGCGTGGCAGAGGAATAATCACCGGGATCTGCGTGGACAGGGGAATGTCCAGGGAATTCAACCTCAAAAGTAGCACCAGATTCGTCATCTTCTGTGTTATCTTCATTTCAGGATTGTGAGTCATTTTCAGCAGCATTTTGAGCAGAATTTTCTGCTGCATCATCATCTACCTGGAGAGCAACAACAGAGGCAACGTAATAGGGACAACAGCATGCATATGGTAATTATTTTGTGCAACCCCAATAGTAGATGAATGAGATGGCATATGTGATGGAAGTAGAAGAATTTCTTGACGGAGGCGTGAACCAGCATTAGGATGTAATGTAGCAAACGGAAAAACGTTCTCATCAAAGACAACATCACGAGAAACATAGACTCGGCCTGTAGAGACATCTAGACATTTAACTCCTTTGTGACGAGGACTATAGCCCAAGAAAACACATTGCTTAGAACGGAAAGCTAGCTTACGTTTGTTGTAAGGACGAAGATTGGGCCAGCAAGCACATCCAAAAATGCGCAAAGCATCATAATTTGGTTTGACATTGAGAAGACGCTCAGTGGGAGACTCAAAATTGATAACTTTGCTAGGAAGCAAGTTTATGAGAAAGGTGGCAGTAAGAAAAGCTTCATCCCAAAATTTTAAAGGCATAGAAGCATGAGCAAGCAAAGCAAGGCCAACTTCGACAATGTGCCGATGTTTGCGTTCAGCAGAACCATTTTGTTGATGAGCATGAGGCAAGAAACATGATGTGTAATGCCAATTTTTTGAAAGAAACCATTTACCTTCTCATACTCACCCCCCAATCAGTTTGCATAGTGACAATTTTCCTAGCAAACTTGCGTTCAACATATTGTTGGAAATTCAGGAAAACTTGATACACATCAGAACGCTTTTTGAGCAAATAGATCCATGTAAATTTACTAAAATCATCAATGAAGCTTACATAGTACTCATGTTTACTAACAGAGGCAGGTGCTGGACCCCATACATCAGAAAACACTTGTTCCAAAGGAACAGTGGAAACACTAGTGGATATAGGATATGGCAACTGATGGCTCTTAGCAAGTTGACAAGAGTCACATACATAAGGATTTATTTCAGGGGAATACGAAAGACTATGTTTTCTAAGTATCTGCTGAACGACAAATGAAGAAGGATGTCCTAGACGTCTGGTGGCTCTAGGTTAATAGTGCCAGAAACAATTGCTTGTACGTCACACGTCAGTTGGGAACCCCAAGAGGAAGGTATGATGAGTGCAGCAGTAAGTTTTCCCTCAGTATGAAACCAAGGTTTAATCGACCAGTAGGAAAACGAGGTTTGCTTCGAAGGTGTTGGGAGGAGTGTAGTGCGGCGCAACACCAGGGATTCCGGTGCCAACGTGGAACCTGCACAACACAATCAAATTACTTTGCCCCAACTTAACAGTGAGGTTGTCAATCTCACCGGCTTGCTGAAAACAAAGGGTTAAACGTATCGAATGGAAGATGATGTTTGTTTGCATAAAACAGTAGAGAACAATGATTGCAGTAGATTGTATTTCAGATGTAAAAGAATGGACCGGGGTCCACAGTTCACTAGTGGTGTCTCTCCAATAAGATAACTAACATGCTGGGTAAACAAATTACAGCTGGGCAATTGACAATTGATAAGTGCATATAACATGCATGTGTGAGCTGTGGTGTCTACTATGAGATTCATTTGGGCATTACGACAAAGTACATAGACCGCTATCCAGCATGCATCTATGCCTAAATAGTCCACTTTCCGGTTAACATCCGTACCCCTTCCAGTATTAAGTTGCAAGCAACAGACAATTGCATTAAGTAATGTGCGTAATGTAAACAATACATTCATCCTTGAATAAAGCATTGCTGTTTTACCCCTAGTGGCAACAACACATCTACAACCTTAGAACTTGCTGTCACTATCCCAGGTTAAATAGAGGTTGAACCCAACTATCATGCATAAATACCCCCTCTTGGAGTTACAAGTATTCACTGGCCAAGGCTTCAACAAGTAACGGAGAGCATGCAAGATCACAAATGACATAGACATGATAATATAATATTCAGCTCCACATAGGTATCAATATAAGTCAGATCCCAGCAAACACAACATGTAGCATTACAATAAGATGATCTTGATCATGATAGGCAGCTCACAAGATCTAAACATGATGGCACAAGTGGAGAAGACAACCATCTAGCTACTGCTATGGACCCATAGTCCAAGGATGAACTACTCACGCATCACTCCGGAGGCGGGCATGGCGATGTAGAGCCCTCCGGTGATGATTCCCCTCTCCGGCAGGGTGCCGGGAAGAGCTTCAGAACCCCCCGAGTTAGGGTTGACGACGGCGGCGGCAGCGAATATGTTCTGGATGAAAGGCTCGGTGTTTTAGGGTTTTCGCGTCTCGGGGAATAAATAGGCGAAGGGGCGATGTCGGCGGACCCCCGAGGGGCCCAAACCACAGGCGGCGCGGCTGGGCCCACGCCGCGCCGCCATGGTTTGGCCACCTCGTGGCTCTTCGTCTCTCCTTCGGACTCCGTGTACGTGCTGGAAAAATAGGGACTGGCCTTTTGTTTCGTGCAATTCCGAGAATATTTCCAGAAGTAACTTTCTGAAACCAAAAACAGCAGAAAACAGGGAACTGGCACTGTGGCATCTTGTTAATAGGTTAGTCCCAGAAAATGCATAAAAGTGATACGAAGTGTATATAAAACATGTAGCAAATGGTATAATATAAGCATGGAACAGCAGAAATTATGGATACGTTGGAGACGTATCAAGCATCCCCAAGCTTAGTTCTACTCGTCCTCGAGTAGGTAAAACGATAACAACAAATAATTTCTGAGGAGACATGCTTTCACACAATCTTGATCAATATATTGCAAGGCTCATGTCATGAATGAAGTGACTCAAAGCAATGATCTATAGTTTGCTAACAAATAGATAAAGAGTAAACAATGAATCATATAAGCAAAAACTTTTCATGAATAGTACTTTCAAGACAAGTATCAAAAGTTTTGCATAAGAGGTAACTCATAAAGCAATAGATTCAAAGTAAAAGGCATTGAAGCAACACAAAGGATGATTAAGTTTCAGCATTTGCTTTCAACTTGTAACATGTATATCTCATGGATAGTTGTCAACATAAAGCAATATAACAAGTGCAATAAGTAAATATGTAAGAATCAATGCACACAAAGTTGACACAAGTGTTTGCTTCTAAGATAGAAAGGAGTAGGTAAACTGACTCAACATAAAGTAAAAGATAGGCCCTTCGCAGAGGGAAGCAGGGATTAAATCATGTGCTAGAGCTTTTTAAGTTTTCGAAAGCATATAGAGAGCACAAAATAAGTATTTGAGAGGTGTTTGTTGTTGTCAACGAATGGTAGTGGGCACTCTAACCCCCTTGTCAACCAGACTTTCAAAGAGCGGCTCCCATGAAGGACGTTATCTCTACCAGCAAGGTAGATCATCCCTCTTCTCTTTTGTTTACACATGTATTTTAGTTTCTTTATAGATGACACTCCTCCCAACCTTTTGCTTACACAAGCCATGGCTAACCGAATCCTCGGGTGCCTTCCAACATTCACATACCATGGAGGAGTGTCTATTGCAAAATTAAGTTGCTTACTGATAAATCAGGGCAAAACATGTGAAGAGAATTATTAATGAAAGTTGTAATTAATTGGGGCTGGGCACCCCGTTGCCAGCTCTTTTTGCAAATTATTGGATAAGCGGATGTATATGCCACTAGTCCATTGGTGAAAGTCTGTCAGAAGTAAATGACAAGATTGAAAGATAAAACACCACATACTTCCTCATGAGCTATAAAACATTGACACAAATAAGGAGTAATAAAGTTTTGAATAGTTTAAAGGTAGCACATGAAATATTTACTTGGAATGGCAGGAAATACCACATAGTAGGTAGGTATGGTGGACACAAATGGCATGGGTTTTGGCTCAAGTTTTGGATGCACGAGAAGCATTCCCTCTCAGTACAGAGTTTAGGCTAGCAAGGTTGTTTGAAGCAAACACAAGTATAAACCGGTACAGCAAGAATCACATAAAAACATATTGCAAGTATTATAAGACTCTACACTGTCTTCCTTGTTGCTCAAACATTTTACCAGAAAATATCTAGACCTTAGAGAGAACAAATATGCATCCCAAGTCTCAACAAGCTCTACGTAGTTCTCCACTACTAGGCTTTAACTACATGATGCAAGAGCTTAAACATGATCTACTTGAGAGCTCAAAACAATTGCAAAGCATCAAATCAAAACAAGACAATGATCTACAAGAATGCATATGTCTTTTCCAATACCAACTACTACATGTAGCATTTTCTTTCTTCCAAACAAACACCAATAATTTATTAAACATAAACTCTCCAAATGATAATATAATGCAGCAAGAGAGTATTTATAAACAAGTGCTAACAGCTCGAAGAGATGCATGAAAAACAGGAGCTAAAAGCACTGCAGTAGCTAGTTAAGAATACTCAACAAATATAAGTGAAGAACATGAGTATTCACATGAAAAAGCGGAGCGTGTCTCTCTCCCACACAAGGATTGCTAGGATCCAATTTATTCAAACAAAAACAAAAATAAAAACACACAGACGCTCCAAGTAAAGCGCATAAGATGTGAAAGAATTAAAATATAGTTTCACTAGAGATGACCTGATAAGTTTGTTGATGAAGAAGGGGATGCCTTGGGCATCCCCAAGCTTAGACGCTTGAGTCTCTCTGAATATGGTTGGGATGAACCACGGGGGCATCCCCAAGCTTAGGCTTTTCACTCTTCTTGATCACATAATATCACCCTTCTCGCTTGATCCTTGAAAACTTCCTTCACACCAAACTCAAGACAGTTCTCATTAGAGGGTTAGTGCATAATCAAAAATTCTCATATTCTGTAATGATACAATCAATCCCAAAGCTTCTGGACATTAGCTACAGCCACCAATGCTTTGTGGAGCAAAGAAATCCACACAAACACAGTAAAAGAGCGAATGCAAAACAAAAGGCAGAATCTGTCAAAAACAGAACAGTCTGGAATGACGAATTTTTTCGAGGCACTTAAGTTGCTCAGATGGATCTGGCCTAAAATAATGAAAGTTGCGTACATATCTCAGGAATATGCGTGATTTTTCTCAGAATTTTTGAATTTTCTACAGGGAGATAAGCTCAAATCCGTGACAGCTAAAAATCTGTCACTGCGCAGAAATCCAAATCTTGCATCAACTTTCAATATAGAACTTTACTTGGCACAACATTGCGATAAAATAAAGATACAAAGGAGTTGCTACAGAAGTAACAAAAATCCTTGACTCAAAGAAAACAAAAATAACAGCAAATAAAAACGATGGGTTGTCTCCCATAAGCGCTTTTCTTTAACGCCTTTCAGCTAGGCGCAGAAAGTGAAAATCAAGTGTTGTCAAGAGAAGAAGCATCAACGGAGAGTTTAGAAGTTTTCTCAACGATGCATTGCACTTTATCTATGTAAGTTTCAGAAACTCCCCTTTCATTACTTTTAGGTAAACTATCCTCATCAAATAAATTTTCAGGCACAATCCAATTAAAGTTCTTTTCTAGTGCCTCATGCATTCCTGCAATCTTAAAAGGAATTGGTATTTTATTCTCTCCTTCATAACTAGTTTCTTTAGTGTACTTGGATCTTTCCTTCTCTAATTTTTCAAGTATATTGGCGATATCAATGTAATAACCAAGCATCCTATATTGCATAAAAACTTTTCTAGCTTCACTAGCTACATCTCCAAATTCTTTGAGAAGGGTTTCTAAAACAAAATCTTTCTTTTCCCCCTCTTCCATATCATGAAGTCTAAGAAACATATGCTGCATTATAGGGTTAAGGTTAACAAACCTAGCTTCAAGCATGTGGACTAAGGAGGCAGCAGCAATTTCATAATTAGGGGCAAGTTCTACCAAGGATCTATCTTCAAAATCTTTCAGCTTGCTAACATGACTAAAAAATTCTTCAATGTTGTCTCTTCCGATGATAGACCCACTACCCACAGATATTTCTTTTAAAGTGTACTTAGGGAGAGGCATGATAAAATAATAAAAACTAAACAGAAAATAAACTAGATGCAAGTAACTAATTTTTTTGTGTTTTTGATATAGAGAAAGCAAACAAAACAAAATAAAAATAAACTAAGCAAGACAAGTAACTAATTTTTTTGTGTTTTTGATATAGAGAAAGCAAACAAAACAAAATAAAAATAAACTAAGCAAGACAAATAACAAAGTAAAGAGATTGGGTGTGAGAGACTCCCCTTGCAGAAGCAATTCTGTTTTCCCCGGCAACGGCGCCAGAAAACGTTGTTGGTGGCTCTAGGTTAATAGTGCCAGAAACAATTGCTTGTACGTCACACGTCAGTTGGGAACCCCAAGAGGAAGGTATGATGAGTGCAGCAGTAAGTTTTCCCTCAGTATGAAACCAAGGTTTAATCGGACCAGTAGGAAAACGAGGTTTGCTTCGAAGGTGTTGGTGGAGGAGTGTAGTGCGGCGCAACACCAGGGATTCCGGTGCCAACGTGGAACCTGCACAGCACAATCAAACTACTTTGCCCCAACTTAACAGTGAGGTTGTCAATCTCACCGGCTTGCTGAAAACAAAGGGTTAAACGTATCGAATGGAAGATGATGTTTGTTTGCATAAAACAGTAGAGAACAATGATTGCAGTAGATTGTATTTCAGATGTAAAAGAATGGACCGGGGTCCACAGTTCACTAGTGGTGTCTCTCCAATAAGATAACTAACATGCTGGGTAAACAAATTACAGCTGGGCAATTGACAATTGATAAGTGCATATAACATGCATGTGTGAGCTGTGGTGTCTACTATGAGATTCATTTGGGCATTACGACAAAGTACATAGACCGCTATCCAGCATGCATCTATGCCTAAATAGTCCACTTTCCGGTTAACATCCGTACCCCTTCCAGTATTAAGTTGCAAGCAACAGACAATTGCATTAAGTAATGTGCGTAATGTAAACAATACATTCATCCTTGAATAAAGCATTGCTGTTTTACCCCTAGTGGCAACAACACATCTACAACCTTAGAACTTGCTGTCACTATCCCAGGTTAAATAGAGGTTGAACCCAACTATCATGCATAAATACCCCCTCTTGGAGTTACAAGTATTCACGTGGCCAAGGCTTCAACAAGTAACGGAGAGCATGCAAGATCACAAATGACATAGACATGATAATATAATATTCAGCTCCACATAGGTATCAATATAAGTCAGATCCCAGCAAACACAACATGTAGCATTACAATAAGATGATCTTGATCATGATAGGCAGCTCACAAGATCTAAACATGATGGCACAAGTGGAGAAGACAACCATCTAGCTACTGCTATGGACCCATAGTCCAAGGATGAACTACTCACGCATCACTCCGGAGGCGGGCATGGCGATGTAGAGCCCTCCGGTGATGATTCCCCTCTCCGGCAGGGTGCCGGGAAGAGCTTCAGGAACCCCCCGAGTTAGGGTTGACGACGGCGGCGGCAGCGAATATGTTCTGGATGAAAGGCTCGGTGTTTTAGGGTTTTCGCGTCTCGGGGAATAAATAGGCGAAGGGGCGATGTCGGCGGACCCCCGAGGGGCCCAAACCACATGGCGGCGCGGCTGGGCCCACTGCGCGCTGCCTATGGTTTGGCCACCTCCTGGCACATCTTCGTCTCTCCTTCGGACTCCGTGATGGTGCTGGAAAAATAGGGACGTGGCCTTTTGTTTCGTGCAATTCCGAGAATATTTCCAGAAGTAACTTTCTGAAACCAAAAACAGCAGAAAACAGGGAACTGGCACTGTGGCATCTTGTTAATAGGTTAGTCCCAGAAAATGCATAAAAGTGATACGAAGTGTATATAAAACATGTAGCAAATGGTATAATATAAGCATGGAACAGCAGAAATTATGGATACGTTGGAGACGTATCAACGTCGATGCCATGTGGAAGACGACGGCTTTATTGTGATAAATGCTTGCTTGGAAGACCCACTGGAGACGGGCACTAGAGGATAAAGACCATCACGGCAAGGCCCCTTAAACAGAATTCTCTTTGTGGCTTGATCCTTTATCAGAAGAAAAAAAACGGGTGAAACTCAAGAAAAAGATTATTGTCAAGAGCAAGTTTATGGACGGATAAAAGATTTTTTGATTCATTGGAACATGTAGGACATTATTAAGATGAAAGGAGCCATTTGGGGTGCGAAAAACTGAATGACCAATATGACTAATATGCATGCTATTACCGTTTGCCGTGTGAACGTGATCACGCCCTTGATACTTGTCATAGGTGGAGAGCTTGTTCAGTTCTCCTGTATTGTGGTCGGTGGCGCCGGTGTCGGCACACCAATTTGTGTCAACACCATATGAAGCAAAATTTGCTCCTTTGTTTCCTCTATCACCATCATCATCATTGTCACCCTGGTATCGCCACCAACAATCACTCGCTGGATGCCCATGGATCTTGCAAATCTGACAAGTAACATCAACATAAGGAGTGGGGGCCCGGCCACGTCGACCATCACGACGGCCACCACGACCACCACTGCCATCACGACGGTGATCACGGTATCCTCCACGATCATCCTGACGTCCACGGTTGTCATCCTGTCGAGCACCACGGTTGTCATACTGCTGTCCACCGCGGTTGTACTCACCGCGGTTATCATACTGTCCACCGCGGTTAGACTGGTGACCACGGTTATCATACTGCTGGCCACGGTTATCATACTGCTGACGGCCACGGTCATCTTGGCGTCCTCTATCCTCGCCACGCGGCTGAAAGCCACCGCGGCGTGCCACATTGGCCGAAGAGGTGAACCCCTCATCACCATCATCCGGCGTGTGAAGCTGATCATATGCTTGAAGCTGGTTGAACAAATCGGAAAGAGAGGTGCTAGGGTTTGCATTGATAGCTGTTTTGAGACTATTGTACGAACTGCCAAGACCATGAAGAATATACCATATGAGCTCATCATCATCTAAAGGTTTACCAGTAGCAGCAAGCTCGGAGGCGAAAGTCTTCATCTTTGCAAAGTATTTTGTGGCCGAAAGATCATTCTTCTTGGAGTCAATGAGTGCACTCCGGAGTTGTTGTATCCTGGACCGAGACTTGGAGGAGACAAGGGCGTTGATGGCAGCCCACACATCAGCAGACGAGTCAAGTCCAATGACGTGAGCAAGGATATCCGGCGACAGCGAGTTCAAGATGAACCGCAGCACCTGTTGATCTTTAGCTATCCATGTGATGTAGTCAGGATTTTCGATCTTGATCTTCTTCTTGTTTGCATCCTCAACCTCCAGATATTCTTCCGGCGCATCCTCGTTTCCTTCCACAAGAGCAAGGACCCGGGCACCACGCAGGGCAGGGACGACGAGCGCCTTCCATACAAGAAAGTTCTCGCGCGTCAGGAGTTGTGTCCGAGGGTTTCCGAGGGCCGAGGCTAGAACAGGCGCTGACGAGGAGGCCATGAAGCGCAACGGCGGAGGGAGGAGCTGTGAGAGGCGGCGGCGGCGGCAGCAGGATGATATTGATATGGCGGCGGCGGCAGCAACTACGTGCGGCAGCGGCGGCAGAATATTGATATGGCGGCGGCGGCGGCAACTACGTGCGGCAGCGGCGGCAGAGGGTTGTAGTGCGGCGGCGGCAATCACGTGCGGCAGCGGCGGCGGCGGCAGGGTTGTGAGTCAGCGGCGCAGTGCGGCGGCGGCGACCGGTTTTAGGTTTTCGGCGGCTAGGTCGAGAAGAGGTTGGCTCTCGATACCATGTCAGTTGTTTGATGGAAGCGATCGTTGCCCTTGGAGGGTCGACCGTTTACGTGTTATAGAGGCAGGGAATAGCCCCCTGCGTGGCTTACAAGATGTGTACGTATACGATTGGAGTACTACTCCATATCGTATACGGTACAGGTACATATCGCTAACACGTATTTCTTCACAGACAGTCCCAGCTGGATTCTAATTCAAAAAAAAAAAGTCCCAGCTGGATTCTTCTGCCTATGTCATTGTATAGGACATTGCTACGTCGTGGTCGACCACGATCTGGCCTATAGCGTGGTCAGTCCCGACATGCCATAAATGGAAAGAAAACGTTTCGCGGAAAGGAAAAGAATCTCGCGCGCACAACCCAGGGACGAGTGGGACGTGAGGCCCAGGTGTCTTTTTGGCGGGACCCGAGGCCAAGACCGCGAACCATAAATGTCAAGCGCCCAGGCGCCCATGATTCACGCGACCCAGATGTTCTTCTTCCTCCCCTCGTTGCGCCATAGCCGCCTCTGTAGTAACCTAGCTCGCCCCAAAATAATCGAAAAAACTTACATCCCGTGCGGAAGAAAAGCATCACCTGAAGAATCCCCTTCTGTCCTCCCTCCGCCCCTCTTTCCCCAAGTTTGAACAGCAAAAAACAGCACACCAAAACCACAGATATTGCAGCTCGATCAGGAAGTAGAAGTTGCAGGAAAAGTATCTTAAAAAAGGTTCAGCAAGCAGCAGATTCGAAAACACAACAAGATGTAAGTTCTTCAACGTCAGATCTCTACCCCCCACACCCCAAAAAAAAAGACTCATTAGTTTCTTCATGTGCCGTGAGCTCCATCCTTGCAATCAACTAGTAGATGAATCAGCAAAATTAACATCTCTGTAATCATGTAAGAAACAATTTCTTGTCAGAAACGTTAGCAGAAATTGCTCACCAAAAATACCTAGGTTATTTGTTGTGAATTAGATGTAAAGAGGAATAAAATTAGAAATTGTTGAGCAGGAAACTGTGTGTTGTTACTTTTTCACCTTTCCTGGCTCATTGTGAAAAACGGAGGGTGAACTAAACATGGGGATAGCTGATATTTTTTGTTACTGTCGTATACCAAAACTAACAAGTTTTTACACACCCCTGCTATGTTCTGATCGAACACCCATCTAAACTAGTTTTTTACACCAGTTTTTTATCTGAACCTTCTACGAAAATCAAACCTGAAAATTTGCATGTACCATGATACTGTAAAATTACATCAGTTAAAGAAACCCTGTTCAGAAAACAGGAATCCCTAAGCTATTTTACACCTGGATCATCTAACTGTAAAAAAATTGCGTGTAGAAATACAAATCTCTCTGGCTTATAATGTAACTACAGAAAACTGCCATGTTTCTGATAACTTACAGTAGATGTGTAGCTGGCAGTAATTGTTTCCTACATGATTATGACAGTACAAGACACCCCGATTAGTCGAAAAATCTAGCTAAACAAAGGACATTACTTGCTGCAGTAATTAATTCTCTTACATTTTGTTCTCAGCAGTTTTATTTTGATCCAATTTTGAGCACAAGCAAAAAATTGTAAGTCCCAGCTAAGAAACTTACATTTTTTCGCAAAAAAGATGGAACTGCAGGACTGACAAAGATCGTGTTGAACCTGCATTACAGTGACACGAAAAGGAAAAGAAAAGTTTGAGAATGATATGTTGTAAGTAATATACAAAACAAGGTAGAGGAATGATCTGTTGTAAGTAAAAATTATGAAGTACAAGAAAATAGATGCATGTTTTCTCAATTGAAAGTAAAGTATTTATCCGGGTGATCGACTAAAACATGGCACAACATACTACTTTTGTTTTGGACCAAATTCTATGATCTAAAGTTTCAATGATGTTATGTATAACCTGGAAGTGAGATTTCATGACACTAGTTTCTGCTCCAAGTCATTGAGTTTACTTTGCGCTTTAAAATGTCCATGAAAACTTACAACTACCTGATCCCTTGTACACTTAAGTTCGGGAAACTAGCATGGGCACAGGGGCGCTGACACTCCATACAAAATTGGTTCATACTTACATAATGCCTTACAACAAACATATCCATCTAGCATCATATATCATTCCCATACCAGGGGATAAAGACATCTGAAAGAGCTCACCCAAAACCTTACATCTAACATTTAGTGGCAGATCACAAAACCAAAAAAAAATGCATCTACAACAAAGAATAAAACTTACATCTATATACCCAATTCGGTTTTGGTTCATGCTTATGGATTGCACAAAAACTTACATGTGCAGTGGAAAAAGACATTTTAGTGGCAGTTTAGATAGCAAAACAAATAACTTACACCTAGAAAAGGACGCTGCTAGGTCGTGGTCGACCACGATCTGGCTTACGGCGAGCTCATTCCCAAAACGTTATAATTTTACAGTTTCGACCACGATCTGAATAACAATGAATTTACAATTTTAGTTGTGATTTTTTTTACATAGATTACTTCCCAAAACGTAGGATTTAATATTCATAGCATGTTATAGTACAAACTGTATCTCATCATGTTACCAAGTTCTTTGACAGTTTACTTGATGTCAGAAAAAAGAAGTTAGTTTCAGTACGTAAAATTATAGACCATGATGTAAGATTCCGAGAAAGGAAGTGAAATGAACAATTGTCAAGTTTTGTATGAGCTATGAGCTGACAGCTTAAAACTGGACACAGATTATAACTAATCTTTTTTTTGTCACAAAACATATGGATTTTTTAGGGCAGGAACAAAAACTACCTAGTACACATAAATTATCTTAGTAGAGGAACGATGTAAAATTCCAAGAGAGAAAAAAATGCAAAGTTACCGTAAATTGCTGTGAATTACTTAAAAATGAAACCAGATACTTTTCATGTGACTAGAGGAAGTAGAATTGCAGAAACTAAAAGACTTTTCATGTAGTTACTCTTCATGTAGTTACCAGGATCCTACTTTTTGCATCAACTAAAATTGACATGCTTTTTTACGCCCAGCGTTTTCTACAACAAAGGCACAAGTTTACACCCCCACAGTTTTTTTATTAAAAAATTGCTGATAGGGACTAGGCAATAACATGCTTGGATTTTTGCATTACAACTTTACAAAAATAACACAGGAATATATTTTCATTTTCTTACATAGCACAGTTTTGGACAGCACATGCACATGTTTTTGACAAAGATATCATGTCTATACCATTACAGGGATGTAAATTAGGACAGAATAGTGAGATCAAGTGCATCGGAACTATAAGGGGAAATCGCAGCAAGAAAAATAGATTGCTTTACAATGAAATTATAGTTCAGTTGTGAAATTTAGTTTCATAAATTACTCCAAACAAATGTATGATGTAATATTCCCAGCATGTTGAAGTGCAGACTGTACCCCATCCTGTTCCTAGCATGTAATATTCAGATAGAGGAGCAGAAAAATGAACAATTCTCACATGTATGGTCTATGAGCTGACAGCTTAAGACTGCACAAAAAATTGCAACTAACCTGATTTTCGAGACAGCCTAAGTTGCAGAAACTAAATGCTTTACATCTAGTTACTCTTCATGTAGTTACCAGGATCCTACTTTTTGCATCAACTAAAGAACTTTATTTTTGATTAAAAAACTGCTGAAACTAAATGTAAGTTGGTCTTAGTAGTACTATTTGGTATTTGCAGCAAGTAAAAGCTTTTACTTGGATCCCATTGACAGCAAGTAAAATTAAGGCCTTTAACTTACATTTTCTCTCAGTATGTAACTCCAGAACAGACATAAGCCGGAGAGCCCGGAAGAGTGCGCCACCGCCAGACACCAGTCGTCGGCCAAGAGGCTCAACGGGTCATGCTTCGACGCGCCGCCCGAATCCACGAACGGCTTGCAGGCAACCTCGGTGGTGCTGGGCGAGCTCAACCATTAGATGCTTTCTCAGTTCTGAGATGTAATTAGTTAACTTGATTGGGCCTGTATGAGCAGTGACACCAACAATCTTGCAGAATTGCTACCAAGAGTTGAAGATTGTAGATGATAAGGTGTAGAACTAATTATTACTATATTATTGAAAAAACAAGCATGTACAGAATGACAAAAAATTGTAGATGGATACTGAAAACCTTCACAACATGATTCTTAACATGTTTTATGGGTTTCTACTGCATATTTCAAACTAACATTTTAGCTATGGTGTAAATTTTATGGCTGTGATTGTTGGATGTGCCATGTGTATGAGTTTTAACTTGGAGATCAACTTACATTTAGCATCAGACTTATATTAAAAAATGGATCCGGCTCCCGTATTGCAACTGCAAAAAACATAATTATATCTGGCATTCGAAGTAAACATTGAAAATGGTTCATGATTATGGTTTGCAAAAACAGCAGGACTCAAGCCTACATCTAGCATCGAACTAACATAGGAAAAATGGGTCATGCTACACTTACATCTAATGCCTTATTGGTCCAAGTACCCCATTCTGGTACATAAACAAAATTACATGCAGCAAAAAAATCCATAGAAAACGTATCATCTACTGACCTGCTAAATCCCCAGATGGTGTTCACAGGGACCCGCTCTTCGATCTGTCGCAAAGATAGGAATCGATTCAATGATGATCCAATGATACAGTCAAAATCACTAGTCCAAATCCAATGATCTGTGCGTGGAAAACGCACACATACGGACGATATTAACACCCTAAGGCGTCGTGCTCTTACCTGTCCTTGAAGAAAATCGACGAACTCGTAGATCGGACGTCGCCGGTGAGACCCTCAGCACGGGAGCTCTTGATCCCTCCACCACCGACCAAATCCTCCACTCCGACGGGTGTGAGCTGTGCTCCAGTACCTTCTCCCTACCGACGGCGGTCGCGGAACTTGCGATGGCGACGAATCCGGCGGGAATCGTCGGAGAAGGGGGAATGCGGGTGGCGAGTGGGGAAACTGCGGGAGAGAGAGAAACGGTCGAGTAAAATGCTGGACACAACGCAACTGCCCCCACACGAACTGATCCACGTCGCCTCGCCCGCGTCCGTCTCGCGCACGACGTTGGATTCGCATCGCGCGGTCGCGATGGGTGAGCACGCGATAAGCCAGAACGAGGTCAACCAAGATAAAGAAATTGCGCATTGTATAATTATATTTACCACCATTCCCAATGGCATCTATGCGTCCATATTATATATTTTGGCTTTGTACTACATTCATGTCCACTTGTAGAAAGAATAAGAACATCTTGGTTTCGACTTTGGCCAAGGAAAGATGGCCGGAGGCGACGACTACGAAACGCCGGCATCGGTGGCCGAGTTCCACGCAACCCGCGCCGGCGTTCGCGGCCTGGTTGAGTCTGGTGTCGCCTCCGTGCCAGCCTTCTTTCAGGCGCCGCCCTGCAGCTACTCCACACCGGCTCCCGCGACCACCTTGTCCGTCCCAACCGTTGACCTCTCTGGTCCGCGCTCAGCCACCGTGGCGGCCGTCGGAGCAGCCGCACGGACCTGCGGCTTCTTCCATGTCACCAACCACGGCGTCCAGGACGGCGCCGCCGTGTCCGCCGTCCGGGCCTTCCACGAGCTGCCTCGCGCCGCCCGCTCAGCGCTCTACTCGCTGACGCCCGTTGGGGGCGTCTGCTACTCCACCATCCCCAACACGGGTGGCCTGTACGCTGATCGCCCACTCTTCTGGCGCGACTACCTCCGTGTTTATTTGCAGGGCCCGCCGGCGCCCGACCTTGGCCATATCCCCCTGTTTTGCCGGCGACCTCTGATGGAGTACCGCCGGCAAATCGACGAGTTCGGGAAGGATATTACGGGGCTGCTGTCGGAGGCCCTTGGTCTCGGCGCGGAGCGATTGGACATGGCCATGCAGGTCAAGGGTTGGCAGATGACGGGCCACTACTACCCGCCTTGCCCGGAGCCGGAGCGGGTTGTCGGCGCCATGGAGCACACCGACCCGTCCGTCATGACCGTCCTGGCTCAGGACCACGTCGGAGGGCTCCAGGTGCACCTCGACGACGAAGGGTGGGCGGACGTGCCGCCGGTGTCCGGCGCTCTTTTGGTCAACATCGGGGACGTGCTCAAGGTAGGCTCATTCCCATGTATTTCAGTGGTCATCTTTTCAACTCTGCATCAAAACTCAAAAGTCAACTAATATGATGTTTCGAATCTACTGTAGTTGGTGTTTATAGTTATACTTCCAATGAAAGAAAAGATTAACTAGCTGCTGCAATATACAATTGATCTTCTTCCACCATAATTTACAGCTAGTTTCGAACGATGAGTACAAGAGCGTCGAGCACAGGGTGAGGATCAAGTCAAGTCTAGATGCCAGGGTTTCTATTGCTACATTCTTCAATCCCGCCAATTGCGGAGACTCCCGATTGCTTGGGCCTCTCCCGGAGCTCGTCACACCGGAAAAGCCGGCAAGATACCGGAACTTCACTATGACGGAATTCTTCAACACTCGAGCAGAGTTCGGGCATAGCAGCTCCTCGACTAACCATTTCAGGGTTGCAGTCGAATGAATGCTCCAGCAATCAACTTGCCATGTTTGCCACATTTCCCTTGCCAGTGGCTACTTCGGGTTCTGCGTCTCTGGCTGTGTTCTAAGTTGCTGCACTCAGCAATTGGATCGCTCCGGATTCGCTGACGTGAAGAAGCAAAGTCAGCCAAGCTACAGTATCCCTGCCTTTGTTCATTCTCAGCCGTTCGATCCGAACTGAATGATCAAGATGTTACGCTACAGAAACCATCTCACAGTACTAAACAGTGCGATGAATAGTGCTTTGTTACAGTGATTCGGTATAGTGTTTGCAAACAGTATTTACTGCCGATCATAGCCACACATATTTCATCTAACGGTGCTAAAGCAACGTCAGGATACTGTAGCTGGTGACTTCGTGTCACAACGTCAGCCAAGCCGCGCATTTGTGCAACAAGCGCAAAAATTGTAGGCATTTATGTACAAAATATCATGTATAACAGCGTCATCACTAGGGTTAATTAATCAGTTTTGCTAATTCTCAATCAAATAAGAATTAGCTTAGTTCTCATTCGCATGACGTCGTTAGTTGCAAATGAAATTGCAACTGTTTTGGACCATTTAATTTGCTTCGTGATTCGTGCATTAGTTGCAAGTCAACTTGCAACTGGGATTTGATAACGCCATGCGAATGAGAATTAATTTAATTCTCGTTTGACTGAGTTGTAATTGGACTTGCAATTGCTCCGAACCATTTGATTTGCTTCGTGATTCGTGCTAATCATGAGTTGCAACTTGAGTTGCAACTGTGATTGATAATATCATGTGAATGAGAATTAAGATAAGTCTCATTCGACTGAGCGCTAGAGAGACCCTTAATTAATCCGTACCACTACAATTTTCATTAGTTGGAAAAGTGCCATTATAAAAACCAAAGTTCGACGTACTCCCTACATTCGGATTTAATCTACATCCTGGGTCTAAAATTTGTTCGGAATTAATCTACATCATGAGTGGGTCCCACATTAGTAATTAAGATAGAAGAGAGTCTACACACCATGCATGCATCGGTCTGCTATTTCCCATGCATGGATTACATTAATGAAGCTTGGTTTAACCAATAGGTGCTTTACTTCTTGTTACAGCATAATTGTGATGCATGGTGGAGTGTGCAAAAGTAGTACTAATAAATGCTAACCTAATTTGTCCAAATATTTTCAAGATGTAGATTAAATCCAAATGGAGGGAGTATGCCTCTACACCGTTTTCATACATATATATGCCATCCCTCCAAAATCTAATCTTCCGAGGATCTCTCGTTTCTCGTGCATCCCCGGATTGTCCCGTATTCTAGTGGCACGGCCAGGGCTAGGTATGGCCCGCATGTCAGAATGTGGTCATGGGGACGTGTTGTGCGTGGCCACGTGGTTGTGCGCCAGCCTCGTTTTCCCGTTCATTCTGTCGTTTCGGATAGCGTCATATTGTACGCCGGTCTTGTTGCCACGTCCCGTTCTCCGTTCTCTCTCCTACCCTTCCCCGTTCCCATCCTCCATTCCGAAGCTGATTTCTCTTTCTGCTCGCTGCCGTCAGTTATCAATTCCAATTCCGGCCTGTTCTCGCCATCTCCTCCGATGTCGATCACCACTCTGGATCCTCTTCTCTCTCCTCTTTCATCACCAATCCGCCAAATCATCTGACCTCGCCGCGCAGAACCCTATTTTACTCTATTACAAGGCAATATATTGTCCTTATACACCCGTTTACCTTTATATGAACACACAAAAATACACGGTCACATGTTGACGGTCAATTCCCCACCTGACGCAGTGCTCAAAGCCTCAAAATCGATTCTAGTCATCCCGACTCACATGAACCCTAGTGCACCGGTTGCGGCTGGCTGGAGGGCGGCCACATGAGTGGCTAGACAGAGCGGCATCGCCTGGCTGTGGAGAGCGGGCGCGGGGGCGGCTTGGTGGAAGCGAGTGGCGCATCGGTTGGTTGGAGGGTAGGCACTGCGGCGGCTAGTTAGAGATGCGTGGCGCGTCGGTTGGATATGATCAGAGGCAAGAGGAGCAGATGTCGGACACTTCTTTTAGACTTCTCCAGCCGCTTCTGGGCGAAATTTCTCCCCACCAATTTCTCTCAGAAATTCGGACCCGAAGACTTATAAACTAGTTTGACCCAATCGGCACAGCTTTGTTTTTTCGCGTTTTGCAACTTCGTGACAAAACCGCTCATTCTCGACAAGTTAATTTACTAAATCTGTGTTTTTCTCTTAAGAAAATGTTGGGTCTAAGTACCAGGTTACACGAGTGGTTATCAACTTTAAAAGGTTTCGAGCCAACACCTTGCACAAAGGTATGTCTACGTACAATCTAACAATAGAGTCTATATCACGGTTTGTGGCACTCACACAGACAGAGAATGCACATAGTCAGAAAATAATTTTATGTGAGCTGGTCTACAAATTCATCCCCGTGGACCAACTCTACATATTCATTGTTTCTTGCTATTGATGAGCGGCGTCTCACCTTTCTCACTTGGGTCGAAAATCAATTTGGGCTGCCACCGGGCCACGGTCCGCTTATCTCGACGCACTTCTAAAAAAAAACACCCGACCAACGAGAACGGCAATGGTGACGTTGTACGGCGCTAACCCTATCGACGAGAATAGGAGCTGATCTCGGCTGATCAAAGTCTTTCGTCTACGACGGTGAGGCTCTTTGCTCGTTAGCGTCCAACGTGAGTCGGAAGATGCTAGGTGTCGAAGGCCCTCCATGCCGGGGTGTTTGCTTTGTGTCATGTTCTTCTCCTGTTTTTCTTGTTCTAGATTTGTCTTCCTCTCTCTTTCTGTAACTTTTGTACTTTCGCTGACATTTGTCCCGGTTCCCTCTTAATGAAATGGAGCAGCTCGCCTTGTTGCGTTTTGTATGTACAAAAAAACATACAATTACATATGTCCCTCTTTGCAAAGTTGTCCACAATGATGATATCCACCGGAGGCTGCTCCTACCTAGTGTTCCAAGATCTGAAAATCATTCAGAAATCTAAAAAACAAAAACAAATTGGAAGCTCAATATGATAAGTACATCTACGGATAGTGTACAAGTATCGCAGTGTGATACATTTTGACGGGCTGTATGCCCGTGTGGCCCACAAAATAGACAAAACAAAACTCGTTCTCCTTTTTAACCTAGCAGCCTAGCAGGACACACAGGACATGAATCGGCGGCCGCGACTCCCCTGCTCCGTCCACATTCCCCATCCACCGGCAGCGCCGGCGACCCTCCTGCTCCGTCTCCACCCCCAAGCGTGATCTCGATGTGAGTTGCAACCAAGTCCCTCTTCGGATCCTCCATGGAGCACTGCAACGGGGAGATCCCCACCAAGGCCAAGCGACCCAAGCTCTCCGATGGCGGCGGCGGCAACGAGGACCACCTCAGCGCCCTTCCCGATGACGTTCTCATCCACATCCTCCGCAAGATCCTCGACGCCGCCGTCGCGGCGCGGACCAGCGTCCTCTCCAGTCGCTGGCGCCGCCTCTGGACGCTGCTCCCGCAACTCTGGTTTGGCTCAACCACTGATCCCCACGGCATCCGTGTCGCCCTTGAATCCCATGAAGCGCCAGTCCTAGGCAGCCTCGTCGTCCGTCTACGGGACCCCTCTCCCGAGTCCTTGGCGGTCTGGCTTCCAATCGCCGCGCGCCGCCTCTCCGGCAAACTACGCCTCATCGACAGGGAGCGGCAGAACAAGATGGAGGACGAGGCCCCGGAAGGCGGCGCCCTTGAGCTGCCCTGCTTCGAGAACGCCACTTCGATCCGCCTCCGACTGTATCTTGGCCTCGCGGTGCCACCATTGCGCGTATTCGCCAGGCTCACCAGTCTCTCCCTGGCTCACATCAAGCTACATGGTCCTTCCATGCTCGGTGATGTTGTCTCTTCGCCACGCTGCCCGGCCTTATGCAAACTAACCGTCCATGATTCCTGGGGTCTAGGCAACATTGCAATCCACTCGGATTCTCTCATACAAATCGAGCTACATCATCTGCATGACTTGCAGCAGCTCACTGTCATGGCACCGGCACTCAAATTTTTAAATGTGAGGTCCTGCTTTACTGAACATTCGAGGTATAATCAACCAGTTGCAAACATCTCTGCTCCTAAGATGGTGTCGCTCATTTGGGCGGATGCTTATGATCCAAGATTCACGCAGTTTGGCAAGATGGAAAATCTCAATTGGTTGGCCACAAAAGGTTTTGCTGTATATGGGAGAGTTGGGTCAAACCGTAAATTACGCAATAGCAATTGTACGGAGATTTTACGACGCTGGCGCTGCATCGAGACTCTAAGATTCACACTTTTCTTTCTATGGGCGAGTTCATTCTTATGTCATCTATCCCGTCATCGAAGAAACTTGGTGTCCAAATTAAGGAATGTGTACAAAATTATCACTAGTTTTTCTTTGCTCAAATCTCGAAACATGGATTAGCGCACCCAATTGTTCATCCTTCCTAGTAGTTACCTGTCCCCTGACATTATTTATTTCTGCATTCGAATAGATAACGTTACAGTTATAAACTACTGCCACTTCACTAGTATATTGGTCGTTCAATGGGACACATGAGCTCGGATATCTCGCATAAAAAAACCATTTCTTGTGTTTTATTGAATTTTTTGACAAGATGTTTTCGTGTGCATTACTAACCATCATAAACATTCCTTTTTTTTTTGTGACTTCCCACGAATCTACAGAAGGACCTTACTAACCACGAGTACATGATGGAAGACATTACAAGGTTCCCGAAAGTTATAAACTTGACCCTGAATATGATGGCAAAGGGACATTCATGTGGACCATGTTTGTACCATGTTCTTAGGATGTGTACTGGTGTGAGAAAGCTGTGTCTTACGCTTGCTGACGAAAAGGGTTCCCTAGAGGTAATACTATCCTTTCTTTGTTTATATGTAAGACCTCATTATGCATCTATATTTCGCACGCCTAGGCTTGAGCTGCTAGTTGCCCTACTCTAGGTTTTGGTTTGATACTGGATGCATTTCTCCAAATTAAATCTGTGAAAATATATGTCTTATGTATCTACCAATGGCAATGCATGTGCAACTTAGTCTATGTTTTCATGGTTTGGCAATGGGTTTCATTTTTGTAAAGTCGTTATTCATGAGAAAGTTATCGGGTATGATTCAGGATTTTGTTGTTATCAGTAAACAGAATACCGCCTTCGTTTGTCGGCACTTTAAGATTGTTCTTCTCAGTTGACCTCTCCTCCCACTTTGCAAGGCAGTCAGGCAGTGATGGGAGTTGCCTGTTTTTAGTACGAGTAAGAAACATAATACCTCCTTCGTTAGAGGAGATGGCCCGAAGGGATCCGGCTGTGTGGCAGGCTGGCAGCTCCCATTAGTTATATGCAGCAGTGATGTGAGTTGACTGTGCCATTGCATGGCTGGCTCAAACTTAATAAAATAGCTAGGGTTTAGGCGAAAATATATACAACTATTCTTCATGCATGTGTTTTTAAAGGTAGTGTGAATAACTATGGCCTAAGTGACGATGTGTAATAAAAACTACTGCGAAGATACCGTCCAATACGTATGAGATGACGTATGACGTCTATAAGCCAAACTTGCAGAGGATTGAAGGAGGGAGTGAAGCAACTAAACTCAGATCGCGCAAGCAAACTTAGTCTTTCACAGAGCACTACCATGGAGATCACTATCAAGCTAGGATAGATCCCATCTAGATTAGCTACAATTCCATTATTGTATCCTCGAGATAACAGAGAGAAAAATAGTACATAGGGCTATTGCCCATCACCTAGCCTGAACCTAAGTAATCGTGTCTCTGAAGTCCTCAAAGCAGTATCCCTCGTGTTGTGCTTCTAGAACCCAAATCACTGAATCGACGACTGACGGATCACTGACACTAAGGTCAATTTAAGATCAGTGTGTTTTATCTATAGCACAATACCTGATTGTGTAAATATTTAAATAGCATTTGTTGTTTCTATTTATTTGCATAGAACAATCCTAGTCTCAGCACTATGTTGGCTTCAAACTGTTCCAGGTGTTATTCTTTTGTACATTTGTTGAAGACATCTTACATATTCATGCAAGTCTTGAAATTTCTAGTTCCATCTTTCTTATTTTATTGCATTAAGACATGTTGGTTAATCTTATTAAGCTGCTATGCACATCATTTCAGGCGCAAACTTTGTGTCCGCCAGGTTGTGTTTGTGATCAGCCACCAAACTGGCAAACAGATGAACTAGCGCTGAACTGCCTCCGAGAAGTAAGAATTCATAAATTGAGAGGAACGGAAAATGAAGCTGGCCTCGTGAAACGGTTATTCGTTTGGGCATCAGTGCTAGAAACCATGACAGTAACTTTCGAGTGCTCCGTAGCTGAAAGCAAGGCCCGGGAGTTCTGCCAGGTGCTTCAAAGCTTCTCCAGGCCAGAAATATGTTTGAAGGGAGAACACTTTGCCTAATCTAGTCGCAACCAGACCATGCTGGAAAGGCTGCACCTATATCTGCTGGTGCCTGGTGGTTGTTCCCGGCTCGGTACACGCTGAGTATATGAACTACAGAGTCTGTTTCCAGATGCTACTCTCTGCACATGGATGTCTAAGCTTTACTGAACCTGTTAATTAATAAGCTAAGTGTCGGTGGTGTAGTTCGGTGTGAGAGCCACTATGTTCCAGGACGCGCAATTTATGTGAACCGTGTGAGCTCCGGAGTATGTTTGCAGATGCTTCAGGAAGTATCGGTTGCACTCTATGCATATGTATGTCTAAGCTTTAGTAAACCTGTTAATAAGCTAAGTGTTGGTGGCGTAATTCGGATGTAAACGATGTGAGAGCGACTATGTTCCAGGACGCACAATTTATGTAAACGGTGTGAGCTCCGGAGTCTGTTTCCAGATGCTACACGAAGTATCAGTTGCACTCTCTGCATATGGATGTCTAAGCTTCAGTAAACCTGTTTTATATATATCGCTGCACACTAACTAGAAGTGAAGCAGAGCTGGACTGCTCCTACTGTTTGAAAATAAAACTGCGACGGAATCATTCCTAGTACCAGGCTTGAGCCAGGGTGGAATGGGCATTTGTTGTGCAACTGACGCTCAGGGCGATGTGAGAGGTGCAGAGGCTATGCCTAGCAAAGCTTCTCTACCTCCGCCGCGAACCGCTCCATGGCCGGCAGCGGTAGCACGATCGGCACCACCACCGCGTCCTGCCCGTCCAGGTCTTTGACTAGGGCTGGAATAGCGAGCTACTCGGATCGTTAAGGCTCGACTCGTTATGGCTCGTGATCAATAAGGCTCGGATCGTTAAGTTTGTTATCCTTAACGAGCTAAATTTAAAGATTGGCTCGGTTCGTTATATGTTCGCGAGCGCTCGTGAGCAACTCATTAAAGATCGTTGAGAAGAGTTATTAGGGTATTCAGCTAATTAAGCAAGCTATCAATTAAGTATCAGGAGCAACAACTATTTTCGTCCATATAGAGAGGGTTTTTTGGTTCTCCTAATAGGCTTTTTGTATATTAACGTTACATAGGCTACACTATAAGGCCAGCCATGCAGATTTGTAGTCTCCTGCAACGATACTAACGAGTTTAACGAGTAGCTCGTGAAACTCGTTAGATTGATTGTTTAACTCGTTAGTGTTAACAAGCTAAAATTGCTACTCAGCTCGGTTCATTAAGAAAACGAGCCGAGCTCAAACGAGTCGAACTATCGAGTGCTCATTAAGCTCGCCGAGCTTCAAGCTTTATGTCCAGCCCTATCTTTGACGGCGACCAAAAAGCCCACGCCGGAGATGGTGTTGGCAGGGCCGCCTTACGCCGGCTCTCCCCACCCGAAGTCCACTCGGTTGAACCCGGCGTGACGGTTGTCCGACACGACGAACATAAGCATGGCCGTTCGCGCAGCACCAGAACGTCGAGCGTGGAGCGCACGTACTCGGCTGTCACTGTGGCCTTGGCCTCGCGCACCAGCGTCACCGCGTCGCGGCGGCCACCGCCGTAATGGGCACGCACACGCGTTGTCGTAGTACCCCGCCGGCAGGCTAAGCTCCGGGAAGGCCCTGAAGTTGGCGACGAATACCAGCTGCACGTCCTCGCCGCGAGGGAGAGGAAAGTCGTGAGCGCCTCGAAGGTGGTGGACGTGTCGCAGAGGAAAGGTGGTGATCGACCGGTCGATGGGTGGTGGGTGGGCTCACCACCTAGCTAGTGAATATGCCTGCAGGCTGCAGCGAGGGCGGCGCTACCACTTGCATTGCATGAGGGTTTTGGCCGTGTCAACCATACACGTACTCCCTTTTCTACCGTATGGGCTACTTTTTCCCCTTTGGAAGAGTTTACATTTGGAAGGTGGTTTTGGCTCCTTTGCACCAATGCTCCTTTATTTTAAAATACTCGAAAAATAATATTTACATTTTTTAATAAACTTTCAAAAATTAGGACATAGCAAATGACAAATCCTAAAAGTATGGAAAATCGCAATGCAAAATTGCTTGAATTATGGGCTACACAAAAATGATAAGCAATCATTAAATTTGAAATTATGCATATTTGGATCTACAATTTGTCATTTTTGTGTAGTCCGAAATATAAAATATTTAAAATTTATATTTTACACGTTTATCGGATACATCAATTCAATTCTGCGATAAGGAAGAATCAATTAAACATCTATTTTTTGAATGCCCATTGGCCAGATCTAGCTTTGGCGCATCGTACACATATCTTTCAGCTTGACACCTCATAAGAATACTATAAATCTATTTGGTAATTTCCTTAAGGGCATCCCTAAAGAGAATTTGAGACCTACTCGAGGAGGAGTCTGTGCGGTACTTTGGGATTTACAGAATGTTTGAAATGACTTTGTTTTTAACAAACCAAAAGCTCCATACTTTTTGCTGGTTCTCCCCTTGGCCACACACTGGATACATATGTGGTCTTATTTCCAACCAACGGAGAAACGTCGTGCCATGAATTCTGGATGCAACACTTTAGAGATGGTAACGAAGGACTTATACAACAACCAGTGCGCCTGGAGACCTCTTACTAAAATTGGTTGCTGATGTTACACCTAGATTATCCCTTTTACATTATTCGGGAGTTGATACATGTCTTAACCCTATGTGATCATGAAATTGTAGCTCTGAAAACTTTGATACATCCACATTTGGTGGATACCAAGTCAATTAAATTGGAACGGAGGGAGTAATAAGGAAACAAAGGAATAAAAGGACATATGCATCACTTTGATGCAGAGCTTAGGATAAGCCCCCATTTCGGGGAAAAAACACGTAAATATGATTTTTGAATTTTCAAAATAGCAGGATCGCTGAATCTCGGAGTCACAAATCTCCACTTAAAAACATGTTTATTTTTTTTTTTTTGCCAAAGATGTACACATATTCTAGTGTGTGAACGTAATCACAGAGAATATTCACACACGCCATGGGAACGTAGGCCGGTCCTGAAGAATCGGCGTGACGAGGCCACTCCATGGCCCACCTAGTTTCACACTTTCACGCAAGATCCAAGCACGTCGCAAAACGAAATGCAGTACGCACATCCCAAGAGTAAACATCACATCGCCACATCGGCCACCAGCAAAAAAAAAAAAATCGGCCGTATGCATGTACTGTACAACGCACAGGTGGGCCGGAAATGGTGCTTCGGACGTGTGCCCGCGCGCAGCCTGGCGTGGGCCAGCTTTTAGCTGTCTCCCAGAGATTGCCTGCGCCCAGGGCCGCAACGTGGCGAGCCGCCATTGGCTACTTGTTTTTCTTCGAGAAGATTGTTGTTCTGCTCGTAGTTCACGTTGGTGTAAACTCCGTGAAGATTGAAAACCCTATTTGTTTTTTCTTTGAAAAGCACAAACAACCCTATTTGTTAGTTCTTTTTTTAGAACATTGTTCTAGAAAAACAGTTTTGTCATATTATAGGCTGATTTTGGTATCGACGTGTAATTTGCTTGTATTTAAATACAAATATAAATATATGTGCATCACATGACGGGAAGACTTTATTGTGAACTAAATTGTGTCCAAGACTTTTGGAAGGGGTATGTCTGGAAACTAGAGACGTGGTCACCTGAATTTTAGAAAATATTTATTCACTAGTACAAAACCTCAAATAGGAGACGTGACTTAGAGCCGGTCAGACAAAAAAAAAGGCCGTTTGGGATGGAAGATCTCAGCCGGGTGAAATTTTACACGCGTCTCTAATACTATCAGAGTCGGTTTTTTAATTCAACCGACTGTCATATAATCCTATCTCATCCGGTTAAGAAAATCCATCTCCCATTGATAGTGATAGATAGGAAGGTGCAAGAATGGCAACAGCGCTGGCAGCTACACCTAGGTTGTAGAATCCATCTCCCATGACGCAGCCCACGACAAACAAAACCAGAAAAGTTTTTCGCAGGAACCAGGCAAACCCTTAGTGAGCGAAAAAAATACTATCGAGTGCCCATGTTATTTGTGGAAAATCGGAGGTGGGTTCCGTGCTTTGTATGCGCAAGACCGGCAAAGTAAAAGGAGAAGACCGGACAATGTTGTCGTGTAATTTAGTGCACTACGAGATTCTTGATAGGGTGTATCCTAAAAGAGAAGCTCCACCATCACATGTAACCGTCGTTGCTGGCGAGAAAGAGGCAACTTGTCGTTTTGTAAGATGATTTTGGTATTGACATGCACTTTGCATGTATTTTAAAATAAAATGTAACCATGTGCATCGCATATGACACGGAGACTCGACCATATTGTCACACAACTAGATTCGCTCCGAAACTTTTGGAAGGGTATATCCGAGACTTTTGGAACGGTAATTGAGTTCACTTCTAAATATCTGGAAGGGTGTATCTGAAAGAAGAGGCTCCGCCAGCACATGTATCCATAATTTGGGTTCTTATTATTTCAAAACAAAAATCTGTTGTAGGGGCTTCCCCTATCGCATTCCTTTAAAAAAAGAGGCAACTTGTCGTTTTGTGAGCCGATTTCGGTATCGCCGTGCACTTTGCGTGTATTTTAAAATAAAATGTTACTACATGCATCGCATGACGTGGCCATCAGACAATATTGTCGCGCAACTAAATTCGTTCCGAAACTTTTGGAAGGGTATATTCGGAAATTGGAGACGCTGCCACATAAAATATTTTATATTTTATATGCTTATTTATTGACAGATACAGGAAAGTGCAAGAATGGCAACATCTCTGGCAGCTACACCTGGGCATAGGCTGCAAGCAGTATCCATCTCCCATGACCCGGCCCATGAGTTCATGACAAACAAAACCAGAAAGTTTTTCGCAGGAACCAGGCAAGCCCGTGGAGAGCGAATACTTGCACGGTCGAGTGCCCATGTTATTTGTGGAAAACCGGAGGTGGGTTCCGTGCTTTGTATGCGCAAGCAAAACCGGCAAAGTAAAAGGGGAAGCGCGTCCCGTGCGTGCCCCCTTCCTTCTCCCTCTTCCTCCCATGCCACGCGACCACATCGCCAGACCCAAAGCGGCACGGTACCACGCCGACCAAGCCCGCACTAGCTACTTGTTCCTTCCTCTCCGTGGAAGCTTCTCCCCCACCACACCTCGCTACGCTACTCTGGGTGTGAGCGGTGAGCTTGCGTTTTTCTTCTCTTGGGGATGGCGCAGGTGATGCACCGGTCGAGCTCCGACGGCGGGTCGAGCAGCGGGTGGTCGGAGGCCGCGGCCGCAGCGGCTGGGGAGGAGGAGAGGGCCGGGTGGGAGGTCCGGCCGAGCGGGATGGTCGTGCAGGCCAGGGACAGGGAGGACGGAGGCGGCGCGGCAGGGATGCCGCCGAGGCCGCCGCCGCCGGAGATCAGGGTGCGGGTCAAGTACGGCGCCGCCCGCCACGAGGTCGCCGTCTCCTCCATTGCCACCTTCGGTCAGTGCTCTGCTTACCTTATCTTCCCTTTTTCCGTTCTGCTGATCTGCTTCCCTGTTCTTGGCCTGGTAATTAGCCATTTTTTCCTCCTTCTTTCCTTATTAGTGACCTCTCTTAATTACGGCTTAACTTTTCCGCCGTCGTTTCTTCGGTACAGGACACGAAACTGAAGTTTTTTGCTTAACACTTTGGGTTTCAGTTAGCACTGTTTGTTTATAATGTGATGAAAAAAGCGACTGAAACTGAAACGTAAGCTCGTGTGTCTGTGTTAATCGCGCCACAAGACTAACTTAATCACGTCGCCAAGTGGGAGCATAGATTTTCAGGGACGCCTTGACCTTTCGGGCGACATGAGAATGCGTGCTAGCCAATCGTGAACTCGCGGCCACTTGATAAATAAATTATAAAATGAAAAACAGTCCACTTAATATCGAATTCATTCAAATCGATCCGTCCTTTTAAAAAATGGCCATGACTTCCGGCCGTGCCGCGTGGAGGAATTAATGCCGCCGCGATACTAGGGCAGTGAGACATCCCCCTTCGCGTCATTTTTTTCCCTTATGCATACCTTGGTTTCATCTTCTTTTAAAAGGAACGAAACAAAATACAGTGAATAATTCCGTACGAGTCAGTCAGCCCGTGATTTCTTGCTTCGTGAGAAGAGCAAAAGTTCCCCGGCCGTATTCTTTCTGACGTTGTCATCTCGTGTCCTGAATTTTCTACTGCGAGCATTTAACATTTTTTGCAAGAACTCAGCTAGAACAGAAATTCAGTGTTTGGAATTAGGAGTACAGAACTGGATTACTGCTAGAGTATAAACAAAGCTTTTCCTCCTAAAGTAAGCTTCTATTACTATACTTAACCGTACTTGGATTGGTGCCGTCGCCCGTGAGATCCTGGCATCCATCCATTGGCCGCTCCAGCTCCAACGCAGTGCAGATGCAAAGGCTGTGGATTACGAGGCTAAATCGACCGACCAGATTCGTTGTTAAACCTGCTGGTCGCTTTGCTTTCACTTTTGCCCGACGACTGACGAGGAGGCAGCCAGTGACTTCCAGTTGGCGCGCGAGCTTAGATACGGTGAATCCTGGCGCAGGATGGGTCCGCGTGTACGGCGGCAGCAGCATCGGACGGCCAGCAGAGGCTCGTTTGTCCCGTTGCACCGACACCTTTACCGCCACATGACGATTTGCGACAAAATATAAAGGACAGAGGCGTCGCATTTGATGTCTTGAACCGTGGAAAGATTTCTGAAAATGGTGTGCAGAGAACGGAGAAATGCATGGAAAATAGCCTATGGTTTTTATTCATTTTAGATCTAAATATTTGCTCTGTCACAGTAGCAGGCCTGGTCAATGAGATTCCGGTCCGCAAGCGGCACTGAAAAACGAAAAATCCATGTCAGTGTCAAGAACTGTCAAACGTCACGAATCACCAGCAAAAAAGTAGTACAGAGCAACGCCAGGGTATTTATCACACGCGTTATTACGTGCAAATTCTTGTTGGGCAGTGATCAACCGTTCTTGGAGTAGAATTTATTTTGCTAATAATTTCGTACTTGTAACAGGTGAGCTGAAGAAGGCGCTGGCGGCGAGGACGGGGCTGCACCCGGCGGACCAGCAGGTGACGTACAAGGGGCGGGAGCGGAGCAACTCCGAGTACCTGGACGCGTGCGGCGTCAAGAACAAGTCCAAGCTCGTCGTCTCCGAGGACCCCGCCAGCCTCGAGCGCCGCTACATTGAGCGGCAGAGGAGCGCCAGGATCCAGACCGCCAACCGCACCATCGCCGCAATCGCGCTCGAGGTCGACAGGCTCGCCGACCAGGTATACATACACACGAGCACTCTCTGTTTCTTCCACCACCAGCAGCAATCACTGACAGAACGAGTTCCCGACAGTTTAGCTCGAGCTGATCTAGCAGGTAAAAATAGAAGGGTCTCTCGTTTTACAAGGATGATTAGTTAGTTGTGGTCTCAGTCTGACGCGTCCGTCAGAAACGCGGGCATGGGGTCGACGAAGGGAATGCTGTTGCAGCATTCGCATTGAATCGCATGTCCTGGGAATTAGGTGAACAAATTGACGATGTGAGTTCGTCCAAATATAAAATTGATGCGTCGTGCGTGGCTGTCGATCAATGTGGCCATGTAGCATCAGTGAATTTTCCTACCTCCATGGTCCCCGAGTAAGGTTCACTCATCGTAACTATCAGGACAGGGATCCATCAGTCCATAACTGACAAGTGACAAGGATGTTCTCGCTCTTTCATCATTGCTGCCCAAAGCAGCCGGATGCCTGTCTCTGACGATGCGATTCTGCAGCTATGTTTTTTTAACTGACGGTGCTCTCATTCTGAATCTGATCGGATGTCACAAAATTCCTTTTCATCCCAGGTGACGAGCATGGAGAAGTCGATCTCTGACGGGAGCAAGGTGGCGGAGGTGCAGATCACGACGCTGATCGAGCTGCTGATGCGGCACGCCGTGAAGCTGGAGAGCATACCCGCCGACGGGGACTCCTCCTCGCAGAAGAACATTCAGGTACGCTCTCCGGCCACTCACTACACTTCAGAAGAGCAACGAGGTCGTTCATTGGTTCTGGTACAATTCTTGAGCTGTCGGTTTCTGCGATTCTCCATCATTGCGTGCGTTTGCATGCAATGCTAAGCAGTGCCATGAGCAGTAGGATAAGTGGTGGTGATGAAGAACCTGTGGGCGAGTGCCCTACATGCCCCCCAGAACCGTCGCAGCCTCATTGGCTCCTCCCTGGAAAACACATGGTCCAGTACGAGCACATGAATTATACGTATTACCTACAGCCTCTTCCCCAGATGCAAATGTGTTAGGTAGATCGATAGAGAGACCTTGGATGTCATGCCAGCTAGCTGATCCTGGAGTGTACTCTGAACACGTTGCATGCTGCCTAGTGGTAGCTTCCACTGATTCTTTAAGCAAATCTTCTTGGCTAAAGATAAAATTCTGCTTTTTGACCTTTCTGTGCAAAGAGTAGATGACAAGAAAGGTAGATCCGAATGACGAGATGCGTATAGACTGTTGGGTAGGTCACTAGAACAAGCAAAGAGACCACAAATATGGGGACTGTTGATTGGAGGGGGAGAAGTGCGAAGACTTTTCTTTACTATAATACGAGTAGTGTTTCTTCTTTCGTCCGTTCGGTGGCTACGTCACGTAGAAAAGACGGTTTTGCCCTCCCACGAAATCGCATACTACGCACCGAATTCTCCTCTAATCCTTATGCACGGGAGCTCCACCGCCGCCGCTCGCCGATTCCGGCCTCCGCCCCCTGCCACCCCACGCCACAGGCAGCCTCCCCAGGAGCTCTCGAATCAATTGATTTTCCGCCTGATTCGAAGAGCTCTTCCCTGCAATCTACAAGCAACACGCCTTATCCCCTCGAGATCTCCGTCCCCTTCTGGATCGGCTCGGTTCGACGGCGCCGGCCATGGCCTTCTCCTTCGCGGCGATGGTACCCCGTAGATGTCTGGTTCGCATTCTGATCCCGGGAGATCCGGTTCCAGTGGTATCGCCTGACACCGCGGCTGCATCCGCTGCCCATGGACGCCAGCGGGATGAAGACGAGGAGTCTGCTTGCCACCACGTCAAGCGCCCGCTGACCAAAATTTATCTTGCCGTGGCTCCTATTTTCTGCTATTCGGTTGGCTCTGACCTGCGCTGCTGCGTCCTTGAAGATGATTGTGAAACCGGAGCTTTCAATCCCAGCTCCTTTCTCCCTGCGCGCTCCTGCAGATGCGCATGTCCTACAGCCACGGGTGTGCTTCTTCCTCTTCCTCCTGCAGCCTCGCCGGCGCGGTCAGACTTCTCAGATTCCTCATTCTATGTTGAATTTTTTTTATGCTTTGCTTCCGACGGGGATGCGTTGAGGTTCCTCTGGTTCCGTGTCTTGCTTAATAGTGGAAGAAATACGCCTCCCTCCCGGGTAGTTTAGTACATCAGTCTACCAGCAGATGGAATGCACTTGCTCTTTGAGCATCTTGTATTTCGTCAGACTCGTGAACCAATTATCAGAGAAACCTTGTTAATTTAAGTTGCTTTGGGAATATGTCTACAGCTCCAAGTACTCTGCAATGAGCCAAATCACCCATTTGTTTAGCTGGCATTGTGCAGCAAGTAGGATGAAAACAATGTAATACTGTCCATGTGCTCGATTTTCTGGTCCGATTTATGTCATGCATTTGTATGACCTTGATCACTTGAATCAAGCAAATGAGTCATGCTTGTCCAACTGTAGGCACATGACGTGCATCAAGAGGTATCGTCAATGATGAAACCGGAAGCGGATTACTATTTTTTACATGCTGAATCAAAGTAGATTTTTTTTGACAATAAAGTAGATTGGTTTTGTTTAGTGCGAGTTTCAAAGGTAGCTTAACCATACTCAAGTAGTGCAGTAATGCGTTTCAGTACAAAGGGCTTTACTGAAATTGATTTCAAGTGTAATTTTATTACCTCACACCTTTTTATTGTGCATAGGTTTAAAAAAATTATCTTTCAAGGCAGGAGTAGGGAACTAATTCTGAAGTGATGTGATGTTTTAAATGGTATAAGATGAAACTGAAATCTAAGATGTTTGAGTGATACAAATTACAATATTTTTAGGACTGTGAACATCATTGATTCATTTTAGGGTGTGCTAGTATCATTATATTTGATTATGTCTTCATGCCACCTGGAGATTAGAGCCAAAAAGCTCCTTTTCTTTCTGTCATGATATCATGACATTCATATAAACAATTTCGTTCGAACCTTTAATCCTTTATCCGTGTAGTGCTGGTGCAGCCATCATGATGAGTAGAAGAAGTGTAGTAGCTCCCAGTGCCTTAGAAAAGATGCTGATTTGACTGTTTGTGCAGGCGAAGCGGGTGCAGAAGTGTGTGGAGGCGCTGGACGTGCTGAAGGTGTCGAACGCGCGGCTACAGCAAAAGAAGACGACGGCGACCACGGTGGTGGTGACGACGAAATGGGAGACCTTCGACAACACCCCGGTGACGACGCAGTGGGAGCTCTTCGACTGAAAGCAGCGGCAGCATATACTGAGTGCTCATCTATATACAGAGTGTTGTTTGATGGTTCGTCCAGTTAATTAGTTTTGGAGTCCCCCTTTGCCTGTTATTCATTTTGCAAATGCGGTGAGCTTGTTAGATTAGGTCGCAGTCGTGGAAGGACAGGAAGGATCCCACCATTTGTTTTGTTTGTAATCATCGTCAGTCAGTCAGTCATACCGACCCACCCCATTGATGGATCTCACTCCAATAAACAAAAAGCAGCACTGTTCTTCAGTGTTGTACTCTTGAGTGTAATGTGTACTGATGAATAATGATTGTGTGGAGAGTTGAGCCAGAAGCAATGGTTGATGGGTTTCAGGCACCGAAAAGCAGTTAAAGAGTGTAGTTTTTGGCTCTACTAGCACCGTACTCAAGAGCAGCGCACCTGGATGCGCCGCGTCGACGAGACCAGACGCCTTGGCAGCTTGCACGCCGGCCCACGCGATTGACACGATACGGCGCCGCGAGGAAAGGCACTACCATGCTGCCCTGCCGTGGCTGCTAGGCAATGGCAATATATACGCCAACATCTACGAGACCAGCAACCGGCATCCAACATTCCAATCAGGCAGGAGCTTGCAGATTGGATGGAACTTAACCTACTGAGCAAAGACATGTACGAAGGGCCTCAGGCCGAACTTTATATCAATATAATAAGGGGGAACAACCACCACATACACTTGCATTGCCACAAATTTAACAAAATTTCAGACTATCGAGATTGTGCACAAGAAAAGGTAACCCATGCAGACGACAGTACAAGTATCGCCCCCTTTGTTATTCGTGTCAGGACGGCGGATCTACTGATTAATTCTGACTCGCACACATCGGTAAATACTGACCAGAAAATGTACAAGACTGCAGAGATTTAAACCGGCCGTGATTAAACTGCACCTCAAGCTACTCCACGATGAGGTTCCAGGGATTCACTCGTGCTGCACTGCGGTGTTGTTCTACATCTAAATTTGATCCCAGTCAATATTGCCGTGGTTCTCAAAACTGTAGCCAGGTTGCCGTAGACGGTTGCGTCCCAGTTTGCTCATCGTGGCAAGGCCTGAAAGCAACATATGCGAATTTCAGCACTATAACAGATGAATATCAAAAAGACACTGACAGTGGCAGCTGCAAGGTATATTATGATGCCAATGGATATGGTATTAGGATAACTGAAATGAACTTTTATTTCACACATTACATAGCATAAGCGTGTCAGAGAGTGAGACTAGGCAGTAACGGTACCTTCGATGACTTTGTAAAGTGACGACCACCACCTATCAGGTGGAACCTCGTACTGAGTGAGGGATTCCTCGATTTCTGTGTTGTGCTTCCCTTCAAGGACGCTCTGCAGGGTGATTACTGCATCCTTCGTTCTCCTCAGGATGCTGTTTCCCTCTGCCACCTCCAAGGAGAGTAGGTCACTGTGTGACGACGCAAGGCTAGCTGCAAGCGCAAACTGGGCTGCAGCAGCCCATCGGTTAGACGCGGCCCATTTCCTCTGAATATCCTGCAACTTGCTTTCTTCCCTCCGCAACCTCTCCTCACCATCCCCAAGTACGAGACTCTGTCAAATTTTCGTACAAGAAATGAATTAGAATACATACCAATGTGATAACTGAAAGTAAGACAGCTATGAACTTGAGGCAAGGAGCATATCGTGGATTACATGTAGACATGCAGTAGTCCCAAGTTAATGATGATAATGCTTATTGGCTCTATTCTACGCAGACCAACACAGAAGATTATAAATGATAAACATTGTAGCAGATGTAGATTACCTTGAGATATTCCGCATTGCTAGGCCCTGTACTCTGAACCATCTTGGAGAAAGCACCTTGGTCATTGCTCAGAAGATGCTCAGGAGTGTCAAATTCCTGGATCTGGAAAATATTATATAAATTTGAGTTTGAGGCACCAAGTGTTGTGCAGTTGGAACAGAGAATAACCATGTATGTGAAAAGAGCAGTGAACAAACCTACATACAGCCATCTATCTCACAGCTTGAAACAGAAAAAAGAAGTTAAAAATTTTACAACGTTGAACTCTAGCTAGAATTCCAGTAAGCCCAAAACCGTTCACTAGTTACAGACAGCCATGTGAACCCACACCCAGCTACTAAACCCCGGTCTGGACCAGCTCCCTCCCTAAACCCTTGCCTACCAGATGTTACGTCAGCATACCCCAAAACAGTTTTGGACATGCAGGTTCCACAACATTGCAAACCACAGTGGTTTCAGGTCAGGGGGTATGTCACCCAGTTCTAATAGTTGGGTTTTATTTAAAGTGGATGGCTTGGGAAGTTCAGGTTGCTTTTTTTGGACTCACGCGGTGGTTACTTTTCTTTCAAACACGTCACTTAATGTGTATCATTTTATACTAGAATATTCCAAACTACAAGCCACTCCTTCTATGCTATACTTTAGTAAAAATGCAATATATCAATAAGGCTAGTAAAATATGAAAGAAAATAAAAAGGACAAGCAACTCTTACTTTCCAAATTACACTAATCAGCACATGACATGAAAATACTAACATACTAATTCAAGTGAGATGAATGCCCAGAATTGAAAGAACAAAGCTGCATTCAGTATCATACCTTCCCAGAACTCAGAATAAGCAATCTGTCACAGTCAATGACGGTGTTCAAACGGTGAGCGATTATTAGCATTGTACAATTCTTGAATTCTTCTCTGATCGTCTTCTGTATAAGAGCATCAGTTCGAACATCAACTGCTGCTGTTGCCTCATCCAGAACAAGTATCTTTGCCCTTCGTAGCAATGCACGAGCTAAACTCAGCAGCTGGCGCTGTCCAACGCTAAAATTTTCACCAGCCTCGGAAACCTGTCAAGAAAGTGATTCTCAACGAAAATTTTGCATATTGCTTATTATTAGTAGAATGAGGGAGCTACTGTAAAAGGAAAGAAGGACCAAAGTCTCTGGTTTAAATGTTTATTCAGCATTACATTCTGGATGCCGAGAACAGCAGTAGTCAATTATTTAGGAAGCCCTTTATAATATTCTAAACAAACTCCTAGGACTCATGTGCCACAGTTAGACTAGCACCACAAACTGATAAATTTGTGCAATCAGGCATAATTTTTCAAACTAATAGGATATCCAATAATATGTTAACTGTCTCAAATAAGTTAAGGCAAACATGCAGCATACCTCAGCATCTAGTCCTAGAGCATTCCTCCTTATGACGTCCTTGAGATGTGCCCTTTCAAGAGCCTCCCATAGATCCGCATCGTTATGCTCGCTAAAAGGATCCAGATTAAATCGAATGGAACCTGGATAGAGATACATAAGACAATCATTACAATAAATGACAGAAGAATTAGCTAAAACACATATTTGGGTTTATTTACACAATAATTTACATAAAACAAATATGAAGAGCTCATGTAATTTCAGTAACAAACCTGAAAACAGGACTGGCGCCTGTGGTATTATTCCTAAAACTTTCCGCAAGTCCCAAATTCCAAACTTAGAGGTGTCACAATTATCAATCAATATTCTCCCTCGTTCCAGTTCCACAATACGAAACAACGCATTAAGCATGCTAGATTTACCAGCACCTGTTCTGCCAACGATTCCTACCTTCTCGCTTCCATTAATAATGAATGATATTCCATGAAGAACGGGAGGAAGTTCCGGTCGGTAACGAAGCACAACATCTTCAAACTTGATGACTCCAGATGATGGCCAACCAGGAGGTGGCCTGTTATCCTCAATGACAGGAGGAGCCTCAGAAGGTAACTCGATGTATGTTCCCACACGCTCAACAGCATTCATACTATTTTCAGCCAGACTAGCAAGGCGAAGAACAGCTGTGAGCAAATTGGTTATATTGAGAGTATAAGTAAGAAGAAGACCCATCGTCGAAGCAAAGGCCTTCTGATTCTCCGCTCGTTGGTTTTGCATGACAGCAAATGTTGCCGTGAACCATATCATGATACCACCCAATGTTTCCAGCCGGATGGCTAGCCATCTATTTGAACTCATGTTGACGAGTGTGAACCTGATGTTGTTGTCCATTGATTTCCCATTGATGTTGGACATTCTATCATAAGCTTTGTAGGCACGGATTGTGGACAGACCATTCAATGCCTCTGAAAATTGAGCATACACAGGAGACCTAGTAATGGAGTCCAGACGCTTGACCTCGCGTGATGTAGCCTGGGCATACAGTTATGAAGTGTCAAGGAAGTATAAGTAACAACAAAAATATGACAGTTGTTTAAAGGTTATATGTCATGAAGTTACCTGGTAGTAGAGATAGGCTGCATAAAATAAAATCAGAAGTGGCATGATAGCCCAAAGGGACATGGTGCTGACAACACCGATGAGAACAAATGTTGAGAGCATCTGACAGATTTGTGCCATAAACATATTGACAAAGACAGCAAGATTCCGGTCTATGTCACCCAAATCCTTCGAAAATCTGTTGATGATACGTCCAAGTGGATTTGTGTGGAAAAATACCATGGGAGCTCTTAATATAGATCGGAGCATTGCATCATGCAGCCTCTTGGCTGCTCGAAGACTTGACGTGATTAGCCAGTATGAATTCGTGAGTGTGACTATAACCTATAAACCAAAATATTGTCTCTTTGTCAGCTCGCACGTAATCAATCATACAGACACAAAACCAAGTGCAAAGAAAATGGCGTGTATATGTACCTGCCCAAAAGAAAGAACGCCATAGATTAAATTGTAGTATCCAGGGCCATGGATATTCAGAGCACCCTCACCAGTCCAAACGCTCAACCATGTGCTACTTGAAATTCGTAGAGTTTCAGTCAGTGTATAGCACAAAACAAGAACGGAAACCGCCCAAATCCCTCCCATTGCATTTTTGTAGCTGCAAGATAAAGACAGTAAGTGAGCATGTTTTCCAGGGCATCATGATATATAATCAGCACTGGCACTAATCATATCTTATATGATATGTTAACATCACAAATTTAATTGAAATCCATATACGGGTGACAAAACATTAACCAGCACTAAGCTTAATGCAACATAGCGCAATCATCAGTCCATTTCGTTCTCCTTCTTTTACTTTATTTCTTCCCTGTTCTACATTATACATCAAATCTAATATTGCACAGCTGTAACTTTTACCGTGAAAGAACCTTTGAGCTGACAACTCCAGTTTCACGGTCCTCTTGCTTAATAAGAACAGATTTCCCCTGTTTTGTTTTACTGGAACTGTCCTGGCTCTTCTGTGGACCACCATCAGCGATTACAATGTCCCCATTTTGAGTTTGTTTTATGTCATCCTGTGATTTACTTTCGTCTTGTTTCTCTTCCGTTTGTTCCTCCATCTTTCCAGCATTTTCCATCAGCTTCTTGAAGAGTTCCCCAGTGTTGCTAAGTTCATCAAAGGTGCCCTCCTCTCTGATTACCCCATCATGGATTAGCAGTATTTTATCCACATATGGCAGAAAATGCAGCTGATTGGTAACGAGGACCCGAGTTTTGTGTCGTAGTTCTTCTCTGATACATTTATCAAATACCTAAATTCATAAAGGGCATTAGTAATAAGATTTCGTCGTAGCGTTACTACTAAGCAAGGGGGGGGGGGGGGGGGGGGGGGGGGGGTCTTGGAGGAATATCTACAGAGCACCAGAAACATGGCTCCGAAACATGCTATATAAACTCATGTCTTATTATTTTAACTTTTAACAATCCAGAAACTGGAATACATTTGGACAAGTTGTGCAACATTCCCCTCTCTTTTGGACTTTATCTGTCTAAACTATGAATTGTGAGTTAAGTACTTAAAGTGGAAAGGATAAATTGGATATCTCTTAAAATCAAGTTAAAATTTGCACAATATTCCTGTGCTAATGCACATGTCTTGCACTGTTTCTGGAGAAAGAGCGTCAGTGTTGAATCCTGTCTATTTGCCCCCTAAGGTATGAAAAGATCAGGACAAAAGGATGACTGGTATCAAACAAAGAGGCGCCATTACCAACTCCAAATTGTTGAGTTTGTGAGTACACGATTATTATAAAATACTCCCTCTGTATCAAAATATAAGATGTTTTAGCATGTTGGGCCCAACATGTACCTAGACATGTTTTAGTACTAAGATTTCGTAAAGGGCATTAGTAATAAGATTTCGTCGTAGCGTTACTGCTAAGCAGGGGGGGGGGGGGGGGGGGGTCTTGGAGGAATATCTACAGAGCCCCAGAAACATGGCTCCGAAACATGCTAGAACAATGCTATATAAACTCATGTCTTATTATTTTAACTTTTAACAATCCAGAAACTGGAATACATTTGGACAAGTTGTGCAACATTCCCCTCTCTTTTGGACTTTAGCTGTCTAAACTATGAATTGTTGAGTTTAGTACTAAAACATGTCTAGGTACATGTTGGGCCCAACATGCTAAAACATCTTATATTTTGATACGGAGGGAGTAGAAAACATGAATCGCAAAGGACGCAAGATGATGAATGCACCTGTCGACCAACATGGGCATCTAATGCACTCAGTGGATCGTCAAATATGTACACATCTGAATCAGAATAAACAGCTCTTGCCATTGAAACTCTTTGCTTTTGCCCACCACTAATAGTAACTCCCCTTTCTCCAATCTCTGTGAGATCACCCCCTGAAAACAAGCACAAGCAAATCCATTGTCAATATGTAGATTAAAAAATGTAGCAGAGTTTTACAAGACACAGCTAGAAGGCAACCAGACAAACAAAGAATGTAGTCTCCAGCAAGGGTCACTTAGTCAAATGATAGCTAGATTTTACAAAGTTCCACACGGTGATTTTTGTAAACTGGACACGGTTAGAACTTACTGGAAGCAAGTCAAGATCATGTCGTAATGCAGTGACATCTATTGCTCTGTCGTAACGTGGAGGCTGAAATGGAGACCCAAACAATATGTTGTCCCGGACCTGTAAAGATCATAATTATAACTCCATACAGTCACAAAGGATTCATTAGCAGTACTATAGCAATAAAGAAATTATATCTCACAGTAGCATTGAAGATCCATGAAACTTGAGGAACATAGGCTACCGATCCACGAACGACCACCGAGGCATCTGATCCTGATACTGGTGCTATCTCACCAAGCATTGCAGAAATAAGAGAAGTTTTTCCCTCCCCGGTACTTCCTACTATCGCAACTAAAGTGCCGACAGGTACATCCAGATTGACATTAGATAATGTTGGTCTCTCAGCCTGCCAATGTTTCATAGATTAGTTTCAAGCAACGTCATAAAATAAGAGGAAAAAAGGAAATATCTTCATATCAGAACTGGCTGGGTATAGCTTCCTCAAAATAACAACCAATTCACTATGAACAAAAAGACATATGTGACTGTTCACTAATTAGCTATTTTTTTGCAGTCGCCATTCTCATTAATGAAGCATGCTAGACTGTTAGCCTATGAGGCTATGACTAAGCTATTGCCATCTCAAGTTGTGTGAATGTTTTCTCTTAAGTAATATCTGGGCCACGGAATCAGAAAATTAGTGTTCAGTGTAAAGTTGCAGGTGCAATAGTCGCAAGTATAAACTTCATTGACACAGAAGTTATCACATTTGGAATAAATGTACTCCCTCCGTTCCAATTTAATTGACTTGCTATAGCACATGTGGATGTATCTAGACATGTAACATGTCTAGATACATCCACATGTGCTACATAGCAAGTCAATTAAATTGGAACGGAGGGAGTACCTGCAGTTCCCATGAAAAATTCCCATTCTTGATAGAAATAGCTGGAAGCTCAGGATCAAGAGGTGGATTTGGCAGAAGTAATCTCTCGTCAGCCAAGAGGAGATCCTCCAGTCGTTTCAGTGACACCTTACAGTTCACAACCTGTTGAATTTAAATGAAAATAAGCAGTAAGGCAACTATATGAAAGAATTTCCGAAGAAAAGGCAGAAAACCATGTCAAGCCATCATTTGTTTGCAATAACAGCCATGTCAAGCCATCATTTGTTTGCAATAAAAATGCGACCAATTAGCTAATTTTCTCTGGCATAGAGAAATATCTAATAATCTAATAGATCCTTCTTAATCTGTTAGTATTCTTGTGAAATAACTTCACGAAACAAGATTTACATCATTTTGCTCACCTGAGTTATGAGATTTGGCAGCATAAAAAGTGGGAACCTTAACACTGCAAATAGTGAAAGAGAGGTAAACGCCTTTGCTGCTGTCAAGTCACCCCCAGCAGAGAGTACACACCAAATGAAACCACAGTGACAACGACAGGGATACTGTTGAGGATAAAGCTATTCAGCTGCACCAACAAGGAAAAGTAAGAAAGAAATATGACTAGCAAAGAATGGTGAATGTAAAAACTCTCAATTCTTTTTTGAAGTAAAGTGACTACACTAATGTAACGTAACCCTCATAGGATAAGGATTCAGGAAGCACCGATGCAGTTGGTGCTATAATATGGAACTCTGATTCTCTTATGGCAATGCAAAGAAGTCATTGTCACACGATAACGAACGTAATAACGAACAGACAGATACACTTAACAATGAAGCTCGGAACGAGTGAAAGACAACTTATCTACAAAAATCTTATGTAATTACAAAAAAGAACATACCGCAGCGAGCAACTGAGCACTGCGAAACCAGGACAGTTCATCATCGCGGATGTCCTGCACCTTTGACTGGAAACTTTGCTCCCAAGCATAACATCTAAACAAGGAAACATTTGGGACTGTTTATACCAAAATACATTATACAAGTACTACTTATAATGAAAGTGTAAGTAACTATATGCATACTTGACAGTATCCATAGCAGCTAATATTTCATTCATGAGACTGATTCGCTTGTCAGTCCTTTGCAACCCTTCTTTCGTAAGTTTTTGCATTTTGCTTATGATAACTGTCTGATGAAATAAATACACGAAAAGGTTAGCAGACAAACAAATGTTCTGAGCATTAAAAGTGTAATTTAACAGAGATATATCATCCTTATGAATAGAATGTGCTACAGATCTCCAACTGCAAACTATCCAATCTGTATTTTACATGAAAAACATCTTTCTCTAGCATATGTAGCACCCAAAGCCATCATCACCAACATATTTGTAATGCTTGGAACTAAAACGGAAGGCATAGATGCACTTCAAAATGAACCAGTTTTCATAATTGCATATGCCTACAGAGAAAAATACCTGAATTGGGAACAAAAGGGCGAGCATGAGGGCACCAACTAATGCTGCAGGACCTAGTTGTGCATATAGCAGGACCATGGCAATAACAATACGGAAAGGAGCAGACCATAGACTGTGAAGTTGCTGGCATACTTGCTGCAGATGTGAAGATATAAATTAGAAGCATGCAAAATGAGAAAAATGACCACCACATATTGTACGCACACCATTTCTCCCTCCTCCCTAACAACATAATAATGATTGGGTCTTAATGAAAAACCTGAAGAGACTCCGCATCGGTTGAAATCAAATTTGTTATCCTCCCAGAAGCAAACTTCTTACGACTATCATTGGTCAGTCGCAAGGACTTGCGGAAAACAGCAGCAATCTGTGGAAGAACAGAAAAAGGTCACAATTTCTTAAACTGATGAAGTGATACCTAAAACATAATGAGTAGTCCGCACGTCTACATACTACAGTATTTTTTGGACTTTGCTCTACGGGTCGGTAATTACAAATTCTGATTTCTTCTAATGGAAGTCAGTGTTTCTGGAAAATATAACATTCAAAAATACTCCCTCCGTATCAAAATATAAGACTTTGTGCATGTTGGGCCCAAATGTACTTAGACATGTTTTAGTGCAAAATTCATGTTGAATCTTGCACTAAAACATGTCTAGGTGCATTTGGGCCCAACATGCACAAAGTCTTATATTTTGATACGGAGGGAGTACCTAGAAGTAATATAAAAAAATCAAGCTTCTTTTACAGCACACTAAGTTATATGATACTTTGCCGGAAGTACTACCAATCAGAAGTACATACAACTAACTAACCAGGTATAATTTCAGAAACGAGGTGTTTTCATATACAGGAAGCTGAGACAGCTAAGCTTGTTTATTTGCAGTGAAGTATAAACTAGTAAAAAATGTGCATGTTACACAAATGAGGAAGTGCAAGTCCCAGGTCAACCATACGTAGAAATGAGGGTGACCTCGAAACAACGTGGGACAAGGGATTCTGTGCCAGTTGACTCCACCTCTTAACAGAAAGCTAAAAAGCATGTGATTGTACTTTGATTATATAAACACTTACCAATGTAGACCTCAATCTGAAACCAGTACGCATGACATTCTGAAAGTACTGTGCTTCAGCAAGAACTCCCAGCGACTGAGGAATGATAGAGAAAGTGTTAAAAAGCATTAAGGGTTTTTCAACTCACAAGAAACACAGTTGTTGCTTGGAAATTCAAGTACACGGATTAGGAAGGAAATGTATTGTCCAAGATATAAAAATAATCCATACCACTCCAGCAAAGATTGCGAAAGCGTAGATGTACCCACTCCAAGAAGGATCGCCTTTTTGCATAGACTGCCAGAAAAACACCAACCCTTAGTGGCACAAAAATAACTAACAATAGGCCAATAGCATCTCTACTAGGCAAGAGCAAAGGGAATCAAATATTTAACATTTAGAATTTAAGAATTGCACGGTTTCTCAGTGGGTTCTAAAATTACTTTAGTAGTTTGTGTATGGTGGAAACAAATAATTGATATAACAGATCCACTTTGCAATAATGACTCTGAGATGTCATGAAATTAGTAGCATACCTCTAACAAAGCGCTCAATACTAAGGGGCCAACAAATTGAGAAGCGTCATTCCCAATCTACAAATTTGTGGGCAAAGATGGGTTACCAGATTAACACCAGATGATTTTCATTGAACAGATATAAAAATTAAACTGAAGGATGGATCTTCTAAAATAACAGCCTGGAAATATCTACATACCTTAAAAAATCCTCCTAGCCAGAATCTGAAAGTCAAAAAAAAAATATGTAAGCACCAAATTGTAAGTATCAGTCTATCAGACACCCTAGAGGTTTCAAGAAACATGGTTATCTCGTATGTGTAAGTTTACCTTCCACCAAGGCTGCTATGGAGAGCTCGTAACAGCCAAGGTTTTGGTTTTTGAAGTTCGTCGTTCCAGCATTTCTGGAATCTGAGACAAGATCCCAATGTTAGATTTGAATGTACAGGAATTCCTTATTTCAGCCAAAACAGTAGCACAACATACCGGTTATACAATGTTTCAGTCTCATCCCAATTATCCAATTTCCAAATATCATTATCGGTGATGGGCCTTTTATATCCTTGTCGCATTAGAGGAGTCATCCACGTAAAGAATATCCCTAGAAAAAACAACGAGGCAAGAAAATTGATATCAATACACCTCTAGAGAACTCACGAGGACGGGAAAAGAGGTATTATGCGACTGATGAGCAATGATTTATATCTGCTTACAGGAAAATATACTGGCCTGCTTCTCAGGGCAAATCTGCTCTCCTCCGGGCAGAGGTTCATAATCAGTATTATCAACAAGCAACTCACTCCTGATTGGAGTATAACCCGGGTACGAATCCAAGCTAGGCAGGTACACCACCATAAGAATTCCAAACAAGCACTGCAGAAAAAAGCGTTTAGTATACACCAGAGATCACTAGAATAGTAGAATATGACTATCAGTCCATCCAATTGAAAACGTAGGGTGTATTTCAACCATGGATGAGCTTTGATTATAAATTTCTTGTAAAATATTTTTGTTCGTGGTTACAAATCATGACCATACAAAAGTGCCTTCGAAAACGGATCCAATAGTATCATTTTGGTGTAACAGAGGGAGTAGACAACAAAGAGGCAAACCTGGCATATTATCTCGCTGCAATATATATAGAATATGGAACTGCATAAGCAAAATAAAAAGTTAGTCTACATATAAAGACATAAACAGGATATGCAGTACAATGATGATGCTACAAATGTACTGTACCTTGAACTGTAGTACTGTCTCACTGGAAGCACAACATTGAACATAGCAGCTTTTCCAACCAGTACATATATGACAACAAACCGGATGTACCATCTAAACTCGGTGATGTAAATTTTTGTCTCCAGCAAAATCATTGTAAGCATACAGCACCAAGCAGCACTCTCGATGACCAATGAAGTAATCTGTAGAGAGATAGGTGGAACTTCTAGTAACTGAAACGGCTAAAGTGGACAGGTATATGGTAGAAATAAAGGTTCAAAAGCATTGCATATAAAGCCACCACTAAACCATCATCACACTATCTTTAGCTTATACTACTCCCTCGGCTTTTTCTGCATATTGCAGGTGCTAGATGACTAAATCCTGGATGAGTTTGCAGGAACAAAAATAGGATCACATTCCCAGTCACTTGTGAGGTGCATACCAAACACAATATGTTTTCACTACATAAGTATAGGTAAGCTTGCCCGACAGTTTCTCAGTAAATATACTTGTCAAGCATGAAAAAGATATCAACATATGAATAGCAATTATGTTATATGTGAGCACTCTAACCTCAAATGGAGCAAGGCCGGACTGCCCATCCAAGTTCATGATGGAGATACCGGTGGCGATCCGATACAGCGGCTCTACGATGCAGTAAACCGCAAGCAGCCCAAGCAGATAGTTGTAGTATGGCGAGCGCAGCTTGTACCGCTGCACCGTGTAGTCCTTGGTCGTCCTCCATATCCGATAGAAGCAGACGCCAAAGAGCGCGAGATACGAGATGCACACCACCAAGGTGTCAATGCCGCAGGGTGTGTACGCCCCAAACGCGCTCTCGACAGTACGAGACCATGTCCCATCCTTCACAGGCTGGCAGTACCATTCCAGTGGTTTGAACCCCATCTCGACAACTCCCCCTTAGCAATTCCCCCAGTCCTCGCTCAGTTCTGATCTTCCCCTGATTTCGAGAAACAAAACGAAACAGAGATACATAATTCAGCCAGTGACCTGCAACATCAATTCACCTACAAACTTCTGTACTCACTAGATGGTCAAGGAGTAACAAAAACTTCAGTAGCTATCCAATAAATGCACTTGCAACATCAATATCACAAAATGTTTCACTCACTAAATGGTCAACGCGCAGAAAAAGACCTCTGTAGCAAACCAATCCAACAATACAATTCGTTGCACGTAGATAAGCATAATCCCCACTAAACCTCTACCCGTTGACCAGAGCGTTAATCATCAAGCATGTGATCGTATCCACAAACAGGATTGATTGAGCACAAAAGGCAAACAAAAACCCCTTCACAGAAACCCGAGAATCCACGAGATCGAGGAAGAATAACACGAAGGGAAATCAAATCACAGAAACTTCGACCGATATTTTTTGTTTTTACCTTCTGAATCCATGGGGATGCAGTGAAGCAGATACAAGTACTACAGGGGGCCTGCCTATCGCTAGTTCAAAAACGAGATATATGCACAAAAAGTTCATCATCCCAACACAATCGGCGCCCAGATGGTCCAACCCACCAGAATTTCTGCGAGGGGTTTTTCGAGCTGGAGCTGGAGCTTTTGCAGCTTTTACACAGTAATTAAACGCTCGGAAAGGAGGCTTTCCTGCAGGTAAACCGCGCGGGGACCCCGGGTTATCTTCTCGGTTGGGAAGATGAGAGGAACGAGAGCCACCCAAACCCAACCCCAACCCCAGAGTTCGAGCGGGGGCTACACGACAAGCTAGGCATCCAAATCAGAGGAGACCACGGCCCCCAGAAACATCGCAGCAGAACAATCCGACGGAAAAGCATCGCTCGGAGAAGGATGGCGGAGGCGGCGGAGGAACTCACCTCGGCGGCGGATCAGGCGGAGAGAGGCGGCGGCGGAACCGAAGCATGGGCATCTCTCTGTCGCGCGCGCCTCCCTTCCCTCTCTCTGTGTGACTCGTCCCGTGGTCGTGGGGACTGCGGAGGGAGAGGAGGAATTATTTATGGGTTTGGATTCGAAGGGATCGCCGTCGTGGGGATGATAAAAATAGCCAAGACGCTGCTGCACTGCACTCGACCAGCAGTAGTAGTATTTAAGTGTTACAGTACTCCCTCCGATCCATATTAGTGGGCATAGATTTGTCTAAATTCATATGTATCTAGTTAAGTATTTAGACTAGATACATGTGTATTTAGACAAAGTTGTGCCCACTAATATGGATCGGAGGGAGTATTATATACTGTAGAAGAATATTTTGCACGGTCCTGCTTTCTCTTTTCTATGAATTTTCGGCGCACTTATTAATGGTGATGTGCGGTGTAGGCCAACGTGACGCGTCAGCTAGGGTTGCAAGCGGGGCGGGCTGGCGGACAACGTGACAGTACAAACTTAGTACAAACGTAGTACAACATGACACATCACACAACACATGCATAGCGATCGATAGATTTTGTGCTAGCTGAGACGTTTTGCGCGCTGAAGCGGGCCGCCGCTTGAAACCCTACGTCAGCTACAGAGAACGAACATGGCAAACAGGTCGTATGTCCTGTAGCAACTCCCAGCGTCTCACAAAATCGACGCACGTATTTGAGTGCTGAAAACTGAAAAGACTGCGTCCATGCAAATCTTTCTGGAAAATATGAAAATATGGAAGTGTGTGTGATCGTGTTTTTTTTTTTTGAAAGGATCCGACACTTATATTCAGGAAACTCAGCGCCAAATTACAAACAGGTCCGTGTGTGTGATCGTGTTCTTCTCCCACGTCACACAAAGAGTTCGTACTCTGGAGAAGGAAGATGCACTTTTTCTGGAATCCAAGCAACTAGTATTGGCCTTCGTATTCCATCGAGATATTTTTGGCTTTTGTAAAAAAAAATCCTAGGCTCGTGCTAGCTTCCTTTCCCCATGATTTTTCAAACATAAAATCGGCAAGGTTTGGTGTATGGTGTGCTTCGTGGTTTGGTGAGGGAACGACGTCAGCGCTGACGGCCGTTTGGGCCTACGCACAGTGGGGAGAATGCACAAGTCAAGAAAGAAAGATCCCGTTTTCTTGATGCGCATCTCTCTTGTTTCTTTTGTCGGAGTTGAATCGTTCTGATACGAAGACTAAACACGCAAATACAGTACAAATGAAGCAGTAGTACTCCACTTCTTGAGGATCGTTTCACTTTATTCGCCAGCTCTTGACTTCTGCCCTTAATAATAATAACAAGCAACAGAATAAGTACCTATGTTTTTCGACTAATCATCCCACGGTTTTGATTCAACGACGAAGTATGACACGACGATATCGACGCATGTATTTCTCACGTGGCAGCCTGCACTAGATCTAGATGGTGCAGACGAGAAAAAGAAACCCTAACCTCCCGAGCCGCCCCACCCGGCGACTCCGGAGGCGCCGCGATCTGCCGCCGCCAGTCCCTCCCCTTCTCGACCGGCCTTGGCCGGCGCCATCGCCGGTTGCCGGCGGTGGTGACCGGCCCCCTTCTCGGATGGAAGGGCGGTGAGGGTGTCGCGGTGGCGTTCCCGTGGGTGGCGGCGGGGCGTTGGCGGCGGCACTTGATGGCGCGGCCGTGGGGCTGCGGCCTTGATGCCGGCGCGGCTTGAGGGTGGAGGACGGGCGTGGAGCTTCGGCGAATCTCCGATGGCGGCGGCGGCAGTCGGTGCCTTTGGTTCGATCCGTCCGGACCGGCCATGGAGTTTGTGGGGTGCTCCTGTCTATTTCCCCTTGGTGTGCTCGAATAAAGGCGGCGGTCCTAGGATTCCGCTTGCGCCAAGAAGAAGATCTGTCTGACACTTGTTTCTTCGATCTGGCCGGATTGTCGAGTTCCGAAAGGCTCCGTCGGCGAACTCCATTGGACAATCAAGTCTGGAGATTGTCGGATCGGGTGGGATTCGGTCACGCGCAGCCATGTTTTTTCTGACCGTTTGGTTTCAGAGGAAGCGTCGCGAAACTCTGCAGTCTGTTGCCATTGGGGGCATGCCTTTCTGTTTCACGGTGAAGTCAGAGTGCGGAGAATGACATGGAGGTCTAGATTTGAAGACTAGTATTGGTGGTTCGATTCCTGGTGGCGATGTAAAATTTGCTTGGTGATTTGTAACTTGGAGCAGCGGCAACGGCAAGTGAGGACGACTGGTTTTGCCTGGCAATGACCTTGTTGAAGATATTGCTTTTGCGAGTGTGGATTTTCTTCAGGGTGAAAACCTATGATCTATGATCAGGGCGACGACGGCGCTTTAGCACTGTTCACTTCTAGGAGGCGCCGCTTTTGGAGAAGATGTACTTTTGCTGTTGTTTTGGTGGTGTTAGGCATGTTGCTACAAGGAATAGATCATTGTAGCGGAACTTTTTTTTTGTAATTGTTCTTCTTTTTATGGGTTGTGTGCATCCGTGTTGTCGCTAGGACAATGAGTTGTTGCAAAGACTGGGTGTAATTGGTATCTCCGCGATATTAATGTATACTCTTTATTAAAAAAAATGTATTTCTCACCTGAAAAGTCCGCCTCCAACATTCAGGGACGGCGTCTGGTGTGTGTGGCTGTTGATGTGTCTTCCCTTGCAGAGTTGCAGTGCTCGTTTCTCAGATCACTGCACAGGTCGTTGCCTACCTGAACCTCGCGGACTCGGTGGCTGCCGCACAAGTCACTGAGCAACCTCTCTGAATACACTCCTGTCGATCGGGAGAGAATAATTAAGTATGCGCACTGATTAGTTTGACAGAGTCAGGGGACAACGATCGTCAGCACACATGTGTCCTGGGGGAGCAAATTCCTCGGCCCGCTCGGAGAGAATTTGGTGCAGATTATCTTTAATATGGTAGCAGCAGATCAGCTCATTGGGGTCCAGTAGTAATACTGTTTTATTGTCCTTTTTATATCTGGATCTCAGCCTTTTAAGATACTCCCTCCTTACCAAGGCTTAAGGCGTAAAAAAAAATCACGTTTTTAGTCAAGGCTTAAGCCGCGGAGGCCCTCCCGAGCGATCGGTTCCAAAAATGCCCCTTCGATCGCAGGCACGCGTACATGCTCTACTACTACTACTACTCCAATCAAACATTACTCCTTGTACGTGGACTAGCACGCATGTGAACAGTGAAAAAATGCATGCAACAGTACCTGCACCATCTGCTCCTTGTGGATGTTCGTCAACGTCCTCCTCATCGTCAACACCATCGCCAGCGCCACGGCCAGCAGCAGGGCCGCTTCCACGAGGACCACGACCTCCACGGCCACGAGCACCTCGCCCTGCTGCTCCGTGTCCAGCTGCTCCACGGCCACGAGCACCTCGCCCTGCTGCTCCGCACCCAGCACCGCCATGGCCTCGTGCGGCGATCGACGGACTAGTGAACATGAAGACGCCGTCGTAGAGATGGTAACGAACAAGCGGTTGCTCAGCTCCGTCGTCGCCGCCGTCTCCCGTGAACTGCTGGCCGCGCCCAGCTCCGTCGTCGCCGCCGTCTCCCGTGAACTGATGGCGGCGCCCAGCTCCGTCGATGCTGCCGTGTCCCGTGAACTGATGGAGGCGCCCAGCTCCGTCGTCGTCGCTTGAGGTTTCCGTGAACTGATGGAGGCGCCCAGCTCCGTCGTCGCCGCTTGAGGTTTCCACGAACTACGGGCGACGGCCAAGCCCGGCGTTGCTCGATTCGCCCACGATTGCCATCTCCATTGATGGTGCGTGTGCTGGGAGAGAAGAACCAGGGAGGGGACACCGTGTGGGAGAGACGAGGAGGTGTGCGTGCTGAAAATTAACTGCGTGCATGCAGGGGCAAGGAAGGAAAGAATCCGATTTTTTCTCTCAAACGATTTCCTTCTTAAAAACTGTGCTGAGATTTTTACGCCTTTCCAGATCGGCTTCCCGAATAAACAAAAATAGAACGAGTACAGGTTCGCACGGAGACCAACATGTTCCGATCACAACAGCTACGGACATGAACTAGAGCTACAGATTCCCCAGCGACACAGAAGTAATTGTGTGCATCTCATGACTCATCCACGACGCCGGCTATGATAATTTCGCAGTCTCGTGCAATAAAAAAAAATCCATCACTGGCCACAATCTAGGGTACTAATAGCATCTCCAACTACGAAGGGTAAATTTGGCTCCCAAACTGTCCGAGGACAGTGACCAGACCGCTCCTAAAAGTGGTCTCCAACAGCCATGTCCCCGAAAGCCTCCCCAAATTGTGGGGTCATTTACATGTGATTGGTGAAAAAGGTGAGAAGAGTCAACAAAGGAAAGCAGACGCGTCCAGTCGTCCCCAAACCCTCTCCACATATGGGGTGAGTTTGGGATGTGCCGGACAGCCCGTACGTATGGGGAGAGTTTGGGGGAGATGATTGGATGCACAATTTTACTCTCTCCTGTCCGGACTATACGTACGACGGTTTATGTACGATAACCGTCCGACACTGTCCGATCTCCCGTCCGTGTGTTCCATCAACATGCAGGAGTCCGTCGGATCTCACGTCGTACAAAAATCGGACTGGAAACCGTCGGACGCCGCCAGCCCCGCGCGGGCGACGGAGGCGCCGAACCCTAGCGCCGCCAGCAGCTCTTTCTCTCCGCCCCTCCTCCCCGCCGCCGCCGGCGAGCGCCGCCGGGCAAAGCCCGTGCGGTGTCGGCGGCGGCGGACCCTCTCGTTCCCCCCTCGTGGTGGCTGGGGCGCGGGCCGCGGCGGCCATGACGGGCGACGGGCTTGGCGAGGGGCTCGACGGCGCGGCTCTCCGGCGGTGTGGTGGCTTCGCGACGTTCTAGCGCGTCCGGGCGCGGCGCCGCCTCGCGGCGGTTGCGGCGACGGGCGGCGCATCTTCTCGGGCCTGGCGGGCTGGTGGCGGTGAGGATCGCCTTTGGTGCTGGTGGGGCGGCGCGGCCATGGTCGGCTCTGGCCGACGGCGGCGCAGCTCGCCGCTCCTGTGTCGAAGACTCGGTAGAGGGTTCTAGGCAGTGCGGCCGCGACGGCGCTCCGGCCGCCTCGCATTCTTGGGTCGGGGCAGGGGCCCTGGCGAGCCCAGTGATGCCCCCTCTCGGTTCTGGAGGCTCGCAGCCATGGGGGCTGCTGGCCATCGACCTCAGGAGGTTGCAGTCAAGGTGGTCGTCCGCTTTCCTTCAGCTCGGCGGCGCGAGGAGTCGGGACGCCGGGGCAGCGGCCCTGGAAGGTGGGGAGCCGGTGGGTTGGCGGGCGAGCCCGAGGTTCTTGTGGTGCTGGCCGAGACCACGGCCGTGTGGACGGGTGGTGCTTGGCGAGGTGCGCTCCGTGACAGTGGTGTGGTCGCCGTCTTGGCGGCGCCATTGCCCTGTGTGGGAGGTGGAGAGGTCATGCCGGGGGGAAACCTTTGCCCAAGTCTTTGCTTGGGCCGCGGCGGCGGCGTCCGTGGACGTCGTTCCCTTCTTGAAGGCGCCGTGCGTGGCTGTCCTCTGCCCTCCGACGTGCTCCGGGTGAAAACCCAAGATCTTCGGATTGGGCGGTGGCGGCGTTCTACGTCGTGATCTTCTTGAAGACACTGCCTTGGAGCTCGCGGTGGGTAGCTCTCTGGAGGCGGGGTGGCGGAGTCTTCTTCGGCGTTCTTCCTCCGGCAAAGCTTGTTGCTTGATCTGCTCTCTCGGCGTTTCTTGTTTGGACCGCCTTGGTTTGCCTCAGCGTGGAGGTGTTTCCCTGGTGGCTGTCTCCGCTGCCGTTGGGCGGGTCTCGGCGGTGTGCAGTGTGTGTTGGTGTGCCGTTCTCGTCGATAGGGTGTGTTTGGCCCGACGTCTTTGCCCGTGTTGACGGTGTGCAGAGTTCGTTGGTGTGCCAGTCCGGCCTCGAGGGCGAGCTTCGGCCCAACACCTTTGCCCGCCAAGCGGGTTATCAACCTCACCGGAGTAGCCTTGGGTGGCGTCTGTCCTGTTGGAGTTTCTTTGGTTGTCCTGTATCTTGGGTGTGTGAGTGCAGTTCGTTGTTGTAAGCTGGGTTCAGCACTTTGTACCCTTGTCGCCGTTGTTGGCGTTATTAATTTAACGTTGGGCCTCTGGCCTTTAGTTTAAAAAAAAACCGTCGGACGCGGAGCAGTTCCGAATCTAGAATCACACCGAGTGGGCCTGAAATCAGCCTGCCGAGTGGAATTTGGGAGGAATGCGCAACATGGACCACTAATTCGGATGAGATGGGCCTAACATGTAATCAGATCACCGAACGGGCTAAAACTCGACGGGCCAGCTGGGCTAGCCGTTTCTTCTCTTCGTGCTGCAGCTCCATACTTTCGAAGTCATTGAGACGCTACAGAGCTCGGTGTGGAGCTGCCTGACAGCCTGAGCGGCACTGCACTGCGCTGCGCCGCGCAGGCAGGAGGAAGCTGTAGCGAGATCAGATGAGCGTGTTGCACGGGAATAGAATCCTGACGACGACGAACGCCATCCGAGGCGCAGCAGCAGCGTACTCACGTCACATCACCCGAGCCCAACGTCGACAAGGACAAAACTCACCTTCGCCCGCCGCTCGGCCCGGCTAGCTCCTCTGAAAAGGCCCCTGCGCTCGCCACGCTCCATTGCCGAAAACCTCTCCCCTCCAAGATGCGGATGCTCTCCGCTTTTCAGTCAGTTTTCTACCCTGCGCCGCACGTCGTCGCACATGCCCGGTGGCCTGGCCGGTGCAGTCAGAGAGAAGGAAAGCGATCGACCCCTTTCCACGGAGTATCACTTTCATAGTTTCATCTAGAGGTGCACGGCATCGGGGAAAATATAAATTTGCGCCGCGCAGTGCAGATCCACAGCCAAGTTCCATTGCGCCATTCCCTGGCCTGTGCAGCTGTGCTTGCTCGCTTCCTCCCATCGTCTTCTAGCTTCGCTTCTCCATTCGTGCTTCAGAGTTACGCCGGCAACAACATCGACAGGTGACCTAATTAAGAACGGAGTGGACAGAGTAGAGTGGCTGCTACTGCATGCTTCACATGCCAACTGCCAAGTTTGCGAGAACCGCGGCACGCCGGAGACACATGGAGCCCTCCCTCGGATGAGGATAGCCCGTAGCTGCTTGCGACATTTCTGTCCTCTTCTACAGCAGCACCGGCGGGCTCACACTCATGTTGATGCAATAGCGACGCTTAATGGCGCACCCTGCAATTATCGGAGAATCGGTTTTGTCTCGTTTTAATCATTAGTCAAGCATACTACACTCAAATGGAGCCCAGATTGCCGATGACAATGACACAGGTCTGCTGCTTTTTAACACGAGATTCTGTCTAGCCAAAATTAACTACTGGTCCCGGGGGAATTCCTCAGACTAAGAGCCAGCTTTGTCTAATTGTGCTAACGGTTCTCTAGCCATTGGCGATATGCACACACAGACCAAGAGAGTGCTGCCGGTCTAGGCACTATTTGCGGCTGCAGAGAAAATGTGCCGCTCACCTTTTGTTTGTCGAGGACCGTGCGTGCATGCGCTCTGGACAATCTTTCAATCTGTGACCATGGGTTTGTGCGTCAAAACTATCATTTGTGGCCGATTCCAAGGTCCAGTGCACCTTTCTCCGGTACATGCAGGAGTATGAGCAGATGTTTTCTACTAGTGCATCACTTTCTACTACAATATTCTAGGAGTAAAAGCCAAACTACTCCTACATAAGTTTAACCAAATTTGTAGAAAAAAACATTAACAACCACACTGCAAAATCAGTATTATTAGATATGTCATGAAACATGTTTTCATATGATATCTTCACTGCTATATATTTTTAAGTTGGTCAAACTTTATATTGCTTGGCTTTTGAAAAAGTTATTGTCCTTTTAGAAACGGAAAGAATACCTAACGAGATAGAAAATCGGCATGTGGCCCATCATCCCATGGGATCCACAACGCTCGGCTTACAGCTTATGTAACGCAGCTAAAAGAATAGTGAGATCCATCTGATTCTCTTCATCACGGGCGCAAATATCAGCTAAAAAGGTCGCTATCCATAACCTATTGGGCAACTGAATGAACAATGAATATATGCAATGAATCAACAACCAAGCAAATAAAATGTTGGCAAACGGCAGAACATTTTTGCATGCTGGGCGGGAGGGATAAAGTGGCCCCATCGGCGGAATAAGTTGTGGCGACGCAAAACGAGAACAAGAAACGGCGGCGAGTCAGCATGTGTGATCACTACGGACTCCCGTAAGAGAACTGGTGACAACAAGGGTCGGCAACAATGGCACGATTCGACGGCTAGAGTAAAATGAAGGAAACGGTGGAGACAAGGCTACCGGCATTTGCGGCTCGTACACATACCGGCTGAGTAGCTGACCACCAATTAAACTGGACCACGTGTTATGTCAATAAAAAGAAACACTCCTACCAACATGTGTTGGATGAAGATCCATGAAAAGTGAACGGTCCATAGAAATTTGAGGATTATTGTTCCTCACTCTTAGCCTTCTTTAGCCTTTTACATCGGATGCATGTTTCATGTCATGGACACTCGGAACAATGATTCCCTTTGTCAACGCAACTTTTTTTTTTTTTTGGTGTATAAAGGCGAGATATGTTGGCCTTTGATATTTTCGAGACAATTTTTCTACATTTATGTTTTCTCTCGCTAGGGATATCAACCCGGCCCTCTACCCTTGACAATACGTCAGTCAATCGATCTGCTGCTAAATGTGATCTGCTGCTAAATGTGGCCTAGCCGAGTCTCGAGCCACGTACCCTCCAGCTCGTGGAACGCCTTCAGAATTAAGACTTTGAGGATCGGTCCATTATAGACGGCTACGTAAGAAAAATCATAAGAATGATGCTCCAAAACATAGAACATTAACAAGCATAGTCAAAGGACCACTTCTTGCGTATGTCTAAAAAGGATTGGGAGGCAACCAACATGTGGAAATCTGAGTGAGAGGTGTCTCGCTCCATAGAACTCTGGTATGTTGTACTGGAGCAGCGGAAGCGAGTAAGGAACTCCAAAATTTTCTTATGTATTTTTGTCATTCTTACATACATGTTTATTCTATGCTGATATAGTGAAATTTGTATTTAATTTTTTTAGCTCTATCTATGAGAAGATGAAATTGCATTACGAAAAATTGTCACAGTCTGTATATGATCGATATGATAAATTTTGCATTCTGAAGATGTTTTTATCACTCTTATGTGTATATTTACATGAGGTCGGACCTTGATTTGAATCGTTAATGCTTTTCCTAACATAGTTGTTTCAAATTAATATTCTTGCATCTTTTAATGTGTGTATAAATATAGTTTATTATAACAAGTGTATATGTACTTAGTAAATTCTTGAGCAAGAAGATGGATTGTGATATATGTATGTGCGATTTTCACATTGTAGATATAACTTCTCCAACTTTTTAGACATAGCACCTTATCCGATGTTGAAGCTTTGAGTAAGAATACAGTAGACAAGAAATCGAATTGAGAAAGTTATATAAGGGCATACAAATATCGTCACTACAGCCAATGGTTTCTCACACTTGGATCTCATCTTAAATACTTGATATTTCCATGATTTTTTGGAAAATGAATGTGTGACTTTAGTTTGGAAGAATCTCATAAAGGTCACCACTCAAAACCTAACAAGTGGAACGCTGAGAACAAAAAAACTAACAATTGGTTGATCGTGTATCTTCTCATTGAGATATTTTCTTTGCCATTAACAAGTGTGGAACAACTTGCCAAAATATGGAAAAGTAGTGATGTGAGCGAGGAATTGAAAGTACTTTTTTGAAGAAGATTATTTATAGAAAGTACATGCTAAAATAAGCTCCAAACACCCAAACCTACATTTTTTTCGAAAAGCCGGCAGGAGTGCTTCCCAATCGTATAGAAAGGCAAGAAATTTGGTATTGTCAAGCCCCAGCCCGAACAGTTGCACTGTGCATGATCTAAGAGACCTGGGTAAAAAAGCGCCAAGAGGTTTGGCTCCCCATGAACCCAAAGTGATTGAGTGAACTGCAGAGAGATACACTTTCAGGTGAAGATGTAACAAAAAAGTGTGCAGGTTGAGTTAAGGAACAACACTACTTCCGACAATACTACTTCCGACAATATGGTGTGCAGGTTGAGTTCTCCGAATTTTTTCAGATGTACAATCAACTTGCTCTCGACAAATCTATCAGCAGCTGCTATTGTCTGTAAGTAATTTATTCGTATAATTTAATTATTTATAGTTAAGCTCGTTCATTGCTTGTAATTATCCTCACAACATTCTTTTGTACGCTATTATGCAGAATGAAGATTCGTGAATGCCGAATGGGAGGAATCTGGGACATTGGGTTCATTGACCCGGATAAAGTTCATGTCAAGACCATAACTGACCATCCCGAGGACACAGAGAACGTTTTGCTAACGTTTTTTAAGCGACAAAGTACCAAAAAGGAAATACTTTTTCCTTACAACTTCGGGTGAGTGTTACTGTCTTGTACACATTTTATTTTGCTTTCCCGATATTAAGTGTAATTGATGAGTTCTGAATACCTGTGTATATAAATGTGCGCAGGTACCACTTCATTCTGCTAATCATTAGACTCGAGGAAGTAGAAGTTGAAGTCTGGGACTCATTAAGGAGAGTTCAAGATGAGTACAAAAGCGTGCGTCTAATGCTCAAGAGGTAATTTCAATCGCACTATATCGGCATCTTTCGTTCATTTTCGGATATCAAAAGTATAAGTAATAACTCCTCAATTCATTTTCTTTTCCGGGCAGGGTTTGGAAAAAGTTCATCGCGGAAGAACGCGGTGAATGGAAAGATAAGCTGCAGTTCAAGGCTAACAACGTAAGTACTACTACGTATCTAAATCTGTGTATCTTTCTAATACCATTATTATTCTCTTGATTATTATTTGATTAAATTAAATTCTTGTATAGTGGTGTCAATTAGAGAGTCAATAGTGTAAGAAATCGAGAGGTACGTAAACATCATACACAACTTTTATTTTGCTACCATCAATTGTGTTTAGTTTCGATCATAACTGATTTGATCTCCTTCTTTTAAAGATGTCAAGGAAGCGGAACCAGCTCCTACCAAAAAACCGCGTAAAAGCTATTGCGGAGGAATTGGCGGGATTCATTCTGACGCATGTCGTAGATGAATTCGGTGAATTCCACTATGTTGAAAAATAGACTCCCTCCATGCATGTACTAGGTAGCGGTGATCTCCATAGTAATTATGAGTACTTTATATGTAACGAGAGTACTTTATATGTGTAATGAGTACTTTATATGTGTAGTGAGTACTTTATACGTGATCTCCTCCGAAACCCTGAAATGAGCGAAAAGGAAAAAAACAGAAACCCTAAACCCCGAAAAATAAGCGAACAGAAAAAAAACCAAAAACCTAAACCCCCCTGAAAAAATAAGGGGGGGGGGGCAAAAAAAAGCAGGAACCTTTACCAACCGGTACTAAAGGTCCTCAGCTGCGCGCGCGCAGGTTCGCCCACGTGGAGGGCCTTTAGCACCGGTTGTATATACAGCCGGTACTAAAGGGGTACCCCTTTAGTCCCGACCTTTTAGTACCGGTTGCACAACCGGTACTGAAGGCCCAATAAGGCCGGTACTGTTCTACCAGTGCATAATCAGTCCCCCTGGTACAACAAATCATGCATCACCAATTCAATTATCCAGTAGACCACACTAGCACCGCGTGACCTGTGTAGCTAGGTAGCACGACTCACTCGGTCACATGTCCATAATTTGTTTGTACTACTAGTGAATCCAAAACTCATGAACGACCTTGGCCGGTCACAGAATCATCAGAGTGATAGCAGAAGAAGTAGCCATGATTACCAATCACGTACGCGTGAGCAGTCGTGCGGAGAAAACTCCGGTCAACTTTAGCAAACGGCGAAGAGAGGGTACAAGACAAAAGTATATATGAGCCGACGAAATTGCATTTAGGAAAATTTATCCCAATCTATATATAGTATGATAAAATTTGCATTCTAGAAATGTTTTTTCTCACTCTTATGTGTTTATTTACAGGAGGCCTGTAATACCCCACAGTTATAAGACTCGAGAGGGTAGATTTAGGAATTTGCATTTGTGCATTCATGCATCTTTTGGCAAAATCCAGATAATTTTCGCGCTTTTGTGTTAAAAGAGTCATAGGGTCGATACCAGACGAGTGTCGATGACCAAGGAGTCAGACATCGACAGTTAGTCGAGGTGTATCGATAAACCCTATTCTATTTTACAAAAACCCTAACACTTTTATTTCAAAGTGATGATTTGATTTTTGACATGACTTAAGTATGAAATCAAATATTCTTTAACTCATCTCATTCTTTCACACACACAAGTCATATTCACAAGTAAGTAAAATAAATGTTTATGGATGGAAACATCCATTTCATTTACCAAATCAAATAACACAATGTTTACTAACATGTGGGAATTGATTTCACATAAGAATAAGACATTTATTTTCACCACATTATGAAGCCATGTCACATATCACACTCACATGGTCATTTACAAATTCATAAGAGGAGTTCAATTACATCTCAATTCATGGATACAAATCCATATCCATACACAAGTCACATACTCATTGTGACTACATTCTTACACTCATAATTACAACCCGAATTACAAATGTTACTCAAATATAAACCTTACAATGTTGATCTATTACAAAAGGGAGTAAATAAAATCCTAAACTAAATTCTTCACTTGTCTTTGCTTGGAGTCTTCAACCTGCAAGAACAAACATCATAAACCGAGTCATGGTTCGAGCATTAGTTCGAGTCAAGGCTGGGAGAGTAGTAGCAGAGCATCATCTGCTCATCGATTCCTAAGCCAAGGAGGGGCATGTGTAGGAGTAGCATCTACTGAAGCTAGGGGAAGAGAAGCAAGGGGATGAAATCGACGTTTACCTGGCGTCCATGGCCGTAGCTCCACGGCGGCGAGGCAGAGCTCGCGCTACCGGTGGAGGGGGCGCAAGGAGGTAGAGGTACACACCATCACCACCCCATGGCGGCACGGGGGCAAGCCCTGCACCCAGCCATGGCGAGCACGCCGGAGAAGAAGAAGAAGACACGGCGGCGGGCGAACCCTAACCCTAGGGCAAAGGGGATGCGCGCGGCCACGAGAGGAAGCAACACCCAAATCGCTCCGGTGAGGGGGAAGAGAGGAGCGAGGGGAGTGTTTTGCCCCACACCACGGTGGCGGAGACGGCCGGAGTTGGCCGGGGCAAGGCGGCGACGGCGCTGGCGACATGAACGCCTGGGTGAGGTCGGGCTCGGGCACGAGCGAGAGAGAGAGAGAGAGAGAGAGAGAGAGAGAGAGTGGCTCGGGTCGGTTGACCGACCGAGCCAGGCTCGAGGTTAACCTGGCTCAACCAAGTGGAGCCAGGGGCATTTTGGTAATTTCACCCAAGAAAAATTCAAAACTTCCATAAGCTTTTAAAAATTCAAATAAAATCCTAAAAATACAAATAAAATATGTAAACATATCAGCAGAAAATAATCTATCCAAATAAAATGTTACTTTGAATTTTTGAAAAAGATTTCTAGAAGCAAAAATTCAAAGGATCCTTAAGTGGAAATGACTTTGAAATATTTCAAATTATTTTCAAAAGAAAATAATATGGGAAAATTATATATCAAGTTCAAAATATTATTTGAACTACATTATGACTGTCATGTTACTCATCCTACCTAAAATACAAATCAAATCATCAAAAGAAATCCTTAACAAAACTCTGGGGAATTTTTGGGAAAGAATAAAAATCATCTCATTCTATGCATATTGGCATGTAGTTGGTTTTTCAACATTGTCTGATACAGACAATGGTATTGATTTTCAGAACACGAAGGTCCCAATTCGTCGGAAGCTTTAGACTGCATTACCTGTCAGTCTCAAGGCAAGTTCCAACTTGCATGTTCTACTTGATTAATTTTATCAAAGTAATTACAAATTACTATGGTTTATCATTGCATGAAAAAGAAAAACCTATTTTCGAATGATGTGAAATGCTATACATATATGGCTGGCTGGCAGTGGAACCACGGATTGATATTGTGGTGGAGGTTCCACTGTATGGGAAAGTATGTACCTAGGATTAATAACCCATGGCCCAGTGATCCTTGCGCCGTATTGAAGCATCAGCCAACAGATTCACTATGGATGGGCTCGTCAGAGGTTTCTTCCCTCGTTCGCATATCCTCGGCAGGCTATTACCTGGTTGCGTCCGTTGCGGCGGCCAACTGCGTGGAAGCGCGTGACCTTCCCACCTGACGGGGTGACTGGAATAGAAGCTCGGGAGGGGTGGCGGGCCAGTGGTCTTAGTTACCAGCCGCGTCACAAATGGGCGGATATGTGTTGTGCGGGGAGGCGACTCCACATGACTTGTTGCCCTGAGTTCTGGCTATAGCACACATGGTGTGCAAAGAGAGCAAAAGGAGCCAGGCTGCTGTTGGGTAAAGTGGTGCAGCTCTGCAGAGTTAAACAAAGAAATTGTGACTGTCACATCCTTGTTCCAGGAGGAAACTACAGACCGCAGCGGGAAAGGCATCCCAAGTGATGACTATAAACCCGTGGAGGCTGGGGGCATAGTTTTCTAAAATAAAATGACCTTTTCCTAAAAATGTTTTACAAAAGATTGCATATACATCCATGACTTTTTGGTCAGGATGGTAGATAGTGCATCATACACTTTATCATCTATTAATTGAACTTGCTGGGTAACGCTAGTGTTGCTCACCCTTTTCCTCCGTTGATCTCTGCTTAGACTCTGATGAGATCGCTGAAGACGACTTTGGAGCATATCATGCCGACGAGGTGTATTTTGAAGCACCTGATCTGTCTGGAGGAATAGAAGGCGTCGACTACATCATCGCCTACGGAGCCGACGACGCCAAAGAGGAGGAGGAGGAGACTTAAAGTTATCATAGTAGGAACCTGGCCGAGTCAGTCTAGACTAGTACTACTTAGCGGCTGAGCCAAGATGGTTCTTAGTTTGCTGTTTTCTATCGCTTGTAGGTTGACTCCTGTCAACATCGCAATAGTAGACATTCCTCCCATGTCAGAGGAAGACGTCGATGTTTTTATGCATTTCTGGCTTGTAATCTTTAGCAGTGTGTAATAAAGTGGACCCGCAATGTTTCTGTTGTACTACTCTGAGTGATGTAATATTTACGGATTAGTCCTTCCGTGGGTGTTATGTCAACGACTTGTACACTACAATATGCAGTGGTGTGCTGGGTCACCGCAAGGCCGGACATTGATGTTGATGCTGAACCGCTAATGTTTTTGCTGCAATTTGTTGTTTCAGCTTATTATTCTTGTAACCTTTAATATGTCTATAATTACATTTATATCAAAACATCTGTATATGTTAAGAGTAAATTCCGGAGCAAGAAGATAGACTTGATATATGTATGTGTGATTTTCACATATCAGATATAACGTTTCCAACATTTGAAACATAACACCTTATTTGAAGTTAAACCTTTGAGTAAGATTACATTATATGATAAAACAAATTGAGAAAGTAATATAAGGATATAAATATACTCACTATAACCGATGGTTTATCACACATCGACCTCCCCCTAGATACTTGATCTTTATAAGTATAACTTTCTGGAAAAGGATTATGTGACTTTAATTTCAAAGAATCTCATAAAGGTTGCCAAGTCATGACCTACAAGTGAACGATGAGAACAGAAAAACTCACAATTGGTTTGTCTTGTTCCTTCTCGTTAAGACATTTGGTTTGCCATTAACAAGTCTGGAATAGCGGCCAAAATATGGAACAAGTGATGATGTACATGAAGACTTGCAACTTGCAAGTACTCATCTTTAGGTCATATGATTTTTTGTAACATGTGATTATTATTATTTATAGCAAGCACATACTAAAAGAAGATTGGAACGGCTATTCATACGTGAAAAGTAAGGCATTTTTGCATTGGTTAAGCCCCAGCCCGAACAATTTCACTCTGCATTATCTAAGAGTTCTGGGTCAAAAGTGTCAAGAGATTTGGCTCCCTACGAACCCAAAGGTGATTGCGTGAATTCGGATGGATACACCTTAACAAAAACTACTACTATATCAGTTTGGAAAAATTAACTTGTACCCCATGGCAATCTCTAACGAAAAACTAAATTAAGTATGTTAAGCAAATTAACTAATGCACATGTACAAAGAAAAACATCCATCCACAACCATCTGAAAGTAAGACTGAACCGGTTTCGATCATGCCAAGAATAAATCATTTCTAAATAATTGCATGTTTTTTTAGATTAGGCACTTTAGATATAAGATTTTTTTTGTTTAGTTAATCCCCTTTTACAAAGATCATATATGTTGTCTTGCCTCATCTCGTTTGATATGGCGTGATTGGTTGGTTGGTAAAGAAACCGTTAAAATAAGAATCTAATTAAATACAATACTCAACTTTCTTGAACATTGACAACATTATTATAGAAAGTGCGAGTTTTTCTAAACCTATTAGTTTGACTAGAAATCAAGTATTTCTTTGTATGGATGCCATTCAGTAAGTTGAAATTATTTTTTACATTAAAATATGTTAATTATGATCATTTTAAAAAGGATGATAACTTCATGGTATATAAGGTACCTACAGTGTGTCAAATAAAATTTTGGGCCCGGGGTGAATAAAAATAAATAAAATTTATACTGAACTTTTATACTTCTCTAGGTCTTATTTTTGGCATGTCCTTATATTACAAGTATAATTTTATGTTTGTTCTTAAAGTTTAACCACATAATCGATAATATTAACAATTATTAGTTGGTGCGCTTTTACAGTTAATCCATTGAAAGATGCATAAAATAAAATTTTGGGCCCCAGATGAATAAAAATAAATACAATTTATGAGAGATGTTTTGGTAGTCATGGGGTGTGTGCGCACCCCTAGTTGTCTTCCGATCCATGTTGAGATCTGTGTACTTCGATGCATGCGTGTTGACCGAGTATGCAGACGCTTCTGGTTAACTTCGTTAATCTTTCGGCGGTACTGATTTGCGTCATCGAGGAAGGAAGGCTACCAACTTAAACAGTTGTTTTCGAAAAAAAGTTGTGGGCCCTTGGATCATTACTCCCTAGTCCCGTGACTCTCTCTCCTTTATCTTCTCCGAGCTCGGTGGCCTAGGAACCCTCCAGCATCCCCTTTCTCGCGGTAGTGGCAGCGCCATGCGCCGACAGGTCAAACGACGGAGACACGCTTCGGCTTTGTTCCTCTCCTCAAGTGGCATGGGATACCGCCATCTTTCCCTGAGCCGAGCGCCTCCACGCGGACCAGGAGCGTCGGGACCGAATACTCGCAGGCCTGGACCACATCTTCGGCGCCGCCGCCGCGGCGGCCTAGACTGCGTCCCCTTTGCGCTTTCGCCTCGTCATCTGATCGGTGGTCAAGCGCTGACCGTGGCCTGGAAAGAGGCGTCATGACGCGGCATGAAGTTGAGCCGATCTCACCGCCCATCGTCCAGTTGACCGATGGATGGGGAACTCCTCGGCGCTGGACACGAAGACCTTGGACCCGGAACCGCCATCTCAGACTGAGCACGGCCGACTGCAGTAGCTGTAGTTATCGGTGGGGAAGAAGAAGTGCAATGCGTGCGATCGGTGAGGAGGAGTGGATGTGGAGGCACTATTGAGCTACGGTTGGGAACTGGGAAGGGGTGGGTGTGGATGGGAGGAGTGGGTGGGGTAGGGAACAGCCTTTTGTCAGCTCGCAGTGTAGTGTGAGGCAATTAGCAAGGCGCAGATCCATGGTTTATGTTAATCGTAGTTTGACTAAAATGACAGATGTTAGACAGAGGAGGGGTGCGCACACCCCCCCCCCCCCCCCCCTAACTACCGGATCATTTCTGTACAATTTATACCGAGCTTTTATACTTCTCTAGGTCTTATTTTTGGCATGACATTTTATTACAAGTATAATTTTATGTTTGTTCTCATAGTTTAACCAAATAATCGGTAATATTAACAATTATTAGTTCGTGCGTTTTTACAGTGAATTCATTGAAAGATGATAACTAAGTTGTATTTTGTAACAAACTTTGTTATATAACTATGTTTTCTACAATGCATAATTTGTATAGTTTATAAGTATATATGTTAAAGATTCGGAAAGAGACCTAACAAATGTCTAAATAGTTGTTTCTAGTGTATGATTAACCATCTTTATAGAAAATTGTAGAGTATAAACTGAACCAATGACAATACCTTTTTCATGGTCAAAATTGTCTAACAACTCAAATTTCGACACAGTGTGCATGTTTGTACTTGATATTGAAACAACATTTCTTATAGTAATCGCCAGTGAAAACAATATTGTGGATTCTAATATGGATGCATATTTTAATTCTATTATTTGATATGCTCTTTTGCATTGTGATTGGTATCATCCAATAATATATTTTGTTGCGCGAAATTAAAATAGAAATCTAGGTAAGTAGATCTCCGTAAAACCTATAGGATTCACTGGAAAGACAATATCATGGTAACTAAACTTGTTGTCGGCGGTCACATTGGTTTATTTCTATGTCCAAGAGACCCGTGTGTGTATTTGGTTAATTATTTTATTATGTTAAGATATTCCCTCCATCCCAAGATGATAGGGTGCATGAGGTTTCACCATCTATTAACTCACGTTTTTTAGCAGTACTAATAGTATGGATCGAGATTGTATAAGTGTCATCATTGCATTTTGTCTTGTGGAATTAAAAACTCATAAGTATTTATACTATTTTGTAGACATTTTATAAGTGAAAATTATAGTCAAAGTTGTGTGTTGTTCGCCAGAAAAAGTAAGTCATGTTTTCATTTTCTAGGGGAAAAATGAATAATGGCATAATGATTACTATATAGACTTTAACATATTGGACCCTTCTCTTCTCTGGGCCCTGGGTGGTTCCCTTCTTGCCCGGTTTCAGTTCTGGTGATAAGTGTGTTGGAATCATTAGCAAGCTCGGGACAAGTTTAATCTAGTTTGGTGACATGAAAAGTATGCAACATAAAATTTATTGCACACGAGAAATTAGACATAAAAGTTACCTAAAGTGGGAGAGATAGATGACTAGTGAGTGAGGTGCAAAATGTTGTTCTCTTTTCTTAGGCAATGTACAATGTACCCCCTTGTGTGGGCACTTTTGCATGTAGATACCTGTCCGCGGCGGCCTGGTAACCGTATTTTGCATAAGTTATTCAAACAAGGACTCTTACTTAGGTGTCAACGCCAAAAAAAAGATCGGTAACTACGCAAATGATGAAATTTAATCCCTAACGTCTTGTATAAGCGCCCCATTGTAGATAGCCTTATGCTACAAGGAAATATAGAACATAGTACCATACTTGTTGGAGGTGATTGTCACAACCCCGTCTGGAAACGTCGAAACAAGTACGAAGAGATTTGTTCCAAGGGTCTTTTAACTTTTTCATCGTAGAACCTCTACAATTTGTTTTGTACTGCTGAGTTTTGGACACAAATGTACATTCGTATATGCCATTGGATCCCCAAAAATGAACGTTCCGTAGCAAATTGGGGGATACACGAACCGTGCACGTCCAGTAGCTACTTGTGTAGGGAGCAGCTCTATACGAACATATGACACTCCAACAAATTCGTCGAACTTACATCAAAGTGCAGCAGTCCGCCGGATTCCGCATTATACAAAAATGGGACTAGGAATTATTGTACGTGAAGTAGTTTCGTTGTTTGATTATTTAAAGTCGGGCTCTACTTGAGCCTTTCATCTAAAGAAAATAGTTTCGTTGTTTAAGTTCCGGTCATATTTACAGCAAGAGACAGAATGGGACAAGACTAATTAGTTAAGAATACCGATAAATGCAAAACTAGCTTGGTGCTCAATCATCAGCATGTTTGACCAATCAAAAATTGGCAATACTCCAGTACAGATGCCTCCTGGTCACCAAGTTGGACCAGGTGTTTGTAAGGCCACCAGCTCCGATGATGAACCCATAAATATGCCATAATCAGGCCTCCTAGTACAACAAATCATGCATCACCAATTATCCAGTAGAGAGTAGACCACACTAGTGACAGCAAGCGCGTGACCTGTGTAGATAGGTAGCACGACTAACTCGCTCACATAGTCACATGTCCATAATTTGTTGTTTGTACTGTACTAGCGAATCCAAAAGACAGGAACGACATTGGCCGGTCACAGGATCATAACAACAGAAGTAGCCATGATTACCAACTATACGTATGTACAGACAGTACAGTCGTGCAGAGAAGAAAAACTCGGTCAACTTTAGCAAACGGCGAGGCAGGGTAGAAGACAAAAGTATATTCATCCGGTGACGACATCGATGATCTGGGGCCGAGGCGAGTGAGCGCATGATGACATGGGACGGGACGGTGAAAAGCGCCAAGAGATCCGAGTGATAAAAACTTGCGCCTGCAGAATCACCACTGACGGAGAGGCGTGGCTGGGGCCGCCGCCCCATCCCTCTGCCTGCGTCGTGTAATTCATCAGAGTGGGTGCTGCCCTGCTCGGATAGGGCTCCAGCCCCGACCAGTCCTTGTCCAGTCCGGCCGGCCTTGGGACCTCTGTTTGACCACCACCACCGTGCTGATGCTCATCAGCTCAAAAGGAGCTTGGGGGTTTGGACTGTTAAAAGCGCACGCATCTCGAGGAGGCCTAGATTATCTTTAAGCTAGTGTTAGTACCACTTGTTGAATCTGGCGAGCACAGAGGGATAACCTTCTGTAATGGGAGAAGGATTATGCTAATCTGGGTAAAGCTGAGATTGTAAAGAGGATGGACACTTTCTGAAGAAAAGATCGTCTAACGTAGTTAGTTCGTAACAGATCCAAGTAGTACACGGTGCAGCGGTAGAATTTATTTAGGTATCGTTTTGGAAAGGAGATTGTCACGGGCCTGCCGGTCCAGAGTGTATAATAGAAGAACTAAAAAAGGCAAGACATCACAGCGTGCCTGTTAGATCTCTGCTTACAGTGCCTAGTCCCCACCGCTCCAGTGGCTCTCTTCTCCCCTCACGCTCCTTCCTTCCCCTCCTACCCACCACCCGCTTCTTCTTCCTCCCTCCCTCGCTCACTCTCACTCTCACTCTCAGTGGCCGCCCAAGCACGGGGCAATGGAGTATGAGAGGATACACACGGTCAAGGTATGTACCAGCTCCATCCAAGCCGACTAGTGGCTCCTTTGATCCCAGCTGCTCTGCTCACTCACCGGCCACTCGATTCGTACCCATTGCTGGTGTTCTTTCCAGTGACGCATCTGTCTGTATGCTTCATTTACGTTTCCCCTTTGCTTTTCCACAAACATTTCATTTTTCTGTTCTGGGTATAGATGTGCTTTCCCCCCCCCCCCTCCCTCCTCCTTCCCAAGCTTGTTGTTGTTGTCGCTGCGTTTTAAGGTAGCCTCGCTTTCTTCCATATGAAGATTGAAGCTAGTCTCGCGCTGTAATAATGTCAGAGTTGAGAAATTTGGAAACCATTTGAGCCATGATTTTGTAGTAAAAGACAGCAGATTTGGTTAGCGATTTAATTTGTATAGGAGTATCTGTTAAGTTGTCACTTCATTATGTAACATCTGTTAAGTTGTCACTTCATTATGTAACATCTGTTTTCTAAATGCAAAGGAAGCTAACTGCATAGTTAAAAGTAAGCGTACTGCAAAATATGCAGTTCCGCAGGGAAAAACATCAGTTCTGCCTAGGTGGTACAAATCTCCAACGCCCATTCTGAAGAATTTTGCGCTGGTACCATTTTACATGCTAAAGTTGATGATAGTATCCCGGGTACCCGGTCAGGAAATAGTAGTGCCAAATTGTCCTTGGTACTGACTCTCAGTGTCACAAATCTCTAAAATCTTGCATGGCACTGGTACTTCTGATTTCTTAGCGGTTTATAAAATTCAGACTCCTGCCTAGAAATATTTTCAGCAAAATAGTATAATACTGAGGTTAATTACCACAATACTACCTTGAATCAAGACAGTTGCAATGCTTCCATAGATAAAGACTTACCTATTTGGTGTTCATGCAGGCAGGTGCCCTTTCTCCCACAAAGCTAAGAATGAAGCTCCTGGGAGCCCACAATCGCGTGAGGGTCATCAGCAACAGCTCGGCTCGGACATCGCCTTCTAAGAGCGTCGAGCCATCGCAGGCGCAGAACAGACTGTTAGTATGCGATGTTCTTGATGATGGTACTATACATGGTGCTACATTATCTATGCTTAACTTGCTTTTTCCCTACCCAAGAAAATTCACATAGCCATCTTGGTTTGCAAAAAACAGTTTCAGATAGCTCTGGTGCCTCCAAATGCCCTACATCAGTTAGCAACGGTGAAGCTTTGGATAAGGATCCAGCAGTGGATAGCAACAAGGTTCAGAACACGTCCAAGAGTTCAGTCCACCAACCTGCACCTAGCAGCTCAAGCGTGATACACCCCGTGAGAACCGTGGAGGAAGACAGTAATGAATGTGATAGTGGTCTCGACAACGCTAGCACCAGCAGTTTTGAGTTCCATGGAGACGATAAAACAGCGACGCAGAATCCGACGGTGGGGTATTTCTCTAGACAGGCTTCCTCCAAGTGGAACGACGCGGAGAAGTGGATTGTGAACAAGCAAACTGTTCAGCAGAGCAACACCAAGGGCGCATCACAGAACCAGAATACATATCAGGGAAATCCGCCGCACCCCGGGGTGGCATTGTGCCCAAACATCCAAACCGTGGCGCATTTGCTCGCCCCATTCAGAACATGAAAAGATTCAATCCGGCTTCATCGGCCTCTCGAAGCATATTGGAGAGGCTGTCTTTTGCTTCACACCAGCCGAAGGCGGTCAGGCATGCAGATATCTGTCCAGTTCAAACTGATACCAGTGCCACCTCAGAGTATCAGAAGGGGGTGACTCATACCAGTTCAGTTGCAATTAATCCCTGCAATGATTCAGAAGGTAGCTTTCTCACTTGTTACTTTCTTTGTAAGAAGCACTAGTAGCACCATAGTGTAACAAGCTTTGTCGCCTTATTGTCAACTGATATGAATTATTGCATGCAGCTATTTCTACAGTTCAATCCGTGTCCGTCAGAGATGTGGGCACTGAAATGACTCCAATACCAAGTCAGGATCCTTCGAGAACCGGAACACCACTTGGGTCTATGACACCAAGTCGGAGCCCAAACTGTTCGATACCATCAACCCCAGTAGGAGGCCGATCATCAATAGGAGAAGACAATGGAGATGATGGTCCTTATTTCAACAGAAAAGGTGGCACGAATGAAATGTCTGAGGATGAAATCAGGCTTAAGGCAAGGAAAGAGATTGCTGCGCTAGGTGTACAACTCGGAAAGATGAACATTGCTAGTTGGGCTAGCAAAGAGGAGCTAGAACTAGTATCTGCCACACCAACAATTGCTGATCTCGAGCGGATGAAGAAGGAATATGCTGCTCGTGCGGCGGCATTCGAGGATGCGGAAAATTCTAAACATACAGCAAGGTATATTCAGTCAGACTATCTGTTTCCCTGTTGTTTCTTGTTCTAATGAGCCGCAAAGGCAGATCGAAACCTGATCACATCCTGTTGATACTGAGTTATTTATCTGCTCTGAAATGTACTGTGTACAACTCAGATTCAAGAAGGAAGAGCTGAAGATCGAAGCATGGGAGAGCCGCCAAAGAACAAAAGTTGAATTCGAAATGAGGAGACTAGAGGTGCATTTCCACTATACTTTTATCATCTGAATGTATCTTAGTCTTATATGTACTCCGTAGCAGTTACTGAAAAATCGTTCTATGGCAGGAACGCGCGGAGAGAATGAGAAGCGAGGCGATGGCGAAGATGGCCGAAAAGCTCGAGATGGCTCGCCGTCTGGCTGAGGAGAAGCGGGCCTCGGCCAACGCCAAGATGAACAAGCAAGCAGCAAGGGCAGTTCAAAAGGCCGATCAGATCCGCGAGACGGGACGAATCCCACGGTCGCATATCCTATGCTGCGGCTGCTTCTGTGAACCTTAGTGGCGTATGTTTAGCAACATCTAGGCTGTTAAATATGGTCGTGAGAAATCTAGTTTCGTGGTCGCTCTATAGTCGGCATTCCTTGGTTTTAGTATGCAAAAGGGAATGTCTGACTAGGTAATTCAGGTGTACACATTCTTCGCTGTCATGGTATAAATAATTCCAGTGCCTGCATTTGTTTGCTCGGTGTGAAATACCAAGTTGTGTTTTGAAGAAAGGGTACTAGGCTTTTCCATCATTCAATGAGACCATGCCGACTAATGGATTCATCTTAGCCTTTCTTCCTTTTCATGATGAACCAAGTTACAGGTCATGGCATGTTTCTGGGATCTCACATAAAGTAGCTCATCAGTCTTGGTTCTGCACTGTTCACGGGTCTCTTTGGACAGAAACGTTCACGGGTCTCTGAGAGCAGTGCATTGGTACATCGCATGACGCCGTGAACAGTAAAACGAATAGCGAATCCCCGTTGGTGAAATGAACCAGTGAGTGAGAGATGGCCATGGAATAGAAGGGCCAACGGGCAGCGGCTGACGAGTAAAAGGCGCGAGGAAAAGTACATTCAGCACGTAACAATGGACTCGCTTAACTTGGTGTCAGCGAGGCTTTGATGACAGTGTAGCGGGCCGTACCTTCAGTAGTCCCTCACTGTCTAAAGCAGCCCGGTGGTCAGTAGTTCAGTACTCAACTCACTGAATCTATCTACAGTTGACATTTCATATCGTGCTCCACCCTTCCATGCTGCAAAAAAGAGCTGGAACAGGTCAGTACGTGATCTTTGGAGACATATGTATAGCAGTTGGCCTGTTGACCAGGAAACTGAATATGGAAGGCCCAAGGAATATGGATATTCTCATTTCTCAGTAAAGAAATGTGCATCCCTTGACATTATGTGAGTGGAACGAGGAGAAAGGACTTCAACCAACAGAAGAAACTCCTAGTATACAGCATCTACATATTTGTTTTCTGAAAATCTAACTGCAGATCCTAATCCTAAACTGTACGTGATCTTTGGAGGCAGGGATGGAGACATATGTATAGCACTTAACCAGTTGACCAGGAGACTGAATATGGATATTTTCATTTCTCAGTAAGGAAATGTGCATCCCCTCATCGTGTTTCAATGCCTTTTATCTAAAAACAGGTGTTTTGTGCTAACGGTAGAAAACCCTTGCAATTATACGAGTGGAACGAGGAGAAGGGACTTCAAGCAACAGAACAAACTCCTAATATTCAGCATATCTACATCCTTTTTCCAAAAATCTAACTGCAGATCCTAATCCTAAACTATATCTAGAGAAGTTGGGTACTCCATGCTTATATGACAGCTCCATCACGCAAGTTACACACACATCCGTACCGTGATCACCAATGGCTGATGGAAGTACTGATCAATTTGACTGTGGATATACTCAGCTACCCGAGCTGAGCGACATGTTCAGGAGCTCAAATCTTGCATGACATCGACAGAAATCTCAACATCATCTTTACCCCTAACCTTAATTAGCACACTGAACTCTCTCACAGGCACACAATACTCCTACTTGGTTAAGAAGTGTACGTAGAACTAGAACTACTCTGATTGCTCAGCTGTCATCAGGTCCATATCATGCAGATTACCGAAGCACACGAACTTTAGCCGCGGTTTAATCAGCAACTATAATTGCGTTCTCGCCATGTGCAAGTGTGCAACAGATTAGGGCAGAATCGCTTTTTCGTTTTGGCAGATAGCCAGATACTGGTCGCCATGTGCGACAGAGACTAGGGCACATGCCCGCGCATCTGGCATCATAAATTCGATCAAACAGCCTTTCTCCTAATTCCAAAGCTAATCCGTTTTGGCGTCGTTCTGGTCAATCCGAGTGTCGGCTTTTCTTTTTTTTTTCCTTTTTTTTTTTGCACAAGGAGCGCCCCCGAAAGGGCAGGAAGCATTACATTAAAACAAGCGGTGGATGTACATGAAAATTACAAAAGACCTCATAAGATAGAAAAACAAACATAGGTCCCTTGAAATTGCAGAAAAAACCCATCCGACAGAGATAAAAAAGCAATCAGGTCCTTCCTCTTTTCCACCAACGAGCCAGAAGTCAGCATCGCCGCCGTCGTGGCCGGAAGCGGGGACGAAACCACTTGCCTCCGAGCAGACGTAGAACGCAGCAGCAGACCTCAAAAGGGGCCTCTCAAAGGAGGTTATACTTGCGCCGGAACCCTTAGCCGGCTTCTGGATAGGCCAGATCATGGCCTTGGATGTCGGACGACTGTCACCCGTCGCCGAGGTGATGCTCCCGAAGATTGCTTCCCAACTCCACTGCTGCTTGATACAGGAGCTCGCCCAATCGATGCCTCCATCCTTCGCCACCGCAGCGCCTGATGGAGGACAAGGAAGATTGGGGGAGCAGCAACACCTCACAGCAGTAGGCTCTTCACCAGCACCGTCAGAGAAAAGTAGCCCGCCATCGAACTCACTACACCTGCCACGGGTAGGAGGAGACAGGCGAAGAAGGTCGGCGCAGCAAAGAACCTGAAGAACAGATGCCGATGCAGAACGAGCAGCAACAAACTCCCTCCTCCCCTCGCCACCGAGGCCGGCCAGATGACAGAGCCCTTCGCCCACCACCACACCGCACCCACCACCACTCGAAGCAGTCGTCGACGCGTCCGTCCGTCCCCTCCCCTCGCCTCCACGGCCGGCCGGAGGAAACTTCTGAGAAAATCGAGCGCCCACTACCGAGCGGTGGCCACAGACCAAACCAATGGGCTTATTCATGGAGACGCTAGCAGTACAGCTCTTCTCCGCGTCCGGCTCCAGCCACAGGAGCACCACGAAGCAGAGAACCACCAGCAGGCGCCGGAAACGGCCCACGAGATCCGACGACACCCTCCTAACTACCGGCATAGCGCCGAACTCCAAGAAGGGAAACTGTAACCTACAGCTACTATGTACAAGGAGATCCCGGGCACCTCTCCCTAGCCATCTCCGTCCGGCAACGCCGTCGGAAGAGGCATGGGATAGGGCCGGCCTGCCCTGGACGACTCTCACACGAGCTGGGAGGAGAGAACGAGAGGATAAGGTTGGGGAAAGAGAGCCCCGAGTGTCGGCTAGAATGTAAACGGAAACCGACCTAAATCGAAACCACCTCCGTATTGATGATTCAAATGCAAGTGTTATGTTGGAAGTTTCATTTACTTTAATTTCAAAAAAAAAAAATCATTTACTTACATACCACCCATGTATAATTTAGCCAAGAACAAAGTTATGTTTAGGATAAATTTTTGTGTTAACCATGTTGAAAGTTTTGAGAAAGAACTTGTATGTGCAACAGTACACGCAACAACCATACCCCTTACCAAGTGTGAACACAATTCAGCAGTCCAAGAGATAAAAATGGATATAGTCAGATGGTCACAGGCCAGGCAGAATATGTGCGAGCCTCGAGTTATGTGCCTCAACTGCCGCATGAGAAAGGAGAGCAAAATATCCTTGCCTTATGAGTCGGTCCGATGGTACCTGGGATCTCCCTTGGAAATACCTCTATTTTGGCAAAGATATCTTCTACCATCATGTTATGCTGGTTCTTGATCATGGCTCATGAATGAGCTATGAATGCCTTGTGTGAAACTCTCCCTTCAAGACCCCCTATCACAATAGAAAAAATGAAAGTTGAGCAAAGGACTAAGCTTGGTACTTTTAACATGGAACTTTAATAATAAGCACAACAAATATATTTTGGGTGTTCAATATCAGTGCGAGAACCTGATGATTTCTATGAAATAATTGTGTAAGTCTATATGTGCCTTTTCGTTTAGGATGGTAATGAATTTTTGTTGAGAATTTTTTAGAATTTTTAAACATGATTTTTTTCATGATTTCACCGGTTTCCACCGAATACTTTCTCCCTAGTTCTTCCCTGTCTTGGTCAATTATAGGGATGTCTTCTTATAGGAGAAGCCTAGCCGCAAGCTCACCACCACTTGCTCTGCTAGGGTAGAGGCGGCAAGGATGTTTTTGAGAATTTCAGCAAAACCATTTTTGGTCATCCAGTGCCATCTAGGGCTGGAATTAAAACTCGAAACTCGCGAGGTAAACGAGTAGCTCGGAACTCGACTCGGCTACTCGTTTAGCTTGTTTAACTCGGTAATTTTTTTTGTTACCTATATTTTTGTCTTTGTGAACAATTTTACCTAATGATTATAGTTTAATGACTAGATATTACTTGATAGTGCTATATTTTCATTGATTGTTTTGATAATTACATCATACATGCCCAAATAATTAAAAACGATTTTATATAAAAGATATTATAATTCATGTTAACAGTTTTACCGAGCTAAACGAGTTAAACGAGCAAACTCGCGAGTTTATCGAGCCGAGCCGAGTTCTAATTCTGGACTCGTTTGTTAAACGAGTCGAGCCGAGCTAACTCGTTAGTTGACCGAGTTTCAACGAGTCGAGCCGAGCCGGCTCGGCTCGAATTCCAGGCCTAGTTCATCTCTCATAAACACCCAAACTTAACACTTGCACTCCATTAACGCATATTATACATATTTGAGCTTCTTATATCCTATTGGTGCTAATTAAGGAGACAACGTATTTTGCGCAGAAGATGTTTGTAATGTAAATGGTGATCTACAAATCCGTTTCCACATGCTATTCGATGGAAGACATAAATTTTAGAAAGTTAAGTTAGTTACATTGATTTATTTTATAAAATTGGCTACATTGCTTTAAATTTTGGAAAGTTAGCTAAATTATACAAATATGTTTCAGTTCATGAATATTACTGAAAATGCCAAATCCCATGATATTAGCAATCTGAACATGTCTTTTGCTAAACATATTACTCAAGCTCTTATTAAAGTTAGTGAAGAAAAGCTAAAACTTGAATCATCTATTCCTAGGAAATTACAAGATGGAGAGTAATGACTTTGATTGCAATTCTCTGTGATTTTGTTGCTAGTATTTCTGTTATACCAAAAGCTCTATATGATATTCTTGAATTGAAACCCATGAAGAAATGTCACTTGGACTTGCATCTAGTTGATTCTACTATTAAGAAACCTTTGGGAAGGATTGATGATGTTCTTATTGCTGCTAGTAATGATTATGTTCCTCTTGATTTTCTTGTTGTAGATATTGAATGCAATGCTTCTTGTCATATTTATACTCGGTAAACCGTTTCTTAGAACCGTTGGTGCTATTATTGATATGAAAGAGGGAAACATTAAATTTCAGTGTCCTCTTAAGAAATGGATGGAACATTTCCCAAAAAAGAATGAAGATGCCTTTTGAGTCCATTGTAAGGGCTAGCTATGATTTTGATGTTGTTGAAAGTGATAAAGCTTGATGTTGCATTGCGCATAGCTAAAACGCGTTAAAGAAAAGGATTTATGGGAGGTAACCGATGTTATCTTTACTTTTAGTCTGGTTTTATTTTTCTTGAGTCCTTGAAGTTGTTACTTATGTATAAACTTCACTTTTATCCTTTTTTTTCCCTATGTTTGGTACCAAGAAGAGCTCGTAGTTTTTGAAAGATTGCTTATTACTTGTTGTCCAAAAACATAAATTTTGGCTTCTACTAAAACTCATATCAAATAACCAGAACGTGATATTGAGCCAATTCGTTTTTGTGATGATAGCTCTGTTTGTTACCTTTCATTTCCTATCTTGAACACTCTGTTTATAGTTACAGAAGTATTTATCTGAATTTTATATTTACATATTGTCTAGATTTGACAAATTGTAATTTTTATCTACGTTCGCACTTATACAAGCATGTTTTGTGATGTCTTTTTTATCGGAAGTGTCACGAGTAGTTAGTATAAATTATTTGATACTAAAAAGAAATTGTGAAGAAAGAATATGAAACGCCAGGAATAACAAATTGCATCAATCTGAACTGATTATTATACCCTTGGACAACGCGTGATTGCACATCTCGTACAACTGCATTCATGGAGTTAACACTCGACATTACCTAATAAATCTTAAACTGACAAAGACGTTGTCACTAGAAAACCGTGGTGATGTGGTTGAAGATCAGAAAACAGAAGCCTATGGCAACCCAGCCGTAGATGAACCCAAAAATCCATGACGCAGGGTTGAGTTTGGGGGGGGGGGGGGGGGGGGCAGTAGCCCCCCCGGTGGTACCGATCATCACCGAGTTAGATTACTCCCGACTTAGGGTTTCACCACTAATTACCTCTTGTAAGCCTCCGCTAGGACTCCCGAGACAACCGTGGCCAACAACTCCTTTCTTAGGGCCTTCTCCGTCAGTAGCATGCCGGCGACCGCTGTTACCGTCGCAACAGCGGTAAGGCCGAGCGTAGCGGCAACTACTACAACTCAAACCTTTTGGACCCCAGCAGCACGCTGAACAGCTTCACTAGCAACCTCCATCACGTCAGGACTCAACCCTACATCACCGGCCAAAGTTACTCTCAAACTAACATCAATGCCAGTCACACCTTAGTGGTTCATGACACGTCTTCGATATTCTCTGGTGCTTGACCAAGCCTTCACAATCGTGTGCCATGAATATGAGGGGGAGAAACAGTTTTGACGGGTCGAGGGGCATGGATTGATCCAGATAAACCATGGATCATGCTGGATAGGACGCTAGCGCCGATGCGAGTTTTATCACTCAACGTAACTTATGCCACATAAAATTGCCCTCCAATATGCACCTACACATGTATCATAGTTTTCGGCCAAGTGGACCTGAGAAGCAGACATCTGTTTTAGGTGTAGGAAAATAAATATATTTACATGTAGTATAGCATGATATTTTAGTTTTTAAATTTGGTCCATTGGTGAAAAAAATCGTTAAATCAAAATATTCTTTCCTAGTAATGTCATCTTGAGAGTATGGGGTTGAATGTACTAGAAAGGTGGAACATTAAAAACTGGACGAATTTGCAAAAGAATTACTGTCATATATAATCCCATGATTGTTTTGTATGTTAATCCTCTCGTTTCCAAAGTACTCATGATCAACTCATTAAATGTGGTAGGCAAAAAATAGGAGTAAAATTTCCTTGCTGATTATTTTTTATAGATAATATATGACGCCAATCTGGAGCATCTTTCCACCCCTTCATTGTACGATGATTTTTATTTGGAGGTCTTTCACATTTATGTAAACAAATAGTTCGTCTTGTTCGCTCTATATTACCAAGGGACGAGAGATGCAAAAATAGAAGTAGGCAACGCAATGCAAATGTTTCTTAATAGGCCCCTCATAGAACTACATACGTGGCAAGCATATTTTTAAACCATATATGTAGAAGGATGTTTGGGCCATTTTACTATGTGGAAATTTATACGTTTACGTGTGCACACATCACACCTGGCAATCTCTATAATAATGAAGCGATAGCTACATTAACTAAACAAGAGGGCAAATGACCGAGACACACACAACCAAATTCGGAACTTTCAACCTTGGAGTAACACACACCCAACGAGCCGTGACCACAAACATACCAACTTCGACATAGTCAAATAACCATTTGAATCATCAAGATCGTACTTAAGCAGGCAAATCAAGTAAGCACTTCTGCTCTTGGATTTATTCGTCCGAGCATGGGTGATAGATATCCCAATGAACGGTGGTCCCCGAACCAATTCCCAGATAGATACACGAACACCTGAACACGACCGTACAATCCGGACGTGCCACTGCTCACTGGGCCCAAAAAACTAGTGGCCCCACTATGGCAGTGTCTGGAGAGAAATAAATTGTTCGGAGCAGCCCGGGTTCAGCTCGGCACGCACGCCAAACGAGTGCCTGTAGCGGAGCGGGATCCCCCGATACCGAAATCTCCACGCTGCCATCAACCGACACGTGGGCCCAAGAGTTGCGTGGACCCACCGCCAGAGAGTGACGAGGACTACAGCTTTTTTTCTCTGGACCGGACGCTGGCGCCGGTACGAGCTAATTTTTTTTAAATAATACACGAAAATTATTTAATTCCGGAAATATTACGCAAATTTTATTTTTTTCAAAATAGAATCCAGTCGGCGTCGCCGAAGCCGACTGCCGCCAGTCGGCGTTGGCGAAGACGAGTACATGCCTGTCGTTGTTGGCGAAGACGACTACACGCTAGTCGTTGTTAGCGAAGCCGACAAGGCCCACCACTGCATGGCCAGCGACGCAATCATGCTGGCACCGTCTGTCGTCGTCGCCAACACCGAGTAGGTGGGGCTAGTCGGCTTCAGCGAAGCCGACAAGGTGGCGCAGAGCATCTCGCAGAGCTAGGAAAAATAGCTAATCGTTGTTGCTAAAGACGACTACGAGCTAATCGTTCTCAGCTACACCGAGTACGAGCTTGTACGTACTGTACGTACTGCATGCAGCCTGCATGCATGCATGCATGGACTTGTCGGCATTGCCAACAACGACAAGCACTAATCGGTTTTGCCAAAACCGATTAGTACCAGTCGGCTTCGGCGCGACCGACTGGATTCTATTTTTGAAAAAATAAAATTTGCGTAATATTTCCGAAATTAATTAATTTTCGTGTATTATTTAAATAAAATTAGCCCGGTACGAGCTCTCCGCCCACTTGCCACGTCATGGATCCCCCCAAAACCCACCGCCCCCACCTCTGTCAGTCCCACTGCCTCGTGGCACCCACCGTGTATTTGTCCCTACCTGGCAGCGAGTGGCCGAGCGTTTTAAAGGACCGATGAGTGACTGTAACGCACCCCACTCCCGCAAAATCTCCGGCGCCACCGAAAAATCCAGTAAACTCTCACTACCAGTTGGGACCCGTTGTGCGTTGGACCCACCGGCCAGGGAGACAGCCGCATATACCCGAACAGCTGGACGGAGAATGCCCAAATCCAGCTCCCCATGCCTGCCGCATCGAGACGAAGCGAGAAATAATATTATTCTCCCCAGCCCAAAGTCTCTCTCTCTCGCGATCGAACCCTCGCCCTCTTCCTCCCGTCTCCCCACCCCACCCGTCGTCTCCCATCCACTCCTCCTCATCTCGCGATTGCCGAATTCGATCGAGGGTTTCCGGGGATTCGCTCCCCGCCCCAGGCAGGCGGCCCGGATCCACACAGCTCCTCAAAAAGCTTCGGATCGCACTGCTGCTCACTCCCTCGCTGCCGTTCCCCCTTTCGTCAGCCGCCGCCACTGCGAGGACGAGGACGAGCTGGGCTGGACTCGCCGCCGCGGCTCCGTTGAACGTCCGGTGAGATACCACGCTCCTTCATCCAGCTCTGTAGTCCGTGCTAACCCTCTCCGCGGCGTGCTGGCTCTGTAGTCCGAACTTACCCACTCCTGCTGTCGATGGCTTCGGGCCTCGATTCGATGCGTACGGAGGCCGGGTTGGTCCGCTAACTGGAAGCTCGTAGGAAAGGATTGATTGCTTTGCCTTTTTAGGGCGAGCGTCTAGGCTTTGGAGATGGGGACTGGGAACTGGGCTTTGTGCCGAGTTGATGATGCGCTTCCGAATTTGATGCGATCAGTTCCAGGTTCCGTGCTTCGTTGCCTACTCCGATGACTAACCGTGTGATTCTGGAAGATCATTGGTGTGTTACTTGGTAGGTGCAGTTGTCTGAGGATTTGGGAGGGTGGACATCTGGGCAAATGCATTCTGTAACGCATATATGCCGAGGATTTGGAGGCTGGACATTTGGGGAATGCATTCGTAGTGCATATATGTTGAGGTGGTTGTTTGTGACTAGTAGGCGGTGGTGGATAAAACGTGTGAACTTTTATGGGGCAACCTTCTCCTCTTCAGGGTTTTTAGTTTTGCTGGTATCTGGAGGTTTCTCTATGCAGGGAATGTTGATCTCTTCTGTCCATGTTTTAATTTTGGCTCCTGCCGTCTGTTGTAGTGCAAGTATTTTTTCAGGTCTAAGTACCAAATAGAACAACTTTTTTTTTGCAGCAATACTGATAGTCATATTTACCAAATTCATTCATGGGTTGATTGTAGTGGGTAAAAGTTATGCATGATTAATTCCAATGGTGACTCTACTTGATGTGTTTGAACTTTTACTCTGTCTCATCTCACGATCAGCTATTTCAGGGTCTGTTCTGCATACTGGATATGAATCAACCCACAAAGTGGAAACCAGAGCATTAAATCTGCTTAGTTTGTGAGGGACCTTTACTGTGCTGGATACTGACGGAATTATCATTGTGCAAGATGTTTTGGCATGTGCCTGGACTTTCTGCTGCATCACCAGTGAGTGCTTGAACTTTCAATTATATCTTGTGTAGGGGACAATTTTGAATTTTGATTTAATGGACATCTTCCTAATTCTTTCAGGTGGATACTATTTTAGACAAAGAAAATTTTAAGTTGGAAGACCTTCTTGACGAGGATGAAATAATCCAGGAGTGCAAAGCACTTAACACCAGACTAATTAATTTGTACTATTTCTCGTCCTGAACACTTGATTGTGTTTTTTTTTTCTGTTTCTCTGAGCTTTTCTTAATAGGGATTTCGTTGTAACCTCTTCATTTATGGATATATTATTTTGACTTTTGTTATGTGTGATCACCATATATATGTACTTATATGACTGCTGTGCATATTTTCTGTGCGTAAAAGATATGTGCTAAACTTGCCTTGAAGTTCCTACTTGAGCTTGTCTTAAAGTCGGTCATCTCTAAATCTTATTTTACTCAACCACATGGAGTTTTGCCTTTGAACTCACCGTCCACTTTTTTTTACTTTGACTCGGTCAATGTTTGTTAACGGGATCTCATATATGTTTAAGATATTAGAATTATGAGAGTAAAATTAGATTATCTGATAAACACTACCTGTTTATTCTGGATATTGTAGTTTACGAGACAAAGGTCAAGTGGAGCTACTGCTACGCTACATTGTGGAAGAGACACCGGAAGATGCTGAAAAGAAGAGGATATTTCGGTATAGCAAGGCTAATTGAAAAACAAAACAAATTGTGCTGTGTCCTAACATGGACTTTGTTCACCATCATTAGTGCCTGGTTTGCAGGTTTCCTTTTATAGCTTGTGAAATATTCATATGCGAAGTGGATGTCATCTTGAAGACATTAGTGGAGGATGAAGATGTATGTTTTCATTTTAGCTTTCTATTTGTGTTGATGTAATAACATCCTCATACTACATTGTCAGTGTAACTTTTCTTTTACAATTGATGAATCGTGCCATTTGTGCAGCTTATGAATTTACTTTTCTCCTTCCTGAAACCTGACCATCCTCATGGGACTTTGTTGGCTGGCTACTTTGGGAAGGTACTTTTATGCAATCATTAACTGCTGGAAAATTTTGGTCTCTCTCTGGCCGATTATATGGTAATGCCTTAACTTTTTAGCCTGACATTTTGAATGTTCATCGTCATACTGTGTTCTTCAGGTGGTTATTTGCTTGATGATGCGGAAGACGCTCCCACTTATGAATTATGTGCAGGTTTGTGTTCTTTTCCTTTTGTTTGTCATCTCTTCTGGTCTTCCTTAATTGCTTGATCCACAGATCTCCCATGGCAGCCATTCCAGTAACATATGCATTAGTATGTACCATGTACAGGAGTGCGTTTTTTATCATTAAACTGTTCAAATATGGGACAGTTTATGCTTATGCTGCAGTAGCTGTTCTAGAGTAGTGAGCTAATACCTGAATCATCAACTTAGCATATAGTTATAGAATCAAACACTAGTCCATTTCTGGAAACTGAAAGTGTACTTGGAAATGACTTCAACATCCATCTCATTAGGAGTGCTCAAGGCTTAAACATTTGTAAAGCCATTTCTGGCAGCTCCTTCTTACACACGTGAATATTATGTAGAAGTTGCATATGTAGAGGATCGATATAATTGGTTTTCTGTTTGTGTGCATTTCAATCTAACATGTTAACTTTTGTGTTCTTCTGTATACCTCCTGCAGGGCCACCCTGAAATAGCTAGCCAACTCGTTGATCTTATTGGGATCACTTCTATCATGGAGGTTAGCTTATATCAATTACATGACATATTTAATTGCATCCCCCTATCCATCAGTGGTTTTAACACTGAAAAGGAGCCTTGGGCCTACTTTACAAGACTGACCTTTTGCAGTGAGATTTATTAAACCCTCCAGTAATTTGATATTATGTTGGTTTGTAATGCAGGTGTTAATTCGCTTAATCGGTGCTGATGAATCCATGTGTACAAGTTACGCGGATTCAATGCAATGGTTAGATGACATACAAGTCCTTGAGATGATTGTTGACAAGTTCAGCTCATCTGTAAGAACCAAAGATTACTTTTAGCATCTAGCCATGTCAATCACTCGCTTGTCCTTTGTATTGGATTTTCAAAATTGTCTTTGCTGATGTTTATGCACACTATGCTACACCCTTAGCAAAGGAGTGCCTTCGAAAACTTGCCTTTTGGGTTTTAAATTGGTTACCAAAATGCATCATACTCCAAAACACCATTTGTGAGTTATCTGAAATATGAGTTGTCTTTTTGTTAGCAGAAACCCAACCCAACAGTTAGTCAATCCTAAGGCATCATAAATGCATAATGTATGCGAGTGTTATGTACTACCTCTGTAACTCTGTTCCACAATGTAAGCTTATCGATTGCTTTGATTTGCCTACAACTGTCCAATCTGAACCTATATGATTGTGAGGTCCTCTTTAGAAATACGTAATCACCTTCAAATGGTAGTCTTCTGTCCAGTTTCTGTTCACATCCATATGCTTGTTGTGTAGTTACTCTTCTTCACCCATACTAAATTGCCAATGTAAGATGTTGAACCACCAGGCTATGTCCATGTTTGCTGCATGGTAGTCAGCTGCATCGTTCTGTAGCTACACCCTCACAAATTATCATGTGGCACTATATTTTTCAGAAATCATGTAGGAATGGTGGTTATTTTATTTCTGCCGTTGAAAATTTTCATCGTTCTTGGGATTTTGCGGTTCATGCTTTTACTGTCAACGTGACTCCTTTTAATTTGGTTGCAGGATTCTGCTGAGGTTCATGCAAATGCTGCTGAAATCCTTTGTGCAGTGACTAGATATGCCCCTCCAGCACTTGCTACCAAAATTTCCAGTCCTTGGTGATTTCTATTTGTGCACTCTTACATTGTAATATTGAATATGTTGTCTTGGGCCTTTTAGTTTCAATTTGGTATTGAACACAACTCTCTTCTTTTCTCTTGTTCTCATTCATATTTGCAGTTTTGTGGGGAGATTGTTTCATCATGCTTTTGAAGATTCAAGACCTAAATCAGTGCTAGTCCACTCATTGTCGGTTTGCATATCTTTGTTAGATCCTAAGAGACTTGTATCAGCGTCCTACCAAGCTTTCCGTAGTCAGTTAAGTCATGGAACATTGGTCACTGCGAGTCCAGAAACAGTCAACGGCATGCTGGATAGCCTTGGTTAGTAGTCTATACATCTTTTCACATGGAAGACGCTATAGCTACAGTATTTATATTTCCATGGTTTGCTGCTGGTTTTACATTATGTATCTTACAAGATCCATACTGAATTGAATAGAAAATATTGTACACATATTGAAGGATTTTGTAATTCTTCAGAGAAAATGTTTTATGTACATGTCTGAAATAGCATGAATACTTTATTAGCTATTTTTAAATTTTAAAACCTAACGATTATATCTGTCCTTTCTTTCTACATTAGTTCTGTTAGCGTTAACTATGAAGTGCAGAGACTGCTTGTATTTACTAGTTGTTAGAAAGCCAATGCTCCAAGGATAATATTGTTCAAAATTCTAAATTTTGGCTATCATTTTCAGGTGACTTGTTGAAGCTACTGGATGTTTCATCTTCCGAAAATAATCTGCCAACAACATATGGCAGCTTACAGCCTCCTCTTGGAAAGCATCGCTTGAAGGTATGTGTTGATTATGTTGAGAGTTACTAATTTGAACTACTCATAAACAAAAATGAGTGCAGTGCAGGAAACCTATTAGTGTTCCTTTGTCTAATAATATTCGTAGACATTCGACCTACTGTTAGTTTGTATAACTTTCTTCTTTGACTGGAGGAATCTCCAGTATTGAGATATGTATACAAAGCAGTGATGTTCTCTGTTTCCTTGTTCTGCGATTTGTATTGTTCAGGTAATTGCTATTCGCTATGTTAACTGATGGTGGTTATCTTTGTATTGCAGATTGTTGAGTTCATCTCTGTCCTACTGTCGATCGGTAGCGAAGTTGCTGAAATGCGGTTGATCCACCTAGGAGCAATCAAGCATGTTGTAGATCTATTTTTTGAGTAAGTTAGGCACTACAATCTGCTTCACATAAACTTGTTAAAGAGCTGACAAAGAATTCATCATCAGGTACCCTTTCAACAACTTTTTGCATCATCATGTGGAGAACATCATAGTTTCCTGTTTGGAGAGTAAACAGGATCATCTGATTGCGCATGTTCTTGATGAATGTAAACTTGTTATGAGAATTTTAGAAGCTGAGAAGAACTCTGCTCTGTCAATAGAGTTAACTAAGGTACAAGATACTGTCTGACCATTTCATATACACCCAAAGAGCTGATAGGTCTATTAGTTTTCCCACTGATATATTCACTTGTTACTCTCGTTGCAGCGCACACTATCTTCAGAGGGAAAAACTCCGCCAAGGAATGGATTTGTTGGTCATATTACACGCATAGCCAATAAGCTCATTCAGCTGGCCAACAGCAACAGCTCAATCCAATCACATTTTCAGGTTTTTTTTTATTATATACACAGAATGTTTGCAACCATTTCCATTTCTCACATGTTACTGGATTTGTTACTAGTCCCATGCTAGTTATTTAACTGACCCCTAGTGCAATGATAGTATGGTAGACATGCAATTCTATCCTGTCCTTGTTATAGCCTTATCGCGTTGAACTTTGCTTGAACCCATTACATTGAACTTTGACACACTTAATTGGATTGCAGCAAAACTCTGGTTGGGTTGAGTGGCATGCTAGTATCCTAACAAAGCGTAATGCGGTAGAAAATGTTTACCAATGGGCTTGTGGGTAAGTACCATTTGACTTCCGTTCATGTAATCATCTTCTGTATTGTTTTTGCGTATACATTTTGTATTGATTCCATGTTCCTAGTTGAGTTCTCTTTTTGTTCATGTTGCTTCCTTATGAATCATAATGCTGTGCTGTGTTGAATGAAAATGATTCAAATCGGTATGATCACCTTAAGAACGTGATTACGTATGTGTTTAACTGCATCAGTGCTACTCTGATCTCCAAAATTGAATTACGCATATACATTGACTTGTCAGTCATTCACTTCCTTTTGTCAATAATGTGACATTTTTCAGTAATTAGGTTCCCTTAATTGATAGTGTGGTGCAAACAATAGACTTTTTTTATTCCATAGCTACTTGCAGTCAGCTCCATTCTGTTTATTACTTATTTAGATGGACAACTGACTGTTTTTTATGATCAATTTATTCATTGAATCTTAAGAGTGCAGCTGCTTCTACAAAATTTTCGCTATGATACCAATCCACAACGAAATAAAATAAAATATGTTGTTTCAGTATTTAATAATTGGTTAAACGTGACCGAGTTTTTTTCAATTAACCCATACCCTTGTGATCCTATATGACAATCGTTCCTTAGCTCCATTATCCATCAATTCGTAAAAACTGCAAAAGGGTCAGACATTCTATGCATAATGCAGTTCATATGGATTTTTTGGTGTTATTCCAGAGTCGAGACTCATCCGTTTACTTAACTATCTCTTTGCTAAATGTCTTGTATTCCATGGGGAATTGGTCATCTGCTGAAATGTTTGGTTGGTCATAGCCGACCGACATCACTGCAGGATCGAGGTAGGGATAGCGACGATGAAGACTTCCGAGACAGGGACTATGATGTGGCTGCGCTTGCTAGCAATCTGAGCCAGGCATTTAAATATGGTATTCACAGTAACGAGGATGATGATGAGGTCAGTGTTTTTTCTTCTTTTTGACCGGGGTCAGTATTTTATTCTTGAATACCACTCTTCTGTCAAGGTATAGCTTGTCTTGTATTATTTCTGTTTGGATCTTTCAAACTCATCTGATCTGTATATCGGTGCATTCTGTTAGATTATATAACAGGACTCTCCGTGGCCTCTACATCCAGAGATCCACACAACCTAGTTTTTTATGAGTTAATGCAGACATATTGAATTGTAACATTTACTACCTCGTAAAATAGCGAATTTATGTACTCTCTCTGATCCATATTAATTGTCACTGAATTGGATGTATCTAGACATATTTTAGTGCTAGATAGATACATTTGATTCAGCGACAGTTAATATGGATCGGAGGGAGTATTGTATCTTTAGAATATAATAATTCTTAATCTCAATTACGATTCTGGGCTTAAACAGGGGAAACAATGTTCAGATATATTCATTGAATAACTCTTTCGTGGGTTATATGTGCAGGCACAAGTATCACCAGAGCGAGATGATGATGTATGTTCAGCTTTATTTTCTTAAGTTCATGCACCATTATATACTGTCTGCAAAGATCATGGTTTTTGTATTTCCTGTTACATTTAGTGCATTTGTCTGTGTTTTGACTGTTACTATCCTCCGTAGGATGTGTATTTTGATGATGAAGCTGCTGAAGTAGTTATCTCCAATATTCGTTTTGGTGAGGATGACAGGTATTTTCCTTGTCCATAGAATTTGGCTATGTCTTTTTCGTAATTACCGTTTGATTCGATGTCTGTAACAACTGGCTGATGAAGAATATGCTTTTGCAGGGGCTCCCTTTTTACCAACTCCAATTGGTTTGCATTTGATGAGGACAAAGCACTGAACGATGGCGCAGAAGATTCTCGTTCCGCGAATTTGGAGTTACCTTCACCAAATGTGGATGACGATTTCGATGAGGTCATTATTGGTGAACCTGTAGATGGCATAAAAGGTTCGGATTTGCTAGTAGCAGCCTCTGACAGAGACTTAAATGAAGAGTCTGGTCACACAGGATTGACAAACAGCCCAGTTGATAAGTTCGAAGATGACATCAGACCGCCAACTCCAGATGTAAAAGAGAGTCCACCTGAGTGTGTTGAGTGGACGGAGGAAGATGCGGAACCTGCTGAGGTATCAAAGAATACTGCCACTCTAAATTCTGAGGTTGGAGATGAGAAGGCAATGGATGCCACTGGTGGAGTTGTGTCCAGTACAGCTGAATTAGGAGAAGAACAAGGGGCTGTGAATTTGGTTGAATCCCCGGTTGTTGAGACCACAGTAGAAAAGACATCACCAGTTTCACTGGATGCTAATTCAGTGGTCCATTCTGAACCAGGTGATGGAAGCTCTAAACTGGAGTCTCCCATGGCTGAACAGAAGCATGAAAACGATGAGAATTAGGGAAATTTAGTGGATCCACGGGTGTGGCAGTATAGCACAGTTTTGTTCACATGGTGCTGGATGCCTGGATGGCATATGATCATGGACGTGCAGTGGAAGTGTGCTTGGGGGAACCGGTGAGACCATTCTTGTTTGAATAGCTCAGGGGTCGATGTGTTGATACAATTTGCGTAAGATTGCGTTGCCAAGCAACCAAGATACAAACATGGTCTCATGAATCCAACATGGCCTTGGCGAGCTGCTAAAGCTTGTCTTCCTCAGAATTTGGTGGAGCTGTGTTGTTGCTGTGTCAGTGTACTGGATCTGTCGGCCACATGTGATGCAGATATACCCTAACAGTAGATATATCTTTCTTCCTGCAACCACGAAGTTGGTTTCTGCTCGGGTCGCGTCTGGTAAATAACTGATTATTGGTGATATCTGGTTCTGATACTTGTTCATTTCTCTAGGTGGTGATGTTAGTAGTAAAATTTTGACTCGAATTTCTGGAGATGATTATTATTCTCATATGTGTAATACTATGAATACCATTTTTTGTTTCCCCAAGCATGTTATACTCTATGCGTCTGTTCAAGATGTTGATTTCAGCTTACTATATCCTGAGATCACCTGAATACATGATTTGGCTTGTGAAGATCATTGTGTAGGGAGCGAACAATGTGTTATACGCTACGCTTCTGTTCAAGATGTTGGTTTCAGATTAGTATCCCGAGATCACCTGAATACATGATTTGACATGTGACGGTTGTTCTGTAGCAGAGATGAATGATCGAGTGCTATGGTCATCATGAACATCTGCATCAAACTGAAAATGGGACACAGTTTACAAGTAATTTTCTCATCTAGTTTTCTCCACTTTTTAGTCAATACAAATGATTCATGCGTATGGACTAGAATCATCAGTCATCGATGATGTTCTGTTCATCAAATGCGGAGATCGAGCAGGAGCAAAAACGCCACGATCGCCAAATTTTCCACCCTCGCCTCCTATCGATCATGAGCTTCCGGTTTGGCGCGGCACGATTTCAGACCTCTTTCACCAAACGGTGGAGCTATCTCACGGGCGTCAGAATCAGCAGCTGCCGCAGAAGAACCACCTCTTCTGCAGGCAAAAGACATCCTCCTGTCAAAGCACGCGATAAACCAAAGCATGCCGAACAATATGTACGTACCTTGATACGTTTGGGTGACGCCACCCTCCTGTAGTGGTAGCTGTTGGCGCCGGACGACTTGAACTCGGAGCTGTAGCGGTCGGCGTTGGCGTTCCTGAAGGCCGGCGGGATGCCGGAGCGCCCGGGGCCGGTGGTCTTCTTGTCGTCGCGGGCCTTCTGGAATATTACGGTGAAGCCGTCGGCGGTGGCCGGGTTCTTCACGTCCCACTCCCCGAACTTGGGCAGTGGCCGGCCCTTGTTCTGCGTGCATCCATCCGAGACACCACATCAACCACAGAAACAGGACCGGTATTCGTGCATGTCAGAAAGAAAGAGACGCAGGTAGCAGAACGTGTACCGTCGGCGTTGTCATGGCGAGCTAGAGCTTGCCCGCGCGACGGCGAAGGATTCCGGCGAGTTCCCGGCCGGACGAGGAGAAAGAGCCGCGACCACCAGGAGAACGGAGATGGATATAGACGGGAGGAGGGGGTGGTCGATGGGAAGGGGGACGCCGCGTTTTTATATAGGGATCGAGCAAGGGAACCTCGACCGTTCCTTTCCAGCCTCCCTGTCCGTAGCCTGGCTCGTCCCTCGGACCCGGGCCTGGACAGTTCCCCACCGGTCATCCAAGAACAGTGCGGCCGGGCGTGCTCGCTCGCCCGTCGTGACGTGCCAATGGACAATTTTTTTACACTACCAATTGCAATTAGGTTTTTTATTACTTACTCAGCGGGGATTACAATCTTGTGCCAAACATCTAGCTAAGAAATCTGGTATAATTTACCCAAAGACATTTCCTCCTAGAAGAACTAGCCTGTTTGCAACACAAATGAGCTAAGCTATTTGCTTCTGTCCTAACGTAAACTAGATTATAAAGTTTACAAAACTGTATAACATGGAAGACGATCGCATTTTCAGATTTATCATGCATTCCCAGATTTCATAGCTTCACCACCTGTTCCGCACCGCTCTCCACGACTACGTTTCTGAGCCCCAAATCATATGTCATATACTCCTAGATACCATCCCGGTAGGGTATAAACGGATCGTATCGGATCGGATCGGATCGGATTTTGCCTCTACATATCCTTTACCATATTTTTCTCTCGGATTCAGATCGGATCGGATAATAAACGGTTGCGGATTCGGGGGCGGATAGATATAACCACGGATTCAGAACGGAAACGGAACGGATTATGGGCGGAAAGAAAATTAGTCGGATCGGTATGTGCAATGTACATCATCAACCCATTTAAGCAAAAAATAATAGCTCAACAACCTAATAATCTAACAAAGTTCTACTCCATAGAATGTACAATGACCATGCAAGTGAGTCAGTGTTCAACAAATAAAGTTCATAACTCACTAACTACAAATTGTGCTCTATTAACTTAGACATTTCGGTAGAAAATCGGATTATTCGGATTATAACCATCGGATAATCCTAATTAATATTCAGATAATCCATATGCGGGTGTTATTTTACTTACCATATCCTATACCGTATCCGGGTGTTCAGTTCGGAATCGGATATCCTTATCCGGCAGATTCTTCGGAACCGGATATGGATTCTTTAAAGCGGATTCGGCGAAGGATTCAGTACAGAAATTATACTATCCGTTTACACCCCTACATCCCGGACACCTAGAAATATTTGCATCGGAAACAGAGTCATACCAATTTGTCTGAGTTCTCATAAGCTTCCGAATATAATACTTCCTCCGAATCCGTTTTCAATGTTGGCGAAAAACAACTGTCCATGCACAGTTTGCTAGTAATGCTCGCGACATTTATTTGGGATCGAAGGGAGTAACGAATTGGCAGGCCCGTACTCCCTGGTTTGATGAAACATCGAAAGCAGCATCAACTTAAAATTCCAAAGTATTTACGTCAGGTGGTTTCCATCTCATCTTAACCTTCATTTTGTTCTTCTTTTCTGTTCCTGATTGGTTGAGATCTACCGCAATGTCCATGCTCACCTTGTTTCTTGGCATTAAGTTTTTCTAGCCGTAGTACTACTCTATAAGAGTATCTCCACAGGTGGTCTCCAACTTCGTGTCCGTCACCCCCAATTGGGCCTCCATTGGGGTGCCGGACACGTGTCCGCCCGACATTTGGAGGCCGCACACAGCGGCACCCCAAACATTTTTTTTTAATTTTCATTCATTAAAACTTCGGCGAAATTTAAACGAGATTTAACAAACTTATAATTTTGAATTTAAACGAGATTTAACAAACTAAATCTAAACTACGACGTCTAGCCAACCACTACACGCGCCGGCGGGAGAGAGATGTTGCTTCATGGCTTGTCGGCGAGGAGAAAGATGCAGCTTCATGCCCCGCCTCATGGCCTGCCGAAGGGGAAAAAGATGCGAACCAAGCGCCATAATCATCAAGAGACTTGCATGTCTCAATGATCCGGCGCCAGAAATTTCATCTGCTATTCCCGTCGGATACGGTGTTTAGAAACGTTCCCGGTGGCCTCCCATATCGTGGGCTCCGGCCTTGATGAACGTCCCAGAGTGATGGTGTGAGGAGAGGAGAGCTGCGTTGCGGCGGGTTTTAAAGGCGACCGGAGGAGCGGGGTTGGGTGGCCTGCATTAACGCGACCACCGCTTCGCCTGGCCGCGCATTGACACCGACGAAGCGTGTGCAGGACGCCGTCGCGGCCAGCCGCTGCGACTTCAGCACGCGTCGCTTCCGTCTGCGCCATGGGAACAGACGCGGTGTTATTGCGACGCGTGCTCTGTGCCCGCCAGGGAAACGGGCGCGACGTTATTGCGACGTGTGCTGACAGGCGCCGCCTCGACATTAAACGTGGTGGAACGGCCTCCTGCACAGCTAATTTAACACGGAGGCGACGATCTCTCTATGACGAGCGGGCCACAGCTGTCAGGGCCATATCCGTCGGACACAAAATCGCTCGGGGCGAGTCTTTGAGGTGCCGCTAGTGACCAATTTCGACATCCAAACCCCAAATAAGGTCGTTTGGAGAGGAGATGCTCTAGTCCATCGGTATGCACGCACGGTTCCGTCCAACGGGCAGAAACACAATATCTAGAGCACGTTTACGTAACAGACCCCAGTATTCCCCGTTATCCAAAACCACATCCCCGAGCCAAGCAAGCGCGCGGGCCAAGGGAAAACATGCAAAACACGGGAGGCAAAACGAGAAAATCGCACATCTCGCGGCCGGAGAAAGAGAGAAAACCCTCAAAGAAAAAAAAAACCCTCAATCGATCACCACAGCAGCGGTGCGGCGCCTTGCCTCCCTATAAACACCGAGCCGCCGCCGCCGCCGCCGCAGTCGTCTTCCTCCTCCCCCAAACCCCTCCCCAAACCCTACTCGATTCCGGAGCTAGGGTTCCTCGCCGCCTCCACCGCCCACCTCCCGCCGCCGGTGAGTCCTCGTCCCTCTCCCTCCATCTGGTTCGCGGTCCCGTGCTCCGTCGCGCTGATCCTGTAGCCGTGGCCCCGTCGCTTGGTCGGCGTCGGCGACCCCGAAATTCGAAAGGAGCGGTTGCTCTGGGGGCAGAGTTGTGGTGGAGTTGAGTTCGAGGCCGCGTCGCCTGTACCTGGCTTTGCGTTTGCTGCGAGTTGGGCAGTTCGAATTACTGTATCTTAGGAGAGGCGCCCTCGATTTTTTTGTTAGCTGTAGCCTCCTCTGTCCGACACAATCATTTGCAAGTGTCGAGCGGGTAGAATTCAGCATCGATATTACGCCATGTTTTTTTTTTTAACTTAGCCATTGTATTAGCAGTATCCACATTGGGTTTTCCTTGTTCTGTTTGGTTATGCTTGGTGTATGGTTGGCGGTGTGGATGGGCTATCCTTGATGTGTTGAAAAATTTTACCACGAAAAAAAATTGTGTAATAAATTGTTTTCCCCGTGCAAGGGGGCGCACCCCTGGGTAGAGCAGAGCAGAAGTGACGTGATGTATTGTTGTTTATGTTGGTTGCTCTAAAAGTGCTGCTCATCTCCTTGTGTAGGTCTCAGACAGTATATACTATGGGTAAGTCGAGTAAGAAGTCTGCTGCCGAGGTTGTGCCTGCCCCTGTGTCGGCCGCAGATGTAAAATCCGGAAAGAAAGGTGATATTTGAGTAACACATGTCTCTGGTTTCTGTGTAATGTATACTTCTGTGGCCTCAAGATCTATCTAAATTATGCAGGCAAGAGAAATGTGGAAGATGACGCTGAGAAGGCTGCCAAGAAGCGGAAAACTGCACCTCAGCTCATTCCGTTGAAGAATGATCTCAGTAAAGTCAAGAAGCAGCCCCCTCCGAAAAAGGTCGAGAGCAGTAGTTCTGAGGAGGATTCTTCAGATTCCGAGGAGGAGGAGGTGCTTAATCCGTTATTCTGTTTGGCTTCTTTTACTTGAACAATAAAATGCATTGTGTAATTTGGAGGTTATTTTCTTTAATCGTGATACTGCGTAGAATATTAGTTTGGTAGAAGTTACTTATTTGCATCCGTTACAGAGCTATATTTGCGTCCTTATTTGTCAAGCACGTATATATGGAGTAACGGGAGTATATTTCCGCTACCCTCCGAAACCAACTTTCTGAACAAATCTTTCCAGCTGATGGTCCAACCAAAGAAGGCTGCACAATCTTCTAAACAGGAGTCCAGCTCCGATAGCAGTGACGATAGCAGCTCTGACGAGGAACCTGCGAAAAAGCCCGCTGCTGCTTCAAAGAAACCTGTTGCACTTGCTAGCAATGGTTCAAAGAATGCTGAGTCTGATAGCAGCAGCTCTGACAGCGACTCTGATGAGGATGATGAAGTGAGCGCTTGGTTCCATGACATGTTCATAATTGTTCCTTCCCTCGTTCTACGTAATCTGCATGTGATTTCCTCTCATTTTTCATTTCCTCCTGAATAAATCTTTTCAGGTGATGGCCCAACCAAAGAAAGCTGCACAATCTGCTAAACAGGAGTCCAGCTCTGATAGCAGCGAAGATAGCAGTTCTGACGAGGAACCTGCAAAGCCTGCTGTGGCTTCAAAGAGTGTGGAGTCCGACAGCAGCTCTGATGAGGATGATGAAGTGAGTGTTTGTTTCCAAGACATGCTCATAATTGTTCTTTCTTTTCTTTTGCCAACATCATATTTCTTTTGTAAGCATGGCTTTCATTCTTTATTTCTGACTCATTGTATGTTAAGTTCAAGCTTACGCTCTTAGCTATGCTATATATGTTGGTCGCTCTCTTTCCCATGATGGACCTTTTGCGGATGCGATGTGAAATAGGTTCTCTCTTTTAATGCTCCAGATTTTTAAATATATGTTCTCCGTAACAATGCATTATAGTTGAGCACTTAAAGCATATATTTCTTTGAGCTGTTCTTGTATTTGTATGTTGAAGGAAAATGCATCTTTCAGTTTATTTTGTATGAAAGTAATGAAAATACCTTACAAATAACTATTTATAGCGATTAGCCAATTCTGATGATGAATCAGATGAGGTTAGCAACCTTATTTTGTACCTCAAATCTCTATATGATGCAGTAGTACTCCATGGGCTAGATCTCATATTTCCCCATTCTCCTGATCTCCTGGTCTTAATTTTGCGGAGCATACACAATTGTCAATATTTCTTAGTGCTGAGTGGAACAATGTCTGCAGGATGTGCCCATTAAAGCGCCAGTAGTAGCCAAGATGGTGGAAGTATCCAGTGAAAGCTCTGATTCTGAAAGTTCTGACTCTGAGGATGAGGTAGTCACTTTGTCGATCTTCATCAACATCAACAATTACCTCATCTGATCCATTAAGAGGATGGAATTATCCAGTGAAAGCTCGGATTCTGAAAGTTCTGACTCTGAGCATGCACAATCAACAAATTTTTCTTAGTCCTAAGTGAAACAATGTCTGCAGGATGTGCCCATTAAAGCGCCAGTAGTAGCCAAGAGGATGGAAGTATCCAGTGGAAGCTCTGATTCTGAAAGTTCGGACTCCGAGGATGAGGTAGTCACTTTGCCACTGATTTCGAAATAGAAGCCTCATCATTCATAGTCTTTTTAAATATCCTTGTGCCTTATTTCACTGTTCATTTGTTTTCAGAAGCCAGCTACTCGGGTGGAGAATTCTTCAGTTGCCGCTGTACAAAAGAAAAACAAGGAGTCAGACAGCTCTGAAAGTGATTCTGATGATTCATCAGATGAGGTAAGTAAATTCTTGCCGAGTGCAGCATATGTAGCTCGAGCTACATGTAGGCCGTTTGAAAAAAATTGAAATCTGCATTTTGTGTTTCAAACAAATCGAAAAAAAATCTTAGGTTGAGATAATGTTGAGATATACCACTCAAAATTTTGATGAAAAACTCTTGTTTTTGGGCAAAAAGAAAATACGCATATCTGGATCGGTGAACAGTGCCAAGTTTCAAATTTTGAAATCTTGCAGATTTGTCTTTTTTTGCCTAGGCCAAAATACAACGATTTTCATTGAAATTTGCAGCGGTATCTCAACATTATCTCCACCTAGGATTTTTGTTTCATTTTTTTTGAAACACAAAAATGCAGATTTGTTTTTTTTTAAACGGCTACATGTTGCTCGAGCTATGTTTGGACTTTCCGTATTCTTGCCAATGTATCTCTCTGAGATGCGAGTACTCACTACTCATACTTAACATTTCCGTGACCTTGTGGTTTAATTCCGTGAATTATGCACAATCATTGTTCTTAGCCGACAATACTTCTTAGTCCTTTTTTTTTCCGAAAAGGGGAACGAAGCCTCTGCATCGAAATGATCAACAGCCCTTTATTGCAACTTCTTAGTCCTAACTGAAAAACTGTCTGCAGGATGTGCCCATTAAAGCGCCAGTAGTAGCCAAGAAGATGGAAGTATCCAGTGAAAGCTCTGATTCTGAAAGTTCTGACTCTGAGGATGAGGTAATCAGTTTACTAGTTATTTCAAAATCAAATTGATACTTCATCATTCGTTGTCCTAATAATGTTATTACATTTTTGATCTGTTTGCAGAATACCACTGCTAAACCAGTTCAATCTTCCAAGGTTGTTGCTAAAAAGAAGGAAGAATCTAGTAGTAGCTCCGATGCTGACACAGATTCAGATTCTGAAGAAGTAAGTGTTCTGGTACTTGTTTTCTCTTGGTAACTCTCTGTTGGCAATATTTGTATTTCTTGTCAACTGTTTTGCAGCCAGCATAGTCTTTTTATCCATGCCATCTTTCTGATGCGGATACTTTCTTTGTCCAGGATACCACTGCTAAAATAGTTCAGTCTTCCAAGAAAGAGGAATCTAGTGGTAGCTCAGATACTGACGCAGATTCAGATCCGATGTAGTAAGTGTTCTGTCACTTGCTTATTCGGTCACTTATTTGCTGTGCAATGTTTAGAACTTCTGTCCAATGTTTTTGCAGCCAGCAAAATCTACTATCCCTGCGAAGAGATCTTTGGCAACAGAGAAAAACAATGGACATGTACACATTCTCTTAAAAAGTTTATTTTCTTAAAAGAATTGTCTTGTGTACATTAGATCTTGTTGTAACTCAACAGAAAACTCTTTTGCAGTCCAAGGATGATTCCGATGATAGTTCTGATGAGAGTGATGAAGAGCCTCCACAAAAGAAGCTTAAGGTGCTTATTTTGTGGTGTTTGCTTTTCCTTCTGAAGATTTTTATTTATACTACATTTCTTATTGTCTGCAGGATTCTTCTTCTGGTGCTGCCAAGCCCTCTAAGGTTGCCAAGAAAGAAAGCAGTGGTGATGATGACAGTTCTGAAGGAAGCTCGGATAGTGATGAGAATCGGTACTAGTGAAAAAATCCGCGCAGAGTGAAGTATGATTCAACTATATTTGTGCTGTTCTAAGTTTTTCTCTTATGTTTGATACATGTTTGACTTCTGTCTTGACTTTAGCTGTTGAAGCAAAACACCCAACCTACTACTGTGTCAAAAACCGTTTTTGTTGGGAATTTATCATACAGTGTGGATAAGGAACAAGTGTAAGTTTGTGAGATGTCATATATTTCAGCTTTTCTGAAAGATGTGTTCGTGACTTCTTTTGTTCCACACACCGTAGGACGCAATTTTTTCGGGAGGCAGGTGAAATTATTGATATTCGTGTTGCTACCTTTAATGATGGGAGCTCTAAGGGCTTCGCACATGTTGAATTTGCTACAACTGAAACTGCTCAGAAGGTACTTCACTACGTTTCTTTGTGATATATATCTGGATCAAGCATTAAATTGCCATCTAAGTTCTGTTTGGTTATCCACGTTTTGAACCTGATAGGCATGCGAATTAAATGGTCATGATTTGATGGGCCGGCCTGTCAGGCTTAATTTGGCTCAAGAGCGAGGCACGTTTACTCCTCGCAGCGGGTATTTTCTATCCCACTATCTATGTATGTGATTATCTTGCTAAAAATTGCTTGGATAGATAATCATTATTGCCCCTTAATTTCTGTGTTCAGGAGGGACAATAGTTCTTTCAAGAATCCTGATCAAAGCTCTAGCAGTACTGCCTTTATTAGAGGATTTGATTCAGCTCTTGGGGAGGATGAGGTAATTTGAAGCTCTAAACTCGTTCTTTGGGTAAAATCTACATCTGTTTGGCATCCATATATGCCTCTTGTATTATGCTAACTAACTATTTTCCATCACCAGATCCGAAGTTCACTTAGAAACATTTTAGCTCATGTGGAAAGATCACAAGAGTTTCAGTTCCGATGGACAATGAAACTGGTGCAAGCAAAGGGTAAGTTGGCTCTCTTATATGAAAAAGTGCATCTGCTCCTAGGTCAAGCCATGTTCTCGTTCTTGTCAGTGACTCTTGGCTGCTTGGTTCTGTTGTGCAGGATGGCGTACATGACGTTCAGTGACAACGGTTCCTTGTCGAAAGCCATTGAGCTGAGCGGATCTGACCTCGGTGGCTTCAGCTTGTATGTCGACGAAGCAAAGCCTAGACCTGCGAAAAACAGAGATGACACTGTTAGTAACAGAAGAGGAGGAAGAGGTGACTGGGCCGGAAGAACAGGGTTTCAGGGGGGGCGTGGTGACAACCGTGGCAGACGTGGCAGATTTTCTGGACGTGACAGCCGTGGCAGACGCGGGGATCTTTTGGTGGTGGTCGGAGTGGTGCACCTGTCAGGCAGAGTGTCGCTACAGCCAGTACAGGTAACTTGCCGCTTGCATGAATATGAAAAAATTGGTCTCTTAGTTGTCTTTTGTTGGCCGAACAGAACCAACGGTCTTCTTACTGTACGTTTGTTCTCTTGTTTCACAGGAAAGAAGATCACTTTCGCTGATGACGACTGAGCCTGTGCGCCGCTATAGATCTACAAGCTTTATAATACAAACCTACCCCCGTGACTAGGAAATGCTAAGAATTCTTTTTGCCCTTGAGACTGCTATCCTATGTTATTATGTGCTCTTGCTATGTGCTCTTGCTGTAGACCGTGTTGGTACATCTGCCAGACAGTTTTCGGCCGTTTTTGGAAATTTATAATTGTGTGATAAATTTAGTCCTATATATACTGCTCGTGGTCGTTCCTGAAGAATCAGATTGTCATGGTACTAGTAGATCATGTTTGTTTTGCTCCCAACACGCATAATCTGTCGTCGGGTGTTTTACTTTCGTCAGTCAGAAGTGTACTCTCGTGAAGTTCGACCAGGGATAACTGCACCATGCAGATTTGCATCTGAACGATCTCAATTTGAAAACAAAGCTGCAGTGTCAAGAACAATGTAACATTGTTAACCCTGATACTCTACTGTAGGTCCAGTTCACCGTTTACAAAGGCAGATAAACAATGGCACACTGCCCTGGTATCGACGGCTGAAACTCAACTCCTGATCTCGTCCTCAGCTCGTCCCAATGCTTCCCCGTCAGACAGTTCCCTCGCCTTGATCTCAAACAAATACCTCAGCTCCTCTAGAGCGTCGTCAGGCCGCTCGTACCCGCGTCAGAATCCGCCACCCGCCGCGCCGATCATGGCGCAGGAGCGCGGCGAGCGAGCCCATCTACAGCGACGTGCAGTGCAGAAGAGCGCGTGCAAGACATTTGCATTTGGTGATCACCGCAATGGCATGACATGCAAGAGCGATGATCCCCTCAATGGCATGACAAATGGCAACTACAAATGGGCAAACATGCTACATGTACAATGGCAAGACATGCACACCTACAAGGCTACAATAGCAAGACATGCTAGCGATGGCAAGACATGGCACACCAGATTTGACAAATGCCTACCGGTTCTAGTGAAATCGGCCGACAATAACAAGCCTTACAAATTTATAACAACACACATATCTACACGTAGTCTAATAGTTCTAGTTAAATCGGCCGGGAAGGGTGACACAAAAAACCCCAAATGGCACACCGACCCTAATCCTAATCTAAATCAGGAACTAATCTAGCGGTGGATGACCTAAAAAGGGGTTAAAAATCAACTTAGACTGGACAATGACAACATGTGTCCTCCTGCCGGTGTCGAAGAAGAATGCCCTATCGCCGGATTGGAAGAAAATGTTGTCGGCGACATCGGTCCATCCATCAGTCCATCCATGGGGACGGCAGAAGCCGCAACCGCCGATGTGCTCGCCGATGGAGCCACCGCTGCTTTCCCGTTGCGGCAGCTCGGGAACGACCGAGACAAACGGCCAACGGCGCTTTGACAATCCGAGAAAATCAGATGAATCCTTGCCGAAGAGAACATCCACCCATTTTTGATGAGGTGTGGGGCAAGAATGGCACAAGGGCGAGTGCGGCGAGACGAGGGTGGAGGAGGGGCGCCGGCCAGCCTAGAGGTGAGCGGTGGACTGGACGATGAGGGGACTGCAGAGTAGGGATTTATGCAGAGACATGGCGTCTCTCGCGCTTCCCAAAGTTTTAAGTTTTGTGCGGACCAACAACGTTGGACTGGATCAGAAACGTGCAAAATTTGCATCCCGGTGTGCAGGCAGCTAACTGAACACGCACTTGAGGATTCGGCCCAAGGAAAACCCAGTCCGGGACAAAGGACACAAGAATACAAGCCTGGTTTCGGCCGCGCTCGGATGGACGGACGGAACGCCGCCGCCGTCGAAAGATGAACGCACGAGGTATGGCTTCTCCTCTGGCGCTCGTCGGTCGGTCGGTCGGTCAGTTTTCTGACGAGCAGATCCGCTTGATTTTCAGGGGGCTAGTAGTAATACTACTCTTTATCATCGATTTGTTTGTGGAGAAAGAAATTTTGTTGGTCGATTTTGCTAGTTCATGCTGGTGGTGGCGCGATGGCTGGTGCTTTCATGATTCCATCTAGGGGCTCGCCTCCGTGTTCCACTTCTTGTTCTAGTCGGACCCGGCGCTGCCTCCTCCGCCTCCCCTTTCTATAAAGACCATCGCTTGGGCTCAAGGCGTCCTTTGTTCCAACTTCCTAGCCTCATTGTTGTTATCCATGGACATCGAGTCCAATAATGTCTGCCGCCGCCGATGCTTAAGCTCTTGGTGAACTTCTCCCCTTTCTTAATATTTTTTCAATTCAATTATGTGAGGTATTGCAGTGTTCTTGCTCAGTGTATTTATTCATGGATGGATGTGTGGTATCGTTTGTTGCAGAAGGCATACGAGGAAGACAGGCTCAGCGCGCTGAGCGATGACCTTGTGCTCTCAATCTTGGGGAGAGTGGACCTTGCGACAGCATCAAGGACCAGCGTTCTGTCGACGCGGTGGAGGAACCTGCCATGGTTGCTCCCCGAGCTCAACCTCCATGTCAGGGATTTCCTTCCCACCCCACGTCCAGACTACCCTACCGATGTCACGCATCGGATAGATTTTTTACTCTGGAGTACCAGCACAACAAATAGATCAATCAATGGCATCCATGGCAAGAGCTGCTAGGAGTTTCCTGTGCATCAAACGCAGCGACACCGTCGCAAGGATGTCCCTCGAGATGTACCTGGGTGGCAACTACTCGCAAGACATTGGCCCGTTGGTCCGTGACGCCATTGACAGCCGCATGGTAAACAAATTGGACCTCATCATTGCGGACGACAAGGCTCCCAATACCTGCGGAGAAGTAGATATGCTGCAGAAAGCTCGGAACCTTGACGGGTTTTTCAGTACCTATCCTAACATGCTTTCTTGCCTCACGAGGCTCCAGCTTTATAACCTGCACTTTGCTGGGGGGGGGGGGGGGGGGGATATACATCACATCCTGTTTGACTGCTGCAAGCAGTTGCAGGAGTTATTTGCACTGGTGGTCACACAACTCGACAGCTATGTGCACTTAAGTTACACAACTGGATAACTGAATTTTTTGGTCACACAACTCGTCATCTGGTGCACTTAAGTCACTGACCCCACCTGTCAGGCCGTTTTCCGTTGAAGTTGATGCTGACTGGACACGTAATTTTGCAAAAAAAACCCCTGTATTTTTGTACATTTGCAAAAACCCCCTGTATTTTTTTCAAAAAAGCCCCTGAATTTTTGAAATGTCCAAAAATACAGGTTTTTTTTTTGCAAATGTACAAAAATACAGGGGGGGTTTTGCAAGATTACGTGTCCAGTCAGCATCAACTTCAACGGAAAACGGCCTGACAGGTGGGGTCAGTGACTTAAGTGCACCAGATGACGAGTTGTGTGACCAAAAAATTCAGTTATCCAGTTGTGTGACTTAAGTGCACATAGCTGTCGAGTTGTGTGACCACCAATGCAAATAACGTTGCAGCACCTTTGTCTGGATAACTGTGATGGTGGGGACTCTTCTGTGTGGCAGATAAATGCGCCAAATTCGAGTCTCAGAGTTCTTGAAATCGACTATTCCTGCTTGAAGAGGCTTGAGGTGCTCTGCCTTCCTAAACTAGAGAAGCTCTGTTGGGATATCTGGGCGCATTATGACCCTCCCCTGCGTTTCGGTTCTGTCCCATCTCTTAAGGAATTACGCCTCCTGTCTGATGCAAAACTTGAACAACCGGAGTTCAGTTTAAGCCAGCTTCTAAATGGTGCCACAAGCATACACACTCTCACTTTAAACTTCCAAGGAGAAAAGGTAATTTCATATTTCAATACATATTGTGGGATGTGCTTTTAATTCCATAACTAGGGATTTCTAAGTTGCACAAGATTATTTTTTCTGTTTCATGTCTTGATCAAGATATTTGCTTATATTTATTATTGCCAGATAGCATTCATTAATAATAGCAAATGAGTAACCTCATTTGTTTGGAAATGACTGAAGTTAACAAAATGCTACATTTTTTCCCCATTAGCTTTGGATTCAGCCAGAAAGAGAGCAACTCCGCTCTGCATTCAACAAACTAAGGAAGCTGTCTATTTGTGGCGTATATGTTGATTTTGACCTGTTATGGACACTAAATCTCCTTGAAGCTGCTCCAAGTTTTGTTGGATATTCAGGTACTTTTACTCATTCCTTTCTCGGTTGTTATTTGAACATATATAAACAATCTGGCATCTCATGGTAGAATTGGGAATATGATCTCTTATATAATTAGGTCTTGGTTCTTGAATACAGATGTTTGAACATCCATGTGTGAAACCATATTGGTTAAGTGTTGGCGCTCAAAGAGGGCAACCTTCATGGAAGATGCCTGGGTTCACAAGCTGTAGTAAGTGGCAACTAAGAGAGCTCCACATTGTTGACTTTAGTCCCCTGGCGGGGCATCATTTTTCATTTGTACGGGCGGTGATGAATCACGCGCCAAACTTGAAGACGGTTCTTCTGAAAGAAGGTGAGCAATGCAAGGATTGTGATGAAATGGCCGCACCAGCTCCTCGAGTAGGAGGCGTGTTTCCAAGAGGCAGAGACGAGCAAGAAACAATAGCCAAGCAACTCAGGGACAACAGGGGCTTGTCCTCAGCGCAGATAATTTTCAGAAGTTATGTTTCTACTGTGGTATTCTGAACTTAAGAACTTGTCTGTATGTTGAATGCAAGTGCACTAGTAAAAAAAAATGCAATATATATATTCTTAGTGTTTTGTGCTTCTGTGCTGGTGGCAACAGATATCTTCTTGGCTCTATCCAAAAATCCAAAAGTAAACCTCTACCTGCTCAGATACAGGCCAGCCCCTCCTTCAGGCTTCAGGCCTACTGCAGTTTCTCACGTCTATACGCTCACTCCATGAAACTTTTTCTCGTTTTTCTCCTATATATATGTGCCGCGTTCCAATAGTCACTCCCCTTCCCCTCTCAAGAATCCCAACCATTAAGGACATGTCCTCTCACAGACGCAAGCAGGGAAACAACATATATCGACACCAGTCACCGGTCATGACTGCTAAACCCGGTGGTGAGGCATAAACAATTTCTTATAGCTTCACATACATCATCAAGCACATAATATTTTGTTCCTAGCACTACTAACACAAAAAATAAATGAAATTTGATAGTATAATAAAATACAATTTTGGAATCCAGAACTCCAGATGGATAGAAGTAAAAGATTTATAAAATGACTAAACATGATATTACAATGCAATTTCAAATAGAAAAAATTCGTTTGTGTTTAGGAAGTTATTTTGACAGGCCACATGCATTCTTCAGTAGACATCACTGTGACGCCTTTGGCAATGCATTTGTGCTCCATTTTTTTCCTGTTTCCTACAACAACACCAAGAGGAGCTTCTCTCAAAATAAAAATAAAAACCACCAAGAGGATCTTACACCAACATCCAACGGCCCAAAAATATGTTAGATTTTGTTCATAGCACTATTCAGACGGCTATGAATAAGAACATAGATTTCTTCAATCAGAAACATGTCAGGGTTTTAGGAAGAGAGAGAAGACCACATCAGCCACAGTACATGACCAGATTGAAACCAATACAAGAACCGAACACCAGCCAGAGTTACTGAGTGAGTCACCTATACACCAGCAAAATGATCCAAGCAAAGAATTAAGAGGAAGAGAAACGACTAGAAAAACAAGCTAGCAGCCTATCTAGGTCCTGACATGAACAAGAGGCACACCACAGCCTATCTATTTCCTGCCATGAGAATGAAGCGACCAAGACTTGCCTGCGCCCACTACACAGCATCGGCCTTGGTCTGATCGATTATTTGCTGCACTTGTTTGAAATCAACTCTGAAGATGCGCCCGTTCCTTTCTCTCCATATCGTCCATGTAGTCAGCAAAATCAGGGTGTTGAACTTTTTTTAACTGAACCTTGAAGCTGCTCGACTGAATCCACCGAGACCGAAAAAGCCTATCCATGGAAGGAACGACCTGATCAAGATTGGCCAGCTGAGAGTAGCACAAGAGATGATATTGGTTGCTGCACATTCGACGAATATGTGTTGAGCGTTTTCCTCCGCGGAATTGCAGAAAACGCACTTCTCACTATGGGGAAAGCCTCGCCTAGCCAGATTCTCCCCCTGATAAAACAGACATTAGTGACAACCGTGCCGATTCCGGCCGGTGAGCTATGCGATGGCGGCAATGGCGGCACAACGAGCTGCGGCTTGGGAACTTCGCCCGGAGTCCGGCGGCGAGGTCGAGCTTCTTTACCTTCAGGAAATACTTCTGAATGCGCCCGGAGTTATGCACACAACACATAAACGTTGATAGATACATTGTAGGTGTTTTGATCAGATAAAGAGATGTAAAGAATAGAACAAGTGGGAATGATTTAGAAGTAGACACCCAGCAAATATATCAAAATTGTTTGAGTGAATACTATTAAAATTTCCAATATCACAGTTCTGAAAAGGGATTTGGAAGGGAATGTGTGGTTGGAGAAGAGACGTCAGCACAAGGTTTGGTATTATTCAGAGAAATAAATGAGAGGTTTACAAAGTTCTATTCTTTGATGTCCTCCTGGTACACCAGGGTCCCGCTTAAGAAGACACGCTTACAAGGCAACCCATGCACATTGTTTCGGATTTAGCGGAATAATCTAATATATGTCATTGGAGGACTTGTCGGAGGATGATGACGAGGACGAAGTGGAGTACGATGCGGAGGGGGCACATCTCGTCTAAGATGGGTCGGGGACTCTCGACGGGATGACTGACCTCAAAGAATCCAGCCAGAGCCATCTCGAGCGAACTTGGGGTGTAATATGGCCAGATAAGTTCTCCGCCAGCCGCCAGGACCGATGTGGACAATGTTGCGCTTGGGCCTGCGCGCGGCGGCGGAGGCGCCGGAGGAGGAAGTGGGCATGACGTTCCTCTGATTGTCGGCTGTCGGGGTCTTCTCGGGAGCTTTCTTCTTTTTCTTCTGCTTGGCCTTGTCGAGAGCATTCCTCTTGTGCCCTTCCTTGCTCGAGCCACAGCCACGGCGAGGGGCGAAGAAGCGTGAGGCCAAGAGATTGGCCACGGCATTGTGAACCTCCTTCTTCGACGCATTCACCGGGATGAGCCTTGTCGATCCTCTGTCGGAGCGATCGATAGGGAGAAAGGCCATGAGCAGAGAGTTTGGGTCGACATTGTACATCAAAACTTCCCCCATTTCCTCCGCCCCTTGCGCGGCATCCTCCTCCGACGTCTTCCCGGCAACGTCCTCCGCCTTGTCCTTCTGTTTGTGAAAGGACAATGATGTCGCCTAGAGGGGGGGGGGTGAATAGGCGATTTAAAACTTTTCCGGTTTAGGCTTGATAATTGCGGAATAAACCTAGGTGTTTAAATTAACAAGCCAACAACCTAAATATACTAGGTTCACCTATGTGCACCAACAACTTATGCTAAGCAAGACAAGCAACAAGGTGATAGCAATATAGAATACTTCAAGCACGAAGGCTATCACAATGTAAAGTGCATAAGTAAATAGCTCGGGTATAGAAATAACCGAGGCACGCGGAGACGAGGATGTATTCCCGAGTTCCTCCTTGTTAAGGGAGTACGTCTCGTTGGAGAGGTGTGAACCAACACAATGGTTCAACAACCACAAAGGTTTCACCTTCTTCTCCGATGAACCGCACCACAAAGGTTTGGTTCACCTTCCACTATCGGAATTCTTTCGAGGCGGAATCCGGAGCCTTTCAACAACAATCCGGGGCACAACCCACAACGGGATTGGGGGCTCCCGAACAGCTTTCAACAACAATCCGGGGCACAACCCACAACGGGATTGGGGGCTCCCGAACGGCTTCAAGTGACCACCAAGGGTCTCAACCACCACGTGGACGTCTAGGGTCCAAAGACCCAAGAGTAACAAGTTTACAAGCTTTCAACTTCCACGAATCCTCGTGGAGAGCACAAACCGATGCAACGAAGCAATGGCAAGAGCACAAGGCTCAAATCCTTCACTCTCAAATCCCACCACCAAGCAACTAATGCTTATGGGGGGAGAAGAGAGGAAGAACAAAGAGGAGATGCACCAAGAAATCCAAGATCAAGATCTACTAGGTTCTACTCACTTAGAGGAGAGATGGATTGGTGAATATGTAGATCTAGATCTCCTCTCTCAAATCCCTCAAAGATATGCAAGAATCATGGGAGGAATTGGGAGAGGGGCAAGCTTTCCAAAGTCAACAATGGAAGAGAGAGAGGGGGAAAAACGTGCTATGGAAGAGCTAGCTGGCTGGAGGTAGGTGGAGGGGTATTTATACCCCTCCCAGAAAAAGAGCCGTTGCAGCCAACTTACACCGGAGACTCCGGTCTGGAAGGACCGGATACTCCGGCCCCTGAGACCGGAGACTCCGGCCTCGAAAGAGCAGAAAAAAGGCGACGCAGGAAAACTTGCACCGGAGACTCCGGACCACGAAGGCCGGAGACTCCGGGGTCACCCCGGACCCCTATACAGAGCGTGCCGTCCTCTGGCTCTCTTTGCTCAAAAAACTTGGAGACCGGAGACTCCGCCCCCTGAGCCACCTGAGACCGGAGACTCCGGCCTGGAAAAGCAACAGGAAAACAACAAAGCCTGAAATGCGATAACTTTCTCGTTCGAACTCCAAAACAGGTGAATCCAATTTCGTTGGAAAGATAACGACGAGTGCTTTAAGGGTCACAAATATAGAGGGGATACCACACATGGAGAGGTGTGGACCCTATCTCGAAGGTGGACCGATAATATTTCCAAAGCCGAGAACGCAACAAGTTCCAAACAAAAACCATTTTCGAAGAACTTGGGCTTGGCATGAGGATCACAACAAGCACAAAAACCCAACAAGGAGAAAAACCAAATAAGAACCAAGAAAGATGATATGCCAAGTATGCAAAGGTTTGAGCTCTCCACAAAGATGCGATCAAGTTACTTACTTGAGAGCCCCTCTTGATAGTACGCCGTCTATCCTATAACCCGGTCTCCTACTAACACAAAGAGACCGGTAAAATAGAAACCCTATCAAGATCATACCTTTGCCTTGCGCATTCCACTTGAGCTCGATGATGACGGTCTTGACTCTCTCAAGTTGGAACACCTTTCTTAATTATGCTTGCTAGCACATGTTTGATGAAGACTTCTCCAAATGCTCCCCCATACTCCATTATGGGAGGGCCTCGCTAAGCTCCGTCTTCATGTCTCCTTTGCAAGATTCAGTCAAATGATATCTTCCGAGATGGATCATATTGAGCTTGCACTTCATCTTCTCTACACATGACCATTCTTCATATAAACCCTTGGATAGAACCTTGGTCATCATATAATCTTCTAGAGTCCAACACATGAACTCCAAAGATTTCCTATGGACAAGATCTACAAGTATATCTCAAAGCAAACATTAGTCCATAAGGATTGTCATTAATTACCAAAACCATACATGGGGCAACACATGCACTTTCAGTTTGTCTGCTGCCCCTGGACTTCTCCTTCTGTTCGTCTGCTGCAATGGCCTTCTCGGAGCCTTCTGCTTGTGCTTGACCACGAATTATGAGTTTATACTAAACAATTTTACTTTTAATATTTCCATATGTTACTAAAATTTACTTAGATTTTTCAAAAATACAATCTTTAACATATAATCATAATTATTATTTTCGATTATGGTTAAGAACACTAAACATGCATTTGTTCGTAAGAGAAGGTCCACATCTACAAAATCGAGTTGCCTATCATTAATAAACTGATGTTGAATTAGCTTTCGTAATGAATATGTTGTTATTTCAATATTTAGTTTGGGACATTTTATTGAATCATGTTCCCTTCAACCGAAGCAAAAAATGATAAAATGATAAAATTGCATTCAACTACAAAAATGTATGCCACTTAGATCATCTACAATGTATATATGGGTGTATGGGTGTGTGTGTGTCTATTTATTAATTCATAAACATACTATAGGGTGTTCTACAGTATATGGGTCTAACAAAATATCCTAATAGTCGGGTATGATTGTTTAGCTTAATCGAAGTAACAAAAAAGGTCAAGATTATATGAGATGTCAGTAAATTGTTTGTTTAGGGATCTTCCTCGCATAGGTCTACAAGCTGTCTGGCTCTATTCTATTGACATGTAACAAAAGTATTTGCACCGTTCTCCAACATGTTATGTATCCTCTTAGTGAAAGAAAACGCTTTAGCTCGATACTTGTCGATAGTACAATGCATGACCATTAGTGGTACCAAATATCACCAAAGCACCACGTGATCTTGGCTCATACATGATTGAAAATTTTGTTTGTGGGGAATTATTAATAATTTGGTAACCTACTAGTAATAATTTGGCCATGATATTTTTTTTTTGTTGATGATAAAAAATCGGAAACGAGAACACGGTGGCCGCTAATTAGGGTGTTGAAACCAAGCCCATACTGAAGCCCACGCGCTGCCCATGGGGCTAACGACACGACGCACTTCCATATCCAGGAGCAGGGCAGTTGAGTAATTTCGACCGCCAACGACCCTTCCTCCTCCTCTTCTTCCTTCCACCACCGTACCACCACGACCATTCCCCTTCCAGATCACCACCTTCCGCCCCGCAGCCGAGTTCGCTCCAGATCTCCTCCCCCATGGCCAACGCCTTCGACTCGCCGGTCTCCTCACCGGCCGCCGCGCCCTACAACTCCTCCCCCTTCCTCAGCTTCGACCCCGCCGCACCAGCCGGGGACGACGGCGCCTTCCCGCCCTCCCCCGACCCCTACGCCTTCCGCTCCGACTCCGACGCAGCGCACCCCTTCGGCATGCCCGACTCCAACGGCAACGGCCTGCACCACGACGACGAGGGCCTCTTCGCCTCCCCCGACGGCGGGCCCGTCCTCCCGGACCTCGCCCAGATGGGCCACGAGGAGGGGTTCCTCCTCCGCGAGTGGCGCCGGTACGTCCCTTCCTCGCCTCTGCTCTTGTTGCTACGCCAGATCTGGCCGGGATCGGTGGGTGGATCTGCGAGATCCGGCTCTGCGATCGATCGTGGCGCGCTCGGTTGGGTTGGGTGCGGGGCGTAGATCTGTCTGAAAAATGTACTCCTAGTTCAGAATCTTGTGTTGCTGCATGCTACTACTACTGCTAGTCAGTGTTAAGCTATGCTAATTTTGCTTTTTTACTTGGTAATATGTACATCACGGATGCCTAGGATTAGCTCCCTTCACGTAGAGTGTTCTTGCAGAAGCATTAAAGGAAGAAGTACTCGAGATCACTACTTAGATGTAAATGAAGCATTGGAGACAGCATTCTGCATTAGGACAGGGCAATGCGATGAGATAGTCTCGCTTGCTATTGGCATTTTTGCTTTCAAAAAAATTGAATTTACGTCTAACTCTCTTGCCGATACGGAAATGAAACCGAAGCAGCTTGTTCGTGTCAGAGAAATTAGGCCTACTGGCGAATTCAATTCTACGTTCAAGCCTTCACGTCCCATATGCGATTGTGCGTGTACCTGAGTATCTCACTTTTTTTGTCATTCGGTTCTTATTTTACTTCTGAGGGTCATGACTTGTATATTGTACCTAGGAGAACTGAAAAACCATTACGCTATAATTTTCGTAGCACTTGATCAATAATATGTGATGCTGCATTTTCATCACCATTACCAGCGATTCTGTTTGATATCGTAGGTAGCAATTGCTTTTATAGTCTTTCCTCTCATGTTTCCTGTTCTGCATAATTTTTCCAGAACTGTAGTGTAGGTATGTTCCTAGCACCAGGAGTTGTAGTTTGATTTAGCCTCTGGGAAGTAAACAGTTGGTTCAAGATAGAAATATGAGTGGCTACGAACTGGGCTATGTTTCTCGACAAAAGAACACATGACTTTCAATTATCCAATATAAACAAATTGTAGACATATTGCTCGTCAGATTTTGGAAAGTTTAACTACCCCCATGTACAAGATAAGAGCTTTCCCGAAAATGGAAGAATAGTGTTGATCATGTTACTGCTTTCTTTATGAGAGGAAGAGTTTGCTTTTTGTCGTTGTTTGTCTTATGTTTCCTGCAGTGCACTAGTTTTCTATTTAAACCCCTGCACCAAGATCTGTAGTTTGCTCTAGCCTCTAAGAAATAAAATATCAGATACTGTAATAACATATGCCTCCAGTAGGACCAGTACTGACTTCCGGGCAGTAGACCATTTTCATATAAGTTGTTCTATGCCTTGTTCTGTATGGTGAACTAAGCACTGCTGTTGTATTAAAAGTCTTGCTCAGAGGTGCATGTTAGAGAATCTGTACTGCTATTTTTACAGCTTGGTTTCACCTATCTTTGTCTTGCTCAGAGGTGCATGTTAGATAATCTGTACTGCTATTTTTACAGCTTGGTTTCACCTATCATGTAAGATGCTAACACAGACTCTTAACAGCCAAAACACAATCCTTTTGGAGGAAAAGGAGAAGAACGAGAAGGAGCTGAGGAGCCAAATCATCCTTGAGGCCGAAGAGTTCAAGAAGGGCTTTGTCGAGAAGCGCAAGCTGAACCTCGAGACGAGCAAGGATCAAAACCGTGAGAGGGAGAAGGTACGTACTCTATTTCCTAAGATCATGACCCTCCCGTGTGCTCTGTGTGTCAACACATAGTGACCTGCCTGACTGCTCCTACCTATTGTTCTCTCTCCTGTGACTGAGACACTGCCTTCTGTCAGCTTTTCCTATCCAACCAGGAAAAGTTCCACAAGGGCGCGGACAAGCAGTACTGGAAGGCAATATCTGAGCTGATCCCGCACGAGATCGCCAACATCGAGAAGAGGACGGGCAAGAAGGACAAGGACAAGAAGCCAGGGATCGTGGTGGTGCAGGGTCCCAAGCCTGGGAAGCCCACGGATATGGCACGGATGCGCCAGATCCTGCTGAAGCTGAAGCAGACGCCGCCGGCGCACATGAAGCCACCCACCCCACCACCTGCCGTGGCTGGAAAGGACGGAGCCAAGGCAGCGCCTGGCAAGGACGCCCCTGCCAACGGCGCCATCACCGAGACGGAGAAGGCTGCCGCTGCCGCCACCCCCGCTGCAGCAGCAGAAGCCCCGGCACCTGCACCTGCACCTGCACCGGCGGCCGAGCCCATCGCCGCTGCCTGAGCAAAGATGATGCTGTGCCCGATCGGCTGCTGATCCTTCCTGCAGTAGGATTGTATTTGGGTGTCTGTAGAGTTGTTCGGAAGCGAAAGGAAAGGTGGATGGAGGGTGCATATGATGGGAGGCGGTGAACCTTCCGAGTTCATCATGGTGGCATGGTGTGGTGGGCAAGATTACACGCAGTGTACTACTATTACTGTTAATTTGAGTTTGTTATTATTATTAAGAGGATGACCAACAAGCTTTATTCGTTATTGATATTGCATTTTGTAGAGAAAGGGAGGGGTTGATAATAATAAGGTTGTAATTTTGATGTATTAGAGAAGGTGTCTGTATCTCTTAAATTTGCGTTGGATTTTTGGTCAAGACCCCATCTTTTGTGTATTATATCTTTTCACTTTTTGGTATCCCAAGTTCTGTATCTTTGGCCTTTGTTTAGCTTTGCTGCGACTGCAAAGTACTGCTAACTTGAAGAGCTGAATCCTGTTCATTGCTGCTTTACTATGCAAATTTGAAACGGAACTGTTATCTGGTAGAAGTAAAAGTAACTTCTGCTGACCATGTTCAAAGTTGCATGGATTGCACAAAATTTAACCCATCAGGCGAATCAGTCCATTTAGATTAAACAAGAACACCTCCTGTGTCTGTGTATCTAAAAAATACAGAGAGTTTGAGCAACCTTCCTACGTTGCTCGCCGACATCGGTCTGGTATGGACATCGACATACAAGTATATGCATGTGCCATAACTAACAAGCTGTTTTCCTATTTCTCAAAGATAGTGTTGTTTGTAACCAGGCCTGCATTTCCTGCAAGAGAAGGCTCCGTGCAATTGTAGTCTGTACACCACGGTAGCCACGGCGAGGGTAGTCACAACAGTTGCAAATGTACATACTAAACCCCAGATCCTAGCATCTTTGGTTCTCACAGGCCACCAACAGCAAATTATGGCACCAAATTGTTCCCTGATGCCTCCTAGTCCGAGCAACATTGCACGTATCCAACTACTTCTAGCAACTAGGATTCCTCTCTTTTATCTAGAATGGGTACAACTATTTTGACGGGAGCTACGAGCCTACGACAAGCAGGTGGTATATATGACACCTATACTGCAGCCATCTGGAGTGAATCGATCGAGCTGAGGCGAGATGCAGTATTCTTAAACAAGAGAACACCGGTGGTTGCAGTAGCTGTCCACCCACCACATATTATGATCATATATTTTCCTCATTGTGAAAGAAAATAACTCTGCACCACGCGAGATCGAACCATCATCGTTTTATTTTAGGTTAATTGGATAAATGACACTGCAATCCATGCCAAATCGAAAAAGCACCACTACAGTTTGCCACTTTTGATTAACGCCACTTCAATTTTCACATACGTCTCTCTAGATGCCACTCCATTCATTTCAGCTCATTTTTTGTTCGTCGCCTTCGACACCGATTTGTGGTGTGACCAACTCATTACCCCAAGATTAGTGTTATGTGAAAAAAAAAGTTAGTTTTGTGATTTTTTGCAACAAAAGACTCAATAGTTGGTGTAACGTGCAATTGTGGATTTTTTTTTTCTCTTTTTCGATTGGAGAAGAGGAGCAGAGAAGGACGGTTGGAGCTATTTGTTTCAGAAATACAGAGGAGTTTGGGCACCGACTATTAGGGAGCCGAACTCATCTACAAAACCAGAATCTAGCCGAACTCATCTAAAAATTCTCGCGAAACCGGAAACCCAGATGAATCGCCTCTCCCGATTCCCGAGCGCCATGGAGGGGATCGACCCGGCGCTCGCACGGGCGCAGGAGGAGCGCCGCAAGCCGGAGGGCGCCTTCGACGCCGACCTCTACGGCGCCGCCGGCAGCCGTTTCGAGGGCTACGACACCTCCATCCCGGCATCCGGGGACGAGGAGGACGATCTATCCGCCGTCGCCGGTTCCACCATCGCTCCTCGCCTCGGCCTCGCGTCGTACACGGGCTACGGCGCCGCCCTCCCCAGCGCCGACCACGAAGATCACGCCGCCACCAGCAGCAAGTCCCGGCGCATCATCGACCGCGAGAACGAGTATCGCCGCCGCCGCCTTTACCGCTGCATATCGCCGCAGCGCCACGACGCCTTCGCCGCTGGGGAGGCCACCCCGGACCCCGCAGTCCGGACCTACGCCGACGCCATGCGCGAGAACAGGCTGCAGCACCGCGAGGAGGAGGTGCTGCGCGAAATCGCTAAGATTAAGCAGGAGCAGAAGCAGCCTGTGAAGCGGCGGGACGCCGCCAGAGCCAATAATACTAGCTCAGCTTGGGACGACGACGATGCCCCTGATGCTGCGACGCCCAAGAAGCAGAGGTCGAGATGGGATGACGATGATCAGGCACCGAAGAAGAAGCAGAGGTTGGGATGGGATGATGAGACACCACTTGGAGCAGAGTATCTTGCCACACCCACGCCGACATCTAGCGAGCTTGCTGCCTGTGGCCCAAAGAGTCCGGAGCTGTACCTGCCATGGAGCGAGACATCGAGGAGCGCAACAGGCCTCTCACCGACGACGACCTCGACGCCATGTTCCCGAAGAAGGGGTATATGATCCTCGAACCTCCAGCTTCATACAAGCCCATACGCACCCTGGCAAGGAGGCTTCTTGCTACCACGCCGACGCCTCTATGCACGCCGTTGTATGCTCTACCGGCTGGAGGAGTGCAACTCAGATTTCTGGGGCAGATGCAATAGGAGGCTTTGGAGCAGAGGTAACTAAACTCAGGGATAAGTCTGAAACATTACTCAGGTTTGTCTGATTACAGTTGGCACTAAGTGCAAGTAGTTGCATGATAATAATAGATAGCTAAATTTACTGTCTTCACAAATGCAAAAGCAGCAGGCTGAACGTTCGATGGTACAACTCAGTTATGCACTCATGCTGCTGGCTGACCTTCTGTTCTAGTTTCAACCTGCGACATCTGCAATCCAACAAGTATTCCACCTGTTAGTAGTGTCTATTAGAGAACAATGCCTGCTGTTTTACTTCTTAAGTTATCAAAAGGTACAACTGGTATTACCAATTGCGTTTTGATAGGATGTGTTTGCCATCTAGTGTGTCTTTTCAGACACAATGCATGTGGACATTTATGGATTTATGGTTCCTAACCAAATAATCCCTTAATAAGTATTTAAGATACAAGGATTAGTGTTTTAATTGAGATTTCTTCTAATGTACATATTTTTAATGGTGGCACGGCTTCATTGAAGTTAAATTTAGAGTAAATCCTTGTAGTTGAAAAAGGCTGAAAGTAAAATCATGCTTCCATTTTAACTGGCATAATTACGATGTACATAAGCTGAACACTTATAAGGGCCTACTACAGAACAAAATATATCAAAGAATGCAATCAAATTTGGCACTTCACCCATTTCATGAAAAAACTTACACAAATCCTGTAACGTGAAATACTTAAGCAAGTTTACCCCCTGACCCCATCGTGCGGTTGTTGTATACTCCCTCCGTTTCTAAATGTAAGATGTTTTAGGTGTTACACATGTTGTCTACATGCACATGACCTGTTGCTCGTAAATTTTAGAATTTTGACAACGAAAAAATTCTGCAATAAATTTTGCAGGTGGCTTTATCCTGGTTTGGAAAAGATTTGAGGATATTCAATTAATTTACCTGGCATACTGAATGTTGGAATCGCTGAACTTTCATCAGCGACAGTCAAGCTATCAGGCTTCTTTTTTTTTTTTGACTAAACTACTTGTATATTAGACAGAATACCGTACAAGGATGCATACAAGTAGAATACAGGACAAATACGGACGCAGACACAGCTGCAACCACCTTACAGAAAGGACCTCAAAGAAAACTATAAAAGCACAAAGATCTTCACAGTCCTTCTTCCTCACGACGATGGAGCTCGAAATCCACAGGACGAAGCTGCTGACGGCGACAAAACCGTCGCTTCCAAAGTCGCACCACGACACAGAGAAAGCTTCTCGCCACAGGCGTTGATGAGCTGCAACGCAGACTAGCTCGACGGAGCCAGAGAAGAAGACGATGAAAGAACATCGGCCGGGGACGCACCCCAAGCTTCCAATGCGCCGGACCTGGGCCCAGCGGCGCCTCACCTCGACAGAGGTGGCCAGATCCCTCTCCATCAACTCCCACCACCCAGCAGCCACAGCCACGCACCAGCTCAACTTGAAACCTCCATCTCTCCCCTCGCCACCACGGCCGGCCAGAGAGAAGAACGCCGCAAGCCGAAACTGCCGTACTCCTCCACTCCATATGCTCCTGTTCAGGTAACCAGAAGCTCCGGCGACGAACACCGAATCCCAGCTACCCCACCCCCAGATCTTCCACAGCAAGATCAGAGCACATCTTACCTTGGCGAAGAGAAGAGCAGGGGACAAAAGATCTGTACACCGGACGCCATCTTCGCTGCAGCCCCCGGCCAGATCACACCTAGGCTCACCAGATCGATAGATCCGTGAGCACCAACCAGCCGCAGCTCGCCGACCCCGCCCAAGACAGCGTCGGGAAGGAGATCGAACTCCGGCACCATTAATCCCCACCCGCAGCACCTCCCTCTCCTTCACGGTGGCACCACCAGGGACTCCTACCCTACTATATACACGCCGAAGACACAGGAGCGAGGTTCCGCCCCCCTCCCGCCACCGAAACGGCGGACAGAGAGGAGAGGAACCACCGCCCTGGCCGGCGACGGAACTGGAACTCGAGAACGCCTCCCTTTTCGCCTCCCGGGTATTGTAGCGAGAGGATAAGAGAGGAGTTGATCCCGAGTCGCGGGTTTTTTTAGTGGTGTCAAGCTATCAGGCTTGGCACACTTCTTTTGGTCTTCTCAGGTGACTTCTAGGTACCAAACCGGATAAGCTGAAAAGAAGTCTCTAGATTCTGGCCACCGAAAAACTTCCCAGAAGCCCACGTACGTGCAGTGGGGAGAAACTGGTATCGACCAGTTTCCCGAGCTTCTGCCCTCAACATGCGAAGCGTTCCGCGGAAGTAGACATATCATTCAAGCAATTTACATCCACAGTGCCACTCCACCCCCGAGTCTCTCTCCCCACCGCTAGGAGAGAAAAAAGAAACCGACAGCCTGGCGCCTCCATCCCTCATCTCCACCACTTCTGCACATCCCGGTCGCCGCTCCCCCAATCCCGCCCTCGCTCTCCCGCCGCCGCCGCCATATCTCGGCCCTCCGCAGCCGGATCCAACTCGACCGGCTCGTACTGCTCCTCTCGTCGCCCGGCTGTGCTCCGCCCCGACCTGCTCCCGTCGCCCGGTTTGCATCTTCGCCCGTAGCCGGATCCCGCTGCTCCCGCCACCGGATCCCGCCGCTCCGGCAGCTCGCCCTCCTCTCCGGCTTCCTTCCACTCCATGACGCCCGCGGACGCCTGACCAGCTCCTGTCCAGACCTGGCGTCGTCGTGTCGATCCGCAGGGCCGTCTCCGTGCAGCAGCTAGGCTGCGTGCTCTGCTGCGTTGCTTTGATCCGCACGGTCGTCGTCTCCCCTGCTGGCTGTCGTTAGCGCTCCATGCTGCTAGCTGATGCGTGCTGTTACTTGATGATAGCTGTTTGATGATAGCTGTTGCTTATCTTTAGATCAGCTGAAGACGTTTGTATCCAGAATTTTTTATGCTTTCAATTCTGAATTTGTGTGTATTCAGTTCAGATCAGCTGATGTCATTGTCAGCTAGCATCATAATAATAACATCTGCATTTTAATCTCTAACTCCTTTTGTAATAAAAACTAGCATCCGTATGATACCATCGCTTCTTTTAGGATACATATCAAATTCAGGGATATTATGGACATCTCACAACTCACATAGTAAATAAGTCAAAACTTCAGAAACCCAAAAGAAGTCTCCAGCCAGTTTCTACTAGCTTCTACCCACCGCAGTTTCTCCCCACCAAAATGCATAAGCAGGCTTATGAATAAGCAGGAGCCCAAAAGAAGTCACCCATAGTCTGTAAGAGTGGATCAACAGAATCACCTGCAAAGGGGTGTGGTAGTTATAAGAGGATGAGGTGAAAAGAGCAGCATCAAGCCTCACAGGGCTGCTATGGTCTGAATTATCATGCATATGACAGAGTTACAGAATGTCGAAGCAACCAACAAAAGATTGACAGAATGGAAAACCAAAGAAATACTGCTTATGGGCAGGACAGCAAAGGAACATCCTAAACATATACAACACTTAAAAGCAAGTCATTCCTTCAAAAAAAGAAAGTCCATGCAGCAAGAAAAATGTGCATAGAAATCCGACCATGATGGTGCGAGTGAATTTAAATCATGGCTGTGTATTGTGTGTGCACATGCCACAGCAAGAATACCCTAAACATGAACCTAGTGGAGCACTTCAACAAAGTCGGTGCCGTAAGAGCAATACACTGGCTATAAAATTATTTAAAAAAAGGAAAAGACAGTGGTACTACTCAAACTTAAGGTCAGTAAAATGAGCTCAATCTAATTTTGCAGAAAATTAGCCTATACTGCTGTGGTCTCTGGAAATCAAATGTGAAAAGTTGGGTTAATTGTAGGGAGGGTGAGTCAGAAGTGACCTCAGAAAATATTATGCAGAAATGCGGACGTGGTCCAAAAGGGTAACACGAATATTTACAGCCAGTAAAGATCACCGATAAGAAGAATGGTGATGGGTGAAAGAGTTACCATCCTTGCAAGGAAATGGAGGTGGATAATCTTGACTCATGTCTGGCCAAAATACCAAGCGTTCATCTGAACAACACACAAGTTTCATCAGTTGCTATCGCATTACCAAGCTAGTGATAAAAATAAGTTGAGAAAAATGGTTGATGCATAAATGGAAAAGTATAGCAGCAAATGAAAAACATGCAGAGTGAAGGTCTAGTCTGACCTATAAGATATATCGCCCATTCCTCTGCCTTGCGGACTAATTCTGCAATTGAAAAAAGACAAGATTATTGACAAGAAATGAACGAATGCACATATATAAAAGTAGACGGAAATAAAGTAAATATCCTTAGGGCATATATAGAAAGTGCATGGCATACATATTAAATATCACAAGGGCATGTAGCCCCATAACTTTCACATTTGTGGTTTTCAACGGGGAACAATTTCAGGGATTAGCCGTACGGAAAAGGGTACTGGTCTGGAACTAATTGATGTTTTTCAGTTAACTTACCAGCATCACTGACTGACCTTTTGAAGGTAGTAATGTTAGCCTGCGAGACTTGGGTAACAGGAGCACCTGTTATGAGTTGAGAAGTTAGAAATGATAGGAAGTAGGCAGCCAAACCAATAAATGGTACGTGAGAGGTTCATGGTAGGCCACAAATTTGATGTGAACACATTTATAAACCGGTGCACTGTAACACATTTATAAGCGTTGTCTTTGCATGAGTTATGCATTGTAATATATAAGCTACAGAGTTTCCGGGGATTGGCTTGAGAAAATATTGTGCAGATGTATTTGACCAACAAGATTCAGAAAGTTATTACAGACAGTAAATATGAGGCGATAACAATGCAGTCTTTTGGTGGAGTAAACTAAGGAATTTCTTCAAGTGAGACTAAACTAAATATTTAATGAATGCTGAGAGTGTGAAGTTACTTTTGGTATGGGCAAACTGAGGCAGATCCTCTTCACTCTGCTTGCCGGCTTCCAAACATGCATCTGAATTAGATCACATAGGGTCATGTCATCAGTTGCTGTTGTGTACATTGTATCAAGTTACCACCAACTTATAAATAACAAGAAGTTTTACCAACAAGATCCACAAGCCATTCCTTCGCCTTAATTAATGTTTCTGCCATCGAACAGAGCACACGTATAAACATTACAGGGCATTATTTAAAAAAGCAACCAGAAGATATATTATGAGGATATTTTTACCACGACTTAACCCTTGAGAGTGATCACTTGACGCGGACGAAGGTAGCCTGCAGAGAGCAGGGAACAAAGCTAGGCGCGTGAATTCCATCATAAATTTGAAAATGCAGAACCGAAGAGAGTTCCCTTTCATCACAAGATATATACAGTTGATGATATGCATACATCTTCTTCTTCTGAAGATAGATCCCAGCCACAACAGACGCCGGGGACAGGCAGCGTCGTTTCTTCACGTGGCGCCTTGGACGGAAGCTAGCAAAGATAATTTGCGGCACATATTTGTATGAGAGGCGATGAAACTGAGTCAAGAGGTAATAAAATGATTGAAAGCTTGAAACCAGGAGGTTAGTAACAGTACCCCTAGCGTGGCCGAAGCCCATGGGAAGTACTTTCTAGGGTTCCATTGGGCCGCGGACGTGTGACATGTAGTCTTTCAGCTCTGGAGTCTTATAAATCAAGTCGATTACAGTCAGCGACGCCTCGAGCCTGACGCGCTTCAAGTTTAGGACGGCCCTGCGCGACGGGATCAGTGGAGTATATTCATGATTGGAGCGATAAGAATGTTCAGTTTTGTAACAAACACTTGATTCCTCTTTCTATATAAACCAGGGCAGATTCTTTCTTTTTCTCTAAAAAAAGAATGTTAATTTGTACTACCTGAGTTTCTTGGAGCAGAGGAGGGAGGAAAAGATGGCGCGGAGCCTGGTGATGGCGTGGCTCTTGGTGGGGTGCCGGATGATGCACTGCTCGAGCGCCGCCGTGACGGAGCGGGCCTCCGGGGCTCCGGCGACGACGTCGTCGATGGCCTTGTGGACGCGGAGGAAGTGGAAGAGGGCGTGGCCGTGGATGCCCAGCCGGCGGTCGGACGGCAGGAAGCGGGAGAGGTAGTCGATGGCGTCGCCCCACGAGCCCTCCTGCACCAGATTCATCAGGTGCTTCATGCACATGTACACGTCCGTCTGAGTGACAAACCTGCGCGAGATAGTTGCACGAATCATCGTTGAGGAGATGCGGATTGCAGGCAGCAGGGAATTTAACAAGAGAAAAGCTTGCGCGCGCGTTGCGTACACGTCCAAGGTGCGGTAGAACTTGTGCTCCGCGAGGAAGGAGATGAGCCGCCGCTGCCGGAAGCGCGATACGCAGGGGAACTCCGGCGAGTGCCTGCGCTTGCCGGCGACGGGGAAGCCGAACTCGCGGCGGGGCAGCATCGATCGCTTTAGCGCCGACGCTGATGACTGGGGTAAGGGAGTTGGGGATTGGAGCAGAACAGGGGAACAATGAAAAATTAGTATTTATACAGCGGTGATACGTGGGACCCAGCGTAAGCGCCCGCCCGCCCGCCTGCGTTGCGTTGGGTCGGAGTGCGTCGCGCTGGGTCGCAGTGTCGCACTGCGTCGCGTTGTGCTTCTCTCGCAGCGCCGGGTGCATGCGCTTTGTCTTTTTTTTTTAACATATCAAATCTTTTGCAGAAACAACCTTGAAAAAAATAAATTTTGAGTAAGAGGGTAGGGGCTTCATTTTCTTAGCATTAAGAAGAAGAGCAAAAAATTGCTTATATGCGCCTCGCAATTGTTTGCTGAATTTGCCATCGAGCTGATGCACATTTCTGCATCATACATCACATGTTGATTGACATATAACCTTTTAAACACTGCAAACATACCTCTACCGTCCAAATAATTCATGGTAGTCACGAAACATGTAATACATGCTCAAAAATCGGAAAAAAATTCTACAAAATAATCGTACCTTCGGGGAGCAATCTGGTAAAAAATTCATATTTTAGGTGTTGCGTGTATTTTTTTGGTAAGAAACATATCTTCGACTTTATCTTCTCCCTTTCATGGATAGAATATCGTATATTGTCCTGTAATCTGATTAATGCCCAACCAGTGTTGAATTTGTAAAAGTAAGAGGGTGTATTACCATTAGTGTGAGAATAAGCTTGAATTGGAATGGTTTAACTAATCCCATAGTATCCGCCGGTAGGCTGGAAGATAGGGCCAGGATAATAAGAATGCGAATAATCGATCCAAACTACAACTTTCAAGCCACGGGCTTGCTAGCTAAATGGCAATTACAATTCGTCCAGTTGCTCCCGTGGGTTTTCATAACCTTGTTGCGCAAAAATGGTATATGCATTTGAAATGGATGTAGGCGTAATCGGTGGAGTTCTATGGTGGCGAACTTGATGGAGTAAGTTATTCTGATCCTGCTACTGTAAAAAAATATGTGAGGCATTCTCAATTAGGGGAAATTTTGAGCAGAGGGTCATGTTCTATCGTCCTAATGACACAAGATCACTTGATTAAATTGTTTGTCACGTTCTATGCCTATGTAAACTTGTGGCGCCAGTGGCGGCTCGTCTGGTTGGCCATACTTAGGTCGTGGCCCATCCTTCTCTCCAGCATTCTCTTGGGATTTCGTATTAATTCGGCCCACTATCTGTGGATATCACACTTATGGCTCACTCTCTATCTAACTGTTCTGAACCGGCCCCTCCAATCTCTAGCGTCACGCCCCGCCACTGGTGGCGCCACCCAGTGATAAGAGCTTGGGCTAATTTTGACCGACTATATGGTTTATTTAAGAGGAAAGTTGGCAGTGATTTCAGCTGGGATGGTGGCCGGCGGTCCTTTTCGCCTCCACTAAGCTCAGTCAGTGGTTCCTCCTATGGTGTTCCTAAGAGTGTCACCGGGCCAAAAGACTAGTTAAAAAGAAAAAAATCATCGAAAAGGTTGCTTAACTATTATGGTAATTTTTTACAAAACAGCACGAAAGAATGAAGTGCATCCAAGAATTATGATCAGTTTTTATATTTTTTTGTCTATATTGGATGCATGTGTTAGCTCAAGAAGAGCTTTTTTTGTAGAATATTTGTTTCAATATTTTTTTTGTACGATCGACTGACATTTCTTAATGTACCCAATACTTTCCCGCCACGCGCTCACGAAGGGAAAGTCGCCGCTGCATTGTATACTGCTCTTCTCTGCTCACTGTTTTATTCTCAACTCCACTGACCATCGGTGGAGAAGCGAACTGCTTCGCCGGATCTGATGGCGGCCGCGATTGGGTGGGTGGCGGACACCATCCTTGCTGTGGCGCCCCGACCTGACTGCTATACAGTGATACTGTGTCCCCGGTTATCCGATACCACCAGACACACTATCAAAGCATAATAGAGAGATCAAGACTTGGGGAACAACTGGCACATCACAGACTCTACGACACAATCATATAGTTCAACTCTTATAATAGAGAAAGATAGCAAATGACAATCAGAGGTCACAGACCCAACATTACAACAAGCGGAAGCAAATTAAGTTGTTCTAAACAACAAGATCCAGATTATGGCCTAAGAGGCCTACAGATAAACATCACAGCGCCAGCTGTTCCAGGATGTCCCAAGCTGCCACCTGGGAACCCCAGACTACTCGTCGACGTCCACAAAGAACCCACCTTCGAGGTCGGTGAAGTCCTCCTCTGAAACAAAACAAACGACGTTGAGTTCGACGAACTCGCAAGATTATAAATAGAGCATTAGCTCGATGGGGCTTTCAAAGTTATATGGTTGTTTTGCATAAAGCTGATTTTATTTATGAAAACATAACTCAAGGGCATCGACTAATCAGAATATTTTCAAAAGAGGTAAGAAGTAACTCTTTCTTTCATCACCTTACTCATCATCAACCATTATACCTGTTCATCAAAGGCACCTCCCCGAATCACCCTCGAGGAAGCTCACCTTGCAATCTTGTAGTGGTACCTCTAGTACCCAGTTTTTAATCATTCTGTTAAAGTTATTCTATGATCTTATCGTCCTTTCCCAAGTTGTCCGTAACCGTGGACACGGCTTTTCGAAAATATTTAACCCTGCAGGGGTGTACAATGTTTGCCACGCGTACCGTCCGGCCCATTACCTGCGCATTAGCTCTCTTCCTTGGAAAGCCGGCTGGGTGGGAGCGGTGTCGACTTCTCCCTCGTTAAGGACTTTCCAGGATCATCAGTGGCGGTAGGACTGCCAGGATCACAACACCCCGCCCCACGGCCACTCATTTTCCTAACACCACCATCCTCATCCCAGTTCATACCACCATCATCACGCACGCGCAAATGGAAGCCCGAACTAGAGGACCCTGGCTAGCCCCGCCCGAGTTATTTAGTCTATGAGGGTTCCTGCGATTGCATAGGCCTCACGCATGGTTGCACGCTCAGTCTTGGTTCGGGAGGTAAAGAACTCGCACCTAGGCGGCGCGAACGAGACAAAGCACCACAACCACAGTGGCCTCTCATCCCCACCTTTTAGCATTTTATCACCTGTCACCACAGTTTCTCCACCATCATCTGAACATTTCACATCTGTTTCCAGCATGCAATATCCATCGGACGGATAACATTTGCCTAAGCATGGCTAAGCATCAACATAGCATAGTTTGTATCTCAGGCCAACAATACAACCTATGGATAATAGGAGGAAAACAGGTATTGGCATCGGAATCTTAATGCAACTATAGGATACTCTAATCCAACAAAATTGACATTTGGAACCGCATGCAATATTATAGTGGAGAAAATATTTGCGGAAATATAGGATCAGATATGCTCAGAGGGGGGATTACGCTTGCCTGGATCAGCGTGCTGGTAATACGGATCCTCGGGGTATTGTGGAATAACCCCGGTTGCTTGATCTAACGAAGACAAAACATCGGAAGAAAAACAATTCAATCACCACACATATGTTTAACAAATGCAATGCGCAAACATATGATGATATGACACTTTGAATGCACTGAACTTGCTATTAGAACAATATCTAGCAATTACATGGGGTGCATAACAATTATTTAGCAAGAGAGGAAAAAATAGCTACTCCTTGTTTTAATGTTTTCCTGTGCTTTAAAATGAGGTAAACATGCATGTGATGATGCCACTTGTTAAACCATACTTTTCGGAGCACTTTGGTATAATACACCAATTTTAGAATGCACCGATAAAAGTTATTACTTTTATCATTTACTAAAATCAATATGTGATTTGAATTATTTTAAAATCCTCTTTAATCATGTCCTGGTTATAACTTAAATCCAACACCAAACAACTAATTAAAACCAAAGTAGAAGAAGGAATAAATTTTGTAAACAGGACAAACTTTAGTACTGTATTAACTCGGAATTTCCGATTATTTTTTAAATCGGAATATCCGATTCGAACCAAACTCCTCAGAAACGGCTAAGGACTGAAGAAAAATCGGTACTGATAAAGTTTCGATTATCCGATTCTTATGCAGCTCGGATTTTCCGATCCAAATTGGAGGACTGAAAATACGGCTAAGGACCTAAAGCTTAACCGCACTGGCATGGCTCGGATTATCCGGTCATCGTCTACTCGGAATATCCGACGCGCGAGTACGAACTCTGTGCTCCGGCGAGCTCACATGGAATCGAAGCTACGACCCTCGATCGAACGAAAACTAGGCATGGGAAGGTTCGCCAGCTCACCCTGAAGGCGTAGGCGAAGACGGCGGGGTCGGAGACGCAGCGACGGCGGCGGAACGGCAGCGGCGGAGTCGGGGACGGCGGCCTCGATTCCGGCTAGCCCAGCTCGATTCCGGCGGTGGAGAAGAAGAAGACGACAAGGCGAAGCTGGTGGTGGTCTCGGAATTGCCCGGGGAGCTCTCAATCAACGGCGCGGCGGCGGAGACGGCAAGCTCGGTGCATCCATGGTGGGGAACCGCAGAGGGAGAGAAAAGGGAGCAGGTGAGAGAGGGAGAGGAGCAGGTGAGGCCTCGGGGTGGTCTTCTCCCGGCTAGTGGAAACAACGAGGAGGGGGCCCGGCGCTGGGGGCGCGCGGCATGGGAGCGCGGCGGCATGGCGCCAGTGTCCAGGAGAGAGACGACGCGATTTTCCAGAAAACCCCCTGCAAGTTTTGATTCCATCACAACCAGGTCCTTTTCCCTTTTAAAATTATTAAACCTTTTAAAACCAGCAGCTTCAGTGATTTAATTTAGGCACCAAAACATTTTCAAAAATTATGAAATAATTTGGGTGGCCTTTTTATACCATGAGGAAGCTCCACAAAATTTGGCGCCTCCAAATAAAATGTTTCGAACTCCTTTTGTTTAGAAAGGTGGATAGGGCATTTTTCTAAATTCAAAAGTGTTGCTCCTTTAACAATTTGGAGCAAGTGCAAAATATTGTTTTGGAGCTCTTGGAACTTCCTTGACAAATAGGAGATGTCGAAGTAATTTTATTTGCAAGATTGAGTGCCTTCGTTGTTTTGAAATTTGTGGAAGTACATTTGGCAAGTTGGTTTTTGAAATGTTGTCAAACCTCCACAATTCCCTAGCAACACCCACAATTCCCTAGCAACAACAACAATTCCTAGCACAATTCCCTAGTGACAACAACATGATGCATGATGCCATGATGCAATGAACACAAAAGTGGAAAAATTTACACGGTTTTTAGTTCTCAAACTCGGGCTGTTACAATTCTACCCCCCTTACAGGAATCTCGTCCCGAGATTCTAAGGTTGCGGAAAGAAGTCGGGATACTCCTCACGAAGACTAGACTCTCTTTCCCAAGTTGCTTCTTCCTCGGAATGGTGAGACCATTGAACTTGAGGAACTTGGTAGTCTTGTTACGGGTCTTCCTTTCGGCTTCATCCAGGACACGGATAGGATGCTCACGATAAGTGAGGTCTTCTTGAGATCTAGCTCCTCATGATTGACCCCATGGATAGGATCCTTGAACAACGGCGAAGTTGGGAGACATGAAACACATCATGTACATTTGGGAATTTGACCGGTAACTCCAACTTATAAGAAAGATCTCCTCGCTTCCAGAACGGTGAAAGGGCCAACATAGCGAGGGCCAATTTCCCTTTGATTCCGAAGCGGCGAACGCCACGAAGGGGAGAGACACGGAGATAAGCTTTATCACCAATTTCATAGTGAATTTCCTGATGGTGCTTATCATAGTAGCTCTTCTGCCTAGACTGAGCAATCTTCAGATTCTCTCTTATGATTCGAACCTTCTCCTCAGCTTCATTGATCACATCCGGACCAAAGAGTGCTCTCTCTCCGGTCTCGGACCAATTTAGAGGAGTGCGGCATTTTCTTCCATATAAGCCTCGAATGGAGCCATGCCCAGACTAGCTTGATAGCTATTGTTGTAGGAGAACTCCGCGAAAGGGAGATACTTTTCCCAACCCTTGCCAAAAGAGATTACACATGCCCGAAGCATGTCTTCCAACACTTGGTTCACTCTTTCGGTCTGACCATCAGTTTGGGATGGTAGGCGGTACTGAAGTTGAGACGGGACCCCATAGCAGTTTGGAAACTCTGCCAAAACTTGGATACAAAGATACTTCCACGGTCCGATATGATCCTCAGAGGGACCCCATGCAATGGAACAATACGAGCCAAATAAAGTCAGCAAGTTGACTTGCCCGTATATCATCACGGACTGGTAGGAAGTGAGCAACCTTGGAAAGACGATCAATGATTACCCAGATTGCATTGTTGCCCTTTTGAGATCGGGAAACCCGGTGATGAAGTCCATACCAATTTCATCCCATTTCCACTCGGGACTGCAATAGGGCGAAGAGTGCCGGCAGGTCTTTGATGTTCAGCCTTTACCCGTCGACATGTGTCGCATTCAGCAACATACTTGGCAATTTCTCGTTTCATACGAGTCCACCAGAATTGTGGTCGAAGGTCTTGGTACATTTGGTACTACCGGGATGAATAGAGAGAGGAGATTCATGAGCTTCTTGGAGGATCAGCTCCCTCAATTTTCGTTTCTTTGGCACTACCAAGCGGTCACCAAAATAAACAACTCCGGATTCATTGAAGAAAACATTTGGCCTTCCCGCTAGCAATGTTTCCTTGATTTTTAGAATACCCTTGTCACAGTTTGAGCATCCTTAATCTGGTCTACAAGAGTAGATTTGATCTCCAGATTTGCAAGGTAGCCGGAGGGAACATTTCTAAGTTCAAACGAGAGAACTCTTCATGAAGGGCAGGTTGGGCCTTTTCAATCATCAGATTGTTGCAATAGGACTTCCGACTTAGCGCGTCAGCCACGACGTTTGCTTTGCCGGGTTGATAGTTCAGACTCACATTATAGTCCGTGATTAACTCCAACCAACGCCTTTGCCTGAGATTTAAATCCGGCTGGGTGAAGAGGTACTTCAGACTCTTGTGATCCGAGAAGATCTCGCAACGGTTACCAAACAGGTATGGTCTCCATTGCTTCAAAGCATAGACCACCGCGGCAAGTTCTAGATCATGAGTTGGGTAGTTGAGCTCATGCGGCTTAAGTTGGCGAGAAGCATATGCCACCACATGGCCATCTTGCATTAGCACACAGCCCAAGCCTTGTAGAGAGGCGTCACAGAAGACGACGAAATCCTTGCTGTGTCCGGCAGGACAAGCACAGGAGCGGACGTGAGTTTGGCTTTCAGTGTTTTGAAGCTCTCTTCAGCTTCGGCCGACCATACAAACTTTTTATCCTTCTTGAGAAGGTCAGTCAGGGCCTTGGCTATCTTGGAGAAACCTTCGATGAATCGGCGGTAATAACCCGCCAATCCGAGAAAGCTCGAATGTCCTTGACTGACATTGGAGTTTTCCAATCCAGAATGGACTGAATCTTGTCAGGAATGACAGCCACACCATTAGCGGATATCACATGACCAAGGAAGACAATTATCCAACCAAAACTCACACTTGGAGAACTTGGCATAAGGCGGTGTTCTCGAAGTCGTGTCAGAACCAACGAAGATGTTCATCATGCTCTTCATCGGTTTTGGAATAGATAAGGATGTCATCAATGTAAATGACGACAAACTTGTCAAGATAATCCATGAAGATGGAGTTCATGAGCCTCATGAAAGTAGCTGGGCATTTGTGAGACCAAAGGACATGACGGTATACTCATATGAGCCATAACGAGTAACAAATGCCGTCTTTGGAATATCCTCCTTTCTGATTTATCTGATGGTAGCCTGACCTCAGATCCATCTTGGAGAATACCGTTGCACCAGCTAACTGATCCAACAGATCATTGATGCGAGGAATAGGATACTTGTTCTTGATTGTCACCGCATTCAACGGTCGATAGTCAGAGACTAGACGAGGCACGGTAGAATCCCTCTTCTTGACAAAGAGTACCGGACAACCCCAAGGTGAACTGCTAGGCTGGATGAAATCCTTGCTAACAGCTGATCAATTTGCTCTTTCAACAGAGCCAACTCTTCCACCGGCATACGGTAGGGCTTCTTGGAAATTGGAGCGGTACCGGGAAGTAGATCTATGACAAACTCCACACTTCGGTCAGGAGGCATGCCAGGCAATTCTTCCGGGAACACATCCGGGAAGTCACACACCACGTGTATGTCCTGGATTTCAGGAGGGGTTCGCCTTCCATAAAGCAAAGGAGGATCTCAGGTGAGTTGGGTATGATGAGGATGGAGGTCTTGATAGTGCAGACCAATACTTCACACTGTCACCGGAAGAATTGGTCACGGTGACGGTCTTGGCAGCACAGTCGAGATTAGCCTGGTATTTGGCTAGCCAGTTCATGCCCAGTATGACATCAATGCCATTGACCTCAGAGCTACCAAAGCAAAGGAAAAGAGTAGTAACCGATAGTAATCTGACTCAGGAGTAACCCCATCGGTTTGCCATTTGGAGCCAGGAGTGGATCACCAAGGGACTCATTTTCTCAAACGGTATTTTGTGGTCTTTTGCAAAAGCTATGGATATGAATGAATGCGATGCTCCAGAATCAAACAAAACTGTAGCACGATTGTTGTTGATTCGTAACTCACCCATAAGAACGCCGGGGTCCTCTTCAGCTTCTTCAGCAGAGATGTGGTTCAGGCGACCACGCACAATAGGTCCAGCCTTGCCAGTGGAGTGGCAGGGGCTCGTGCAGGAGTTATCGCGAGAGGTGCCTTCTGGGGGCACTCCCTGGAGTAGTGGCCAGCCTGGCCACAGGTGTAGCAAGTGACTCCAGGTGGAGCAGGTAGCATAGGACGGTACCCACTCCGCCTACCCCAAGTGTCGAAGTAGTGGGGCGCGGAGGAGGTGGCCTGTATCCTGCGCCTCGGCATGAATGGAGCACGAGGTACGGCGCTGTAGGGACAAACACCCTGCGCTTCTTGCTCTCAGAACCCGAGGAACTCTGGTGGTCCCCATGTGCGGGCCTCTTGGAAGCTCAAGTTCCTTTCTTCCTTGCTCAAGAGTGAAAGCCTGGTTGAACAGCTCCTGATAGGTCTGGAACCTGAAGGGCAATAGCTCATAGCGGAGCTGCGGAGTAGACCCTTGCGGAACAGCTCTTGCTTGTCAGCATCATTGGTCACGTCCCTTGGGGCGTAACGAGAGAGATGGTTGAACTCACGACCATAAGTGCGGAGGTCCATCCGTCCCTGTTGCAAATCCAGGAACTCCCTCCTCTTCAAGTCCATGATCGGCTGGGGAATGTACTCCGCACGGAAGGCAGTGCGAAATCAGCCCAGTGAAGACATGGTTGGCTGGAAACAAAGCCACATGGCTCTCCCACCAACAGCCAGCAGCACCAACCAAGAGATAGGTGGCAAAGTTGACTTGCTCAGCCACTGGGACATGAAGCGCGGAGAACTTGCGCTCCAAAGCACGAAGCCAATCATCAGCTTCCAGTGGCTCCTTAGCATCAGCAAAGGTGGGTGGCTGCGAGCGCAGGAACTCGTGAGAGTGTTGCACTCGTTCCTCCGTGCATTCTGCTGCACCAACTGCTCAAGCAAGCGCTCATTGCGCCCACGGTTCTCCTCAATGGCCATCAAGACCTCAGCCATCGAGGGTGGTGGCGGCAGATCATCCTCATCATCATTGTGGTTACCGCGACCACCACGGCCTCCACGGCCTCCTCGAGCCATTCTGGAGATTTGACAATGACACAGTTAGTATCTTTCTCCGAATGGTCGAACAATAGCATTAGCGTCTACACAAGTACACAGACTAGGGACGATAATACTTTGCGAGAAGGAAACAACAAGATAGAACTTGGGTCAAAGATCAGCATCATGTGCTACTAGTGAGAGTTAAGAAATCACAACTTAACACACTCTAGTTGACACAATCCGGGACCTTATGTTCAAGTCCTGGGTTAAAACCCAAAGAAAGGATCAAATGATTAGATTGGTAGAAACATCTGAGTTGATTTGGGATTGCAACGCAGCGGGAGCAACGGACACATAACACTAAAGGTCGAACCCACCCACGTTTCTAATCATTTTGAAGTAACAGACGAGGAGTAAAACCTTTAAACTCAAATCGAGGTAAGATTGCTCCGAGATTAGAGGGTAACCAGATAAGGAGTAAAAAGAATCCTAAGATGGTTTTCACAACTCATTTTTAGGTTAAAAATATTTTCACAAACACTAGACTCAACATCGACCAGTAGAAGGGTTTCCTACAGGCAGTACTGCTCTGATACCAACTTGTGGCGCCCCGACCCGACTGCTATACAGTGATACTGTGTCCCCGGTTATCCGATACCACCAGACACACTATCAAAGCATAATAGAGAGATCAAGACTTGTGGAACAACTGGCACATCACAGACTCTACGACACAAATCATATAGTTCAACTCTTATAATAGAGAAAGATAGCAAATGACAACCAGAGGTCACAGACCCAACATTACAACAAGCGGAAGCAAATTAAGTTGTTCTAAACAACAAGATCCAATTATGGCCTAAGAGGCCTACAGATAAACATCACAGCGCCAGCTGTTCCGGATGTCCCAAGCTGCCACCTGGGAACCCCAGACTACTCGTCGACGTCCACAAAGAACCCACCTTCGAGGTCGGTGAAGTCCTCCTCTGAAACAAAACAAACGACGTTGAGTTCGACGAACTCGCAAGATTATATAGAGCTTTAGCTCGATGAGGCTTTCAAAGTTATATGGCTGTTTTGCATAAAGCTGATTTTATTTATGAAAACATAACTCAAGGCATCGACTAATCAGAATATTTTCAAAAGAGGTAAGAAGTAACTCTTTCTTTCATCACCTTACTCATCATCAACCATGTACCTGTTCATCAAAGGCACCTCCCCGAATCACCCTCGAGGAAGCTCACCTTGCAATCTTGAGTGGTACCTCTAGTACCCAGTTTTTAATCATTCCGTTAAAGTTATTCTATGATCTTATCGTCCTTTCCCAAGTTGTCCGTAACCGTGGACACGGCTTTTCGAAAAGATTTAACCCTGCAGGGGTGTACAATGTTTGCCACGCGTACCGTCCGGCCCATTACCTGCGCATTAGCTCTCTTCCTTGGAAAGCCGGCTGGGTGGGAGCGGTGTCGACTTCTCCCTCGTTAAGGACTTTCCAGGATCATCAGTGGCGGAGGACTGCCAGGATCACAACACCCGCCCCACGGCCACTCATTTTCCTAACACCACCATCCTCATCCCAGTTCATACCACCATCATCACGCACGCGCAAATGGAAGCCCGAACTAGAGGACCCTGGCTAGCCCCGCCCGAGTTATTTAGTCTATGAGGGTTCCTGCGATTGCATAGGCCTCACGCATGGTTGCACGCTCAGTCTTGGTTCGGGAGGTAAAGAACTCGCACCTAGGCGGCGAGAACGAGACAAAGCACCACAACCACAGTGGCCTCTCATCCCCACCTTTTAGCATTTATTACCTGTCACCACAATTTCTCCACCATCATCTGAACATCACACCTGTTTCCAACATGCAATATCCATCGGACGGATAACATTGCCTAAGCATGGCTAAGCATCAACATAGCATAGTTGTATCTCAGGCCAACAATACAACCTATGGATAATAGGAGGGAAACAGGTATTGGCATCGGAATCTTAATGCAACTATAGGATACTCTAATCCAACAAAATTGACATTTGGAACCGCATGCAATATTATAGTGGAGAAAATATTTGCGGAAATATAGGATAAGATATGCTCAGAGGGGGGATTACGCTTGCCTGGATCAGTGTGCTGGTAATACGGATCCTCGGGGTATTGTGGAATAACCCCGGTTGCTTGATCTAACGAAGACAAAACATCGGAAGAAAAACAATTCAATCACCACACATATGTTTAACAAATGCAATGCGCAAACATATGATGATATGACACTTTGAATGCACTGAACTTGCTATTAGAACATTATCTAGCAATTACATGGGGTGCATAACAATTATTTAGCAAGAGAGGAAAAAATAGCTACTCCTTGTTTTAATGTTTTCCTGTGCTTTAAAATGAGGTAAACATGCATGTGATGATGCCACTTGTTAAACCATACTTTTCGGAGCACTTTGGTATAATACACCAATTTTAGAATGCACCGATAAAAGTTATTACTTTTATCATTTACTAAAATCAATATGTGATTTGAATTATTTTAAAATCCTCTTTTAATCATGTCCTGGTTATAACTTAAATCCAACACCAAACAACTAATTAAAACCAAAGTAGAAGAAAGAATAAATTTTGTAAACAGGTCAAACTTTAGTACTGTATTAACTCGGAATTTCCGATTATTTTTTAAATCGGAATATCCGATTCGAACCAAACTCCTCAGAAATGGCTAAGGACTGAAGAAAAATCGGTACTGATAAAGTTCGGATTATCTGATTCTTATGCAGCTCGGATTTTCCGATCCAAATTGGAGGACTGAAAATACGGCTAAGGACCTAACGCTTAACCGCACTGGCATGGCTCGGATTATCCGGTCATCGTCGACTCGGAATATCCGACGCACGAGTACGAACTCTGTACTCCGGCGAGCTCACACGGAATCGAAGCTACGACCCTCGATCGAACGAAAACTAGGCATGGGAAGGTTCGCCAGCTCACCCTGAAGGCGTAGGCGAAGACGGCGGGGTCGGAGACGCAGCGACGGCGGCGGAATCGTCCGGCGAAGCGACGGAACGGCAGCGGCGGAGTCGGGGACGGCGGCCTCGATTCCGGCTAGCCCAGCTCGATTCCGGCGGTGGAGAAGAAGAAGACGACAAGGCGAAGCTGGTGGTGGTCTCGGAATTGCCCGGGGAGCTCTCAATCAACGGCGCGGCGTCGGAGACGGCAAGCTCGGTGCGTCCATGGTGGGGAACCGCAGAGGGAGAGAAAAGGGAGCAGGTGAGAGAGGGAGAGGAGCAGGTGAGGCCTCGGGGTGGTCTTCTCCCGGCTAGTGGAAGCAGCGAGGAGGGGGCCCGGCGCTGGGGGCGCGCGGCATGGGAGCGCGGCGGCATGGCGCCAGTGTCCAGGAGAGAGACGACGCGATTTTCCAGAAAACCCCCTGGAAGTTTTGATTCCATCACAACCAGGTCCTTTTCCTTTTAAAATTATTAAACCTTTTAAAACCAGCAGCTTCAGTGATTTAATTTAGGCACCAAAACATTTTCAAAAATTATGAAATAATTTGGGTGGCCTTTTTATACCATGAGGAAGCTCCACAAAATTTGGCGCCTCCAAATAAAATGTTTCGAACTCCTTTTGTTTAGAAAGGTGGATAGGGCATTTTTCTAAATTTAAAAGTGTTGCTCCTTTAACAATTTGGAGCAAGTGCAAAATATTGTTTTGGAGCTCTTGGAACTTCCTTGACAAATAGGAGATGTCGAAGTAATTTTATTTGCAAGATTGAGTGCCTTCGTTGTTTTGAAATTTGTGGAAGTACATTTGGCAAGTTGGTTTTTGAAATGTTGTCAAACCTCCACAATTCCCTAGCAACACCCACAATTCCCTAGCAACAACAACAATTCCCTAGCACAATTCCCTAGTGACAACATGATGCATGATGCCATGATGCAATGAACACAGAAGTGGAAAAATTTACACCGGTTTTTAGTTGCTCAAACTCCGGGCTGTTACACTTGCGACCCTCCAAATCGGCAAGCTGGGTGCGTGGATCCGCCTAGCCGGGCTTGCCGATGACACCGAGGAGCTCAAGCGGGAGGTGGAGCGAGTCGAGATGGTGGTCGGTGCCGTGAGGGGGAGGCTGGCCGGGACGCGCCGCTGGCCCGGTCTCTCGCTCGCCTCAAGGAGCTGCTCTGCGAAGCCGACGACGTGGTCGACGACCTCGACTACTGCAGGCTCCAACAGGAGGTCCAAGGAGGTACGCGCTATATCTCTCTGACTCGGATAGACAACGATAGGAACAGGATTTATTTATTTTTGAACTAGAAACAGGAGCTAATTTGTCTTTTCTTCTTAAGTTACATGGGACGATATTGAAGGAATGAATGAAGCAGCACGAGTAGTTCAGAGATCAAGGGGCAGTGATGCTGATATACCTAGTAGCAGTGGTGGGTACAAACGGTCCAAGGCATGGGATGATTTTGATATCACAGAAGAACACAACGGAAAGCCTGTGAAAGCCAAGTGTAAGCACTGTCAACAAGTGGTTGAGTGTGGGGCTGACAAAGGGACATCGGATTTGCACAACCATGTCAACATGGAGGGTTGTGAAAAGAAACTTGGAGCAGCTGACCAGCAGCCAAACCCTTCAAGGTACATTTTTAATATCTTGCCGTATCTTCTCCTCCGGATCCTGAATTACTCATATTTGTGCACCTGTTTTTAGTGTTTGGTTTGTTTGTATGCATCTAATCGATGCCCCACTGTCATCTTAGTGATGGAAGATGTTTTTTCACTCGCATGGATGTCCACCCAATATTCAAAAATTATTTTCTCATAAAAAGATATGGATAGTTTTTGTAATTATTGTAGATAGAAATCATTGCTATAGCAAGTAACCGTGGAAAACTATGTGCCGAATGTGACTAAGTGTCTTGCACAAAGAAGACAAACTGTACATCTTGAAAAGTGCAGAGTGTGCATGCTTAGGTTGCACATAATTTCTTTTTTGTACGGAATGCAAGTCATATATTTATATTGCTATACCAATTTTCACTAAGATACATGTTATGCCATGGTGTATATTTGCACAAAATTGTATTTCTAATAGCCAATCTACAATATCTTTCATATTACAGCAGCAGTGATCCTACTGAAAATGCTGCGCCTATTGTAACTGGTGATTCAATTGTAAGAAAAAGGAGAAGAGATGGGGAGTCAGCACAAATCACCGCAAATAACATACACAGTTGGCACAAGGACGAATTTTCCAATAGGATAAAGTTAATGACTCGTCAGTTACAAGATATCCAAGCGGATGTGAGAGACACCCTAAAGATGCATGGATCAGCCTTTGATACAATTTCAAATCACTGCCGTGGTACATGCTCAGATGATTTGTGTCCAACAACATCAAGTCTGAATCAGCAAAAAATATATGGAAGAGATTCAGAAAAGAACACCATCATAAATATGATTACAGCTGAGAAACCTGAAAGTGTATATGTGCTTCCTATTGTAGGCATTGGAGGAGTTGGCAAGACAGCTCTCACACAACTCATATACAATGATCCACTAGTGAAAGAGCAGTTTGAGCGGATATGGCTATGGGTGTCTATCAACTTGGATGAAGTAAGGCTTACAAGAGAAATTTTAGACTTCGTTTCTCAAGAAAGACATGAAGGCATAAGCAGCTTTGCAAAGCTTCAGGAGATCTTGAAGCTACACATGGAGTTCCAATCAAAAAGTTTCTGCTCGTTTTAGATGATGTCTGGGACAACCTAGATGCTTACCTATGGAACAAACTGTTGTCTCCAATGATGTCAAGTCATGTGACGGGTAATGTAATTGTAGTCACAACTAGAAATTTGTCTGTTGCACAAAGGATAGGGACACTCGAACCAGTCAATTTAGGTGCTTTGGCTAATGATGATTTTTGGCTATTGTTCAAATCATGTGCATTTGGTGATGAGAACTATGAAGGACATCAAAGTCTAAGCATCATCGGGCGTCAAATAGCAGCGAAGTTAAAGGGCAACCCGTTAGCAGCTGGATCTACAGGAGAACTACTAAGAAAGCAACTTACCATTGATCATTGGAGTAACATTTTGAAGAATGAACGTTGGAAATCCCTACAACTAAGTAGAGGCATCATGCCCGCTTTAAAGCTTAGCTATGATCAACTACCCTACCATCTACAACAATGTATCTCGTACATTTCTATATTTCCCTACAATTATCAGTTTCTTGGTGATGAGTTGGTCTGCATTTGGATTTCACAAGGATTTGTGAAGTGTAACAATTCAGGTGAGAAACTGGAGGAGACAGGACAGTGTTATCTGACTGATTTGGTGAACCTAGGCTTCTTTCAGCAAGTTGAAAGCAATGACAAGATACTCCTTTTTCAAGGTGAAATTTTTATCATGGGTTTAAAAAGTACAGCTTCAGTAGAAGGGTCATTTCCACGTAGTCAAACTTGTTATGCTATGTGTGGCCTTATGCATGATTTTGCACGGATGGTTTCAAGAAGTGAATGTGCAGTTATAGATGATCTACAGTGCAATGAATTGTTGCCAACTGTACAACATTTGTCTGTAGTAACTGATTCTGCATACTGCAAAGATCAAGATGGAAGCATACCTCGTAATTTCAAGTTTGAAGAAAATCTGCGAAATACAGTTACATCAGTAAGAAGATTGAGGACACTAGTGTTAATTGGGCAGTATGACTCTTTCTTCTTCCAATCCTTTCAAGATATATTAAAGAAGGCACATAATTTGCGTGTGCTGCAAATGTCTGCAAAATATTCTGATTTTAATTCCTTTGTATGCACTTTGGTAAATCCTACACATCTTCGCTATCTGAAGGCCCTTAAGCCGGGGATGGATTTACCTCAAGTTTTGAGCAAGTTTTGCCATCTTCAAGTATTAGATATTGGCTCATACAGTGGTCCAACTATATCTAATTGTATCAATAATCTTGTTAGCCTGCGGCATATTGTTGCAAAAGGACTGTCCTCCTCCATTGCTGGTATTGGTAGCATGACATCCCTTCTCGAGCTACATGATTTTAGGGTTCAAAATTCTAGCAGCTTTGAGATAACACAGCTTGAATCCATGAACGGGCTTGTACAACTTGGTATCTCACAACTTGAAAATGTTACCACTACAGCTGAGGCTCGTGGAGCAAAATTGAGGGACAAACTACACTTAGAAAAGTTGTGCTTGTCGTGGAAGTACACTTATCACAGTGGCATAGCAAGAGAGGTGCTTGAGGGTCTTGAACCACATGGAGGCTTAAAGCATTTACGGATATTTGGGTACAATGGTGCTACCTCCCCAAGTTGGCTTGCCACCAATATCTCAGTTACCTCTTTGCAGACACTTCATCTAGATGATTGTGGAGAATGGCAAATACTTCCATCTCTAGAAATGTTTCCGTTTCTTACGAAGTTGAAGCTGTGCAAGATGCAGAAAGTAACAGAAGCAACATTTCCTTTATTGGAGGAGCTGGTTTTAATTGAAATGCCAAAGTTGGAGAAATGTTCTTGCACTTCCATGTGGGATCTGAACTCTAGTTTGAGAGTACTGAATATCCAGATGTGCCGTGAACTGAGGGTTTTTGATTTGTTTGAGAATTGCAATGATTTCGGAAGCAAAATGAAGTCATGGTTGCCCGGTCTTAGAAAGCTAATTATCTATGATTGTCCTCATTTGGAAGTAGTGCACCCTCTTCCACCTTCAACCAACTGTTCTGAAGTATTTATCTGCAGTGTTTCAACACTTCCAATGATGAAGGTACCATCCAGAGAAACATTGGAAATTTCGGGCCCAATTAGTGTTTATGGTGGGTCTTATGAGATGTGGACACTGGATTTCAGAAGATTAGCATTCCATAATCTAAGGGGCCTTAAATACTTGTGTATCAGGTATTGCAGAAATCTGATGTCTATTCCATTTAAAGGATTTAGTCAGCTAGTCTCCTTAAAGAGTTTGAAAATAAGCGACTGCGAAAAACTTTTCTCTTCAGATATACCAGAGCATACCTATGAAGATGTGATAGCTGCAAATTGCATTGCCCTCCCATCTCTTGAACATCTTGAGATTCATTCGTGTGGTATAGCAGGGAAGTGGCTATCTCTGATGCTGCGACATGCGCGGGCTCTAATGGTATTGATATTAGGGGCCTGCCAACATATAACACAGTTATCTATAGAAGATGAAGAAAACAGTCAGTCAAGTCTTATCTCAACCCTGCAAGCTTCGTCATCAGGATATCCAGACTACGCATTGGAGAGCTCAGCTCCAGAAGGACTATTGCACATTCCGTTAACTATACTCTCTACTCTCAAACAGATGGACATTGCGGTATGCCCTTATCTAACATTTAACCATAGCAAGGGGGACTTATCAGGATTTACCTCCCTCGAGAAGCTAACAATTTGGCCTTGCCCTGAGCTCCCTCATCTTTGGTGCATATTGACGGAATTGATGTCCAGATGAATGGAAGATGTTTCCTCCCTCAATCACTTGGACAACTTGTGATTGGCGATTATTCCGGAGTAATGCTGCAGCTATGCTTTCCAAGAAATCTGACCTGCCTCAAAACTTTCCAAATACGGGGCAATGGAAGGTTGCAATGTCTACTGCTGCATTCATGCACGGCACTGGAGGAGTTGAATATTTCGGGATGTACCTCGCTCACCGCATTAGAGGGCTTCCAGTCTGTCAGACATTTGAGCATATTCAGCTCACCCAGTTTGCCTCCATTTTTGGAGCATTTGTCAAGGCAAGGTTATGCGCTATGCCCTCAACTGGAAAAGCTTGTGACCGATGACCCCTGTATCCTTACCACGCCATTCTGCAAGCAGCTCACATCCCTACAACGCTTAGAAATACAGAATAGCGAGAGTGAAGCAATACGACTGACAAATCAGCAGGAGAGAGCGCTTCTGCTCGTCGTGTCCCTGCAAGAGCTCCAGTTCTGTAAATGCAAATATCTCATGGATCTTCCTGCGGAGCTGCACAGCTTTCCTTTCCTCAAGAAGTTGGAGATCAGGCATTGTCAGCGCATACTGTGGCTGCCAGCAAAGGGCCTCCCACCTTCGCTGGAAGAACTGAATGTAAGCTGCTATAGCGGGTGCAGCAAGATGCTTGCTGCACAAAGCAGGGCGCTAGCAACGAGCAAGCTGAAGGTCAAAATTGATGGGACGTATGTGAATTGATTTCTGGTAGCTTGTTAAAGCACACATTTCTATCTGCAAAACACATATCACTGAGTTCTTTTTGAGGTATACTCGTTCTATGGATCATGCTTTTTGCAGAGTTGACAGTTTTACATATTTTCGGTTCAGTATGTCATGCTAAAGTATAGATGGTTGTTGCTGCAGGGACTCTCTTCTCGACCATGCAAATATAAGCTGGTGCATCCCTGTTTTCCATGGATCACAAGCTTATGTTCGGAAGACCAAAGCCTAAATGCATTTTTCTTCCTTGCATTTTAGTAAACTATACGAAATGCAATGGCGTCGACTGGACTTAAGAAATGGACTTCCTCTCATATCAACTGAAAGCAGTCCACAGGTCCGTAAGTCATCCCATCTTACGGACTCAATAGCATGATTAAATTTCATTTTTCTTGACTGTAGAAGAAACTATATAAGATGAATTTTGATTGTTACAACATGCAGATACGTCCTGCAGGTACAGAAATGCGCTTTGGAGATCGGAGCACCAGCCCCCTCATGTTGTACATAAAAGAGTAGTTGGGGTTGATCGAACTCAAATCTCCCACCATCCGGGCTCAGGATGTGCTCAGCAGCAGAATAAGCAGATTATTCCAAATTTTCCTGTTGTCTGATTATTTATGATATCTGGGTACAGCATAGGGGATTCCAAAATTTCCTGCTGTACATCACAGTTTTAAGTTGTAACGCACTCAAACTACATTCAAACAAAAAACGTAGCACCAATACATGCAATCAACATGAGGACTTGTAATTTAATCGTTGAATCAGGGGAATACTGGAGTCTCAGCAGTCACTCTGGGAGACCGATCTGTTCGGATTTGACTCTGGTGTCTGAGGCCGGGGCTGCGTGTGTGGCATACTGTGCCGATGCTTTTGATTCCGTGAGCATCCAGGAAGGCAGTAGAGAAGAAAGCCGAGAAGGCGAAACTGGATCGGTTACGAATCCAGCTTCCGACATGGCCAGCTCGTTGTCGTTGCTGTTGCGTCGGCCAAACCTTCTTCTGGAACACGATAAAATACTAATCAGGTCATTTTGGTTCGTTGAATGACATTGTACAACTGTATGTTCATGATACTCCACAATCCCAATGGTGAAGTATGAGCAGAGGGTCATGTTCTGTCGTTTGCACCTGCGTCATTGCCTGATGACACAAGATCAGATCAGATGACCGCACTTGATTAAATTGTTTGCCCTGTTCTAGGCCTATCTGAACTTGTTACTTCCTGTCCTGTTTAACTTTTTTCTTTTTGGTCTCGACCGTGTCAAGTTTGCTTCTGCTATATCAATATAAAAGGCAAAGCTTTTGCCTCGTTTCAAAAAAAAAAAGAACTTGTTACGCCGCCTAGGGCGTTCCTAAAAGCATCAGTGGCGCCAAGAGACTTGTTAGAAAGAAAGAAAAAAAGGCTCCTCGAAAGGTTGCTTCACTATTGTGGTAAATTTTGTACAACATATCACAAAAGAATGAAAAACATCCCACTATCGTTGAGTAACTGAAACAAATACTAGTGAAAACTTTTTCTTAACGTTTTTGCAGGTTCACAGCATGTTCTCATATTATTTAACGCTTCGAATTTACTTTGAAAAAAATTAGGATTTGTCAACTAACTTTAGATATCTATTCTCTATCATCTATGAATAGTTAACGCTTCGAAGTTGGGATGATTACGACAGGGGTTTATATATGGGTCAACCGGGTGCGCTATTAGCACCGCCACGTCACGAAAACGAAGTGTTCGGCTCCGGCTCCGGCTCCGGCTCCGGTTCTGCTTCGGTTTCGGCTTTCGGTTCTCGGTTCTGTGATATAGATTTGAAGACGAGGATGCAAGCTTCTTAATTATATATGTGTCCATCTTTTATTATTAGCCCACTTGCGTGCTTGCTGAACGTTCGTGCCTTTGACTATCTCGTTTCTCTCCTTGTAGAGGCTGCACCACCGCAGAGACCCGAAATGGCATGCGGTTTCGGTTCGGTTCTGGCTCCGGACACGCTCATGTCGTTGTCGCCGAGAGCCTTGAAAGCTTGTCCCTCCGAGTAAGATAATCACATAATGTTGCTGGAAATAAACCTATATATTACCCTCCGCCGGTTGCTTCTCTCCACCAGACCAGATCACCAAGCTCAGAGCCTCAAGCTAAACCCCATTACACCGCCGTACGTACAGAGAAGCAATCAATGGAGCTCCTGACCATCCTGATCAAAATGGTGAGCTTAATTTCCGACGCCTGCCGCGACGTGGAGAAACTTCCTGGTGCTCTGATCTCTTGCGGCGTCGCTGAGGCCGCCGCGGCGCTGTGCCTCATCATCTCCGGAGCTCCGGGAGGCATATTTCTTCACCACGGCAAGGCGCCCTTCTACTTGTACTACGGCATCCTCATTGCGATAGTTATATTCGGGCTTGTGGAGGCGTCGGCCGGGTTCTGGGTGTCAGGCGACGTGATCGGACGGCGTGCCGCCGGGAAGACAATCCTTTGGCTGTCAATCCTGCCCCTCGTCGTCATCGCTGCGCTCGTCGGATTCGCCATTCTGAACTGAGATTGTTCCAACAGCTGTTCGGTCGCCGTACCTCATTCATTTGGTACTGTACAGGAGATGTAGGGGTGGGTGTTTGAGCATTTGTTTCATACTTTCATTGATTTCCACTTGTATTTGATGTATGTATGTGTATGAGTGCATCTGATCTGGTTTATTCATGCATTAATAAAAATATTTAAGGAAGTAGAAATATTATAAATGTTTGGGTTATGAGGTAGCTTTTATGTATTTTATATGCACGAGCATCAATTGTATCTTCTCATAATCTCATCCCGCTCAAAACTGTATTATATGGGAAACAGAGCAACGAGAAGAGATGGCAGCTGATTTTTTGTTTTTGAGGGGACTCACAGCTGAGATAGTCTTTTTTTTAGCGAACACAGCTGAGATAGTCGTCAATTGCTGTGGTCCAGCTGGCCCAGACCCGTCGTGTGTAATGATGGGCCAACCTAAATCTTGAAAAACACAACTCGCCATACTTACTGCGGCCCAAACAACCTTCACGGCTCCACGTTTCAGTGGAGGAAGCCCATCGCTCTTCTTTTCATATGATCATTTTCCCTGGTCGTCTTCTCCGCTCCGCTGCCCCGATTTTCCACCCCCTGAATTCTCCTTCCTCCGTTGACTCGAGAGCTGATCCTGGCGGATCTGATGGAAGCAGCAGAAGACACTTCCCTGCAGGCCGCGATTGCATGGCTGGTGCAGATCATCCTTGCGACCCTCCTCGTGGACAAGATGGAGGAGTGGATTCGCCAACTCGGGCTTGAAGATGACGTCGAGAAGCTCAAGTCGGAGATCAGGAGAGTCGAGATGGTGGTGGCTGCTTTGAAGGGAGGGCGGCGGAGAACAAGCCACTAGCACGATCTCTCGCTCGTGTCAAGGAGCTGCTCTACGAGGCCGACGACGTTGTCGACGAGCTCGACTACTGCAGGCTTCAGCAGCAAATAGAAGGAGGTAAGCAGGTCCATTTTAGCTGTTCTAATTATCAGTTTGGTGATTTAGCGTCCTTCAAAATAAATTTACATTAGATCTTACTAATACTTATCTGATCAAAGACGTTATATCTAAAAAAATCTGATCAAAGACGATCATGTTTTTTTTTTTTTTTTGCACAGTTACAAGAAACGAGCCAGAAGGTATGCATGGAGCTGAGCGAGTCGATGAGATATGGAGGGTTGTTGCTGATACACCGAATAGCAGCATTGGCAAATTGCGGTCCGTAGTGTGGGAACACTTTACGATCACAGAAAAAGATAATGGGAAGCCCGTCAAATCAGTATGTAGATATTGTGACAAAGAGTTCACATGCAAGACGAAGAATGGGACATCATCTATGAACAAACATATCAACAAGATTTGTACCAACAAACCAAGAGCGCGTCCACTAAACCTTTCAAGGTACCTACAAGAATTTATAGCTTACATTGATCCTCACATTTATAGATTTTCTTGTGTCCATGACCGGTCAAGATCTAGCAATCTCGTACGTACGCGCACAATGTTGAATATTGGGAGCAACACCAGTCCCATGAAATTACTTTGAAGAAATGAAGACACAGATATATCCAGGTTTAGGACCCTCTTTGTCTTTGGTAACCAAACCACTAGTACAATTGTATAAATAAGTCATCGTCCTAGTGTATGTCTTAGTGTATTCACAGGAGAGAAGGACCCAACAATCTATACTTCTTATAAAGCAAAACCCCACTAAGTGAATTAATTATTTTTCTGTCTCAACATGCAAGCTATCCACATCACCCAAATATTTTGGCCAATCAATAGTCCATGTCATCTCCACTAACAATAATTAATAATAGTATCCATGCAAAATATCATGTTTTTTCAGCCATATAGTTGTCCACGTCACTAATATTTAGTCCTCAAGTTTTTAACAATTTCACACAATTTAAATTTAGTATCTCCACTATTGTGACCTAGTGAATTTTGACAATTGGATATTTTATGCGTTTTATACACATTTCATTTACATAACAATTTTTTAAAGAGATTCTCGTTGCAACGCGCGGGGTAGTCTTCTAGATGTACAAATAAGGCAACACCAAATTTTCTTAGACAAATATAACCACACATTGAGCAAATATAATTTTCACAATGGCTCTAATGCAAGAACACAGATACAATACATCACAAGTTCACAACACATTCATATGTTCACATGTTTAGGACATATTCAAATGTCCATACGCGCCAATATTAGATATGATAGCATTTAGCAATAACTTTCAAAAGATTAAAGTACTCGGATGGATGACAACAAAGGTGAAATGTCCCTCAAGACTCTACAAGATAAACAAAGTTAGATTAGAAAATCATATAACCGGACACTCAAACTATATTCATCATGATTCATGAGGTAACAAAGTATAACGAGATGATACCGATGATGTGCTAATCAGCCCTAGGGTTACGAGGTAAATGTATCCTTCTCGTCTTCATGGTTAGAAACAGTCAAGTAATAACACCATCATCAAGTTGTCTGGATAACTCCCATTCGATGTAACATATCACCAAGTCATTGACATTCTTGACTGTGTTACACCATTTAGACTTGATGACCTTCATTGTCGTAAAATCCCTTTCAACCGCTATGCCGTTAACACTAGTGATATTAAAGCCAACTCAATAATCTTATAGACTAACGGGGTGACCAAATTCTTTTTGGTCTCAAACATGTTTGTAGCCAAACTTTCAATATGTATGCAACTAAAAAAGAGGAATAAATTCTCAATTGGTAATGTAATTCTCGATTTGGTCTCTTATGGTTGCACTATCGCCATTAGATAAATCCGCATGATAGATTGTAGATAAGTGAGCAAGCTTCAGACCAAGGCATGAGAAGCTCTCTAATGCCTATTTAAATTCTTCAAAAAATTCAATGATACATCTTAATATCTTGCAATGGCAATATAGAAGATCTCAACTTTGTAGAAGCGAAGGTTAGCGTAGGTCATCCCATCAAGTCTCGAACAACTCCAAACCGGTATTTTTTCAATCCATATGCGACACCACAATATCCTTAGTATACATGCAAAATTGTTGGAGTTCATCAAAGAATCGCTCCCAAACACTTTGTATAATAGAGGTAAATCGATCTTTACCTCATTAAGTAATTCCATTTCATGTACCACACTGAGATCCTTATTTTGCAAAACATGTGAAAAATCATTTTTGATGGCAATCAACTTTATCACAAGATTTAAAATAAAAGTAAATTTGTAGTTCTCTATCAAACCTGCTTGGTTCAATCCACGCCCCTCATCATTGACCTCACGGAGAACATACAATTTCGCTAATAACATTTTGTTCAAATGATGTAAGCCACATCTAGTATCCTTGGGCCTAGTAAGAGTTGTTTCTTAATTCAACCTTATTCTACTAGATACTTTACCCCTCTAAAGCATATGCATGGTATATCTTATTTTGCAAGATGCTCTTGATTTGGTCCCAATCAAGGAGATGTGCTTTGTCTTTTATTGCAAAAATACTCACATTGCAACCTTGCCTTAACTATAGTTGATGTTTACACTAGCTACCACATGTTGGTGGGTGTCGCCGCGGGTTTCATAGAGCTACCGGCACCAAGGAATACTTGTTGGAGGAGGCGATCACAAACCCCGAGAGTGGTCATCTTTAATATTCCATTCCACAAACTAGATTTTTAGTACCCATGAGAAGGCTATGGTTTTCTAATCTTTAGTTTCATTTATGAAAAGAGCACAGCATCATGCAGGCCGTAGAGTTAGTCAACAAGCTCATTGTCGTTGCGGAATTTCTTCCAGCTCCCCTAGTCCATTGATAAGTCCCTTTACGCCCTCTCGAGCTATTCCATAAGGAAATGTGTCATAATGCACCACCCTAGAAAACCCATGCAGAGAGCCTTTTAGAACGACTTTGAGGCCGACAACCCTGGATATGGGTCGAGTATGAGGACATCAAAATGCACCTATCAAGTAGCTTGGTAACGATATTGTGGTCGATGAAAGGATGAACCCTCTAAGGGTGAGCTCGATCGCACAAGTAGCATTTCCTTGGCTTTGGTGCACACAATTTTTCTTAAGGCGAGTGAAATAAATTATCACCCTTTTCATGGTATTCTTGAGCATCATCAATACCGACTCAATTTTTTTTAGTATTACGACAATAATAGCTGGAGAGGGAATGCTAAAACTAGTCACTTACTCTGGTACGTCGACCTAAAGGGTGACACCTAGTTGGTGAAAAGAAAAACAAGAAGAAAATGACTTGGCGACCTAAAGGAGCCTGAGTTGTTTCACATCCACTTGCCGCAGACTCATTTCACATATTGTTGGGACTTGTTGAAAAATATAGCAGAATATGTATAATATACCATGTCTATATATGATATGATGACGTATCCATTACGAATACAAGGGAATCTTCTAGAACACCCATACCCTTTTGTATGTGCAAGGACTCGTCTCGTATAAGGGAGGAACCACAAGGAATCCACAGTTTAAGCAGGCTAAGGAAACTCTTTTAGCCTTGACGTCCATGGTAAGGGGGATATTTAAATATCTAGAGGCTACAATGTAACTCAAACAATCCAGATCCAACCAAAGTCACAATAAGCAACTCATAACGCTAGATCCGACATATTGATCTTAAGGAGCGCCACCTCCATTGCTAGTTTAAATATCTCCTCTGATACATATTAATTGTTGTTGAATTAGATGTATCTAGACATGTTTTAGAGCTAGATACATCCGATTCAGCGACAATCCATATGGATCGGAGGAAGTAGATTATTTTCCACTGCCCTTTTTAATCCCTCGAGAGAACAAAGATCGCAAGGGAAGGACAATATGGCTTTTACCCATCCCGTGGGCGTAAACTTTGGTATATGCTGTGTCTTGTCCTCATGATGTAGGGTCTCCCCTACTCACCCTACCTCCATACTCAATCCGTTTTTAAATATAAGATGTTTTAGTTATTGCACATGTTGTCTATATGTATACTAAAGTGAGTGAATGTGCACACTAAAACATGTCTACATACATTTGTATACATATGAATTTGGACAAACTAAAACATCTTATATTAAAAAACGGAGGGAGTATATTGAATTAGCGGAATTTCACCTTGGACTCTTGCATCAACACTTTTTATAAGTAGTTTAATAGAGAGTCCCATTGGTTCTACTAACCAATTAATCTCCTTTTCTTTTACAGCACCGGTGATGCTACTGCAAATGCGATGCCTACTGTAATTGTTGATTCATCTAGCAGAAAAAGAAGGAGATTGAATGATTTAGTACAGATCACTGCATCTAATACACACACCCCTTGGGACAAGGCTACTTTATTCAATAGGATACGAAAAAATATTAAACAGTTACAAGAGATCCGAGGGGAATTGAGCGAGATTCTCAAGCTACATGGAATAGACTTAGCTTCCAGTTCAAGTCACCGTTGGAGTACAGCCTTAGATCAGCACCAAAGGACATCAAGTCTTGCTCCAAGAGAAGTGTATGGAAGAGCTGCAGAAAAGGACTCCGTTATAAAAATGATAACGGATGAAAGATCTGATGGTGTAGTTGTTCTGCCTATTGTAGGCATTGCAGGTGTTGGGAAAACAACTCTTGCTCAACTTGTATACAATGATCCCAATGTTGAAACTCAGTTTGACCAAAGGATATGGGTTTGGGTGTCTCGCAACTTTGATGAAGTGAGACTGACAAGGGAGATGCTTGAATCTATTTCTCGAGAAAAGCATGCAGAAATAAACTGTCTTGCGAAGCTTCAGGAGGTCTTGAAGAGTCATGCCAACTCAAAGAGATTTCTGCTTATTTTAGATAATGTCTGGGATGAAATGAACGATATCCAATGGGACAAAATGTTGGATCCTCTGTTATCCAATCATGTGAAGGGTAATGTGATTCTAGTAACAACTAGAAATATGACTGTTGCGCAAAGATTAGGCACCCTCAAACCGGTGAAGTTAGAAGCTCTGGAAAATGATGACTTTTGGTCATTGTTTAAATCACGTGCATTTGGTTATGAGAACCATGAGGAGCATCAAAGTATAAGTACCATCGGGCGGCAAATAGCTGAGAAGTTAAAGGGCAACCCATTAGCAGCCGTATCAACAGGAGAATTATTAAGGAAGAAAATTAACACAGATTATTGGAAAAACATTCTAAAGAATGAAGATTGGAAAGCCATGCAGCTGAGTAGAGGAATCATGGCTGCTCTGAAGCTTAGCTATGATCAACTTCCCTACCATTTACAACAGTGTTTCTCTTATTGCTCTATATTCCCAGACAGTTATCAATTTCTTGGTGAGGAGTTGGTCAGTTTTTGGATAGCACAGAGATTTCTGAAGTGTAACAACTCAAATCAGAGTCTGGAGGGGATAGGACGGTGCTATCTGATTGATTTGGTTAACCTGGGCTTCCTTCAAGAAGTTAAAAGAGAGGGAGAATCCTATCTCTGTAGTCAAACTCTATACGCCGTATGCGGTATCATTCATGATTTTGCTAGGATCATATCATCGAACGAGTGCGCAACTATAGATGGTCTGAACTGCAGTAAAATGTCTCCAAGTATACGGCATTTGTCAATAATAACTGATTCTGGATACATAAGAGATGAGCACAGGTATATTCCTCGTAATGAGAAGTTTGAAAAAAATCTGAGAGATACAGTTACATCAGTAAGCAAATTGAGGACATTGGTGTTACTTGGGAACTATGACTATTTCTTTTTACAACTGTTCGAAGATATATTCGAAAAGGCGCATAATCTACGGCTGCTGCACATGTCTGTCAGATATGCTGACTTTCTGAAATTTGGGTATGATGAGGTGGAAGAGGATTTCCCTAAGGTTTTGAGTAAGCTTTATCATCTTCAAGTATTAAACATCGGCTCATACACTGATCCTACTGTGCCTGACGGTGTTAGTAATCTTGTTAGCCTACGACATCTTGCTGTACACCAGGGAGTGTACTCTTCCATTGCTACCATTGATAGCATGACATCATTTCAGGGACCACATAGTTTTAAGTTCCAAATTTCTGGCGGCTTTGGGATGACAGAACCCCAAACCCCCGACGAGTTTGTACAGCATTTGATGCACGTTAAAACACTGGAAGAGGCTTATGAGGCAGGACTGAGAAATAACGAACTTTCAGAAAAGCAGCTCCTATCCTGGAAGAAAACTTCTGCGGACGTAGGAATGGAGCTTGAGCGTCTTGAACCACGCCAGGACGTAAAGGATCTCCAGATATATGGGTATGATCGTACTTTGTCATCTGATGTTGATAGCTATACGTCCTTCCAGACGGTACATATATACCATTGTGCAAAATGGAAAATACTTCCATCTTTGGGAAGGTTTCCGTTTCTGGCAAAGTTGATTTTGAGCAACCTGGAGGAAGTAAAAGAAGTATTGGTTCCTTCACTGGAGGAACTAGTTTTAATTGAAATGCCAAAGTTGGAGAGATGTTCATGCACTTTTGTGGAGGGTTTGAATTCTAGATTAAAATCTCTGCAGATCGAGGATTGTGAAGCACTGAAGGAGTTTGATCTGTTTGAGAACGATGACAAATTCGTAATCGAGCAGATGTCATGGTTGCCTGGTCTTAGGAAATTAATTCTGCGTTACTGCCCTCATTTGAAAGTCTTGAAGCCACTTCCACCATCGACTACCTGTTCTGAGTTAGTCATCACTGAACTTCCAATACTTCCAAGCATGAATGGATCATCTGAAAAGCTATGCATTGGGAGTACTGGTGATCTTGATGATGATGAAGACACTGTTAGTTTTGATAAATATTCTGATGAGTTGAGGGTACTGGATAACAAAAATTTTGCATTCCATAATCTGGGTAGCCTTAAATTGTTGGCAATAGAGGGTTGCCGAAATCTATCGTCCATTTCCTTCCAAGGTTTTCGTCAGCTCGTCTCCTTGAAGGGTTTGAAAATATGTAGTTGTGCAACACTTTTCTCTTCAGCTACCCGTGAAGATGTGATGGATGCGAATTGGAAGGCCTTCCCATGTCTTGAAAGTCTCAAGATCGAGTTATGTGGAATAACAGGGAAGTGGCTACTTCTATTGCTGCGACATGCGCCACACCTAGAGGAATTGCATTTGAATGATAACGAAGAGGAAGATGACGGGCTCGTGCACATTCCACTAAATCTCATCTCCTCCCTCAAGAAGATAACTATCGAGGACTTCCCCCATCTAGCATTTAACTGGTGCGAGGAAGGCTTCTCTGGATTTACCTCCCTTCAGGAGCTAAGCATTCGGGGATGCCCCGAGCTGCTCTCGTCTTTCATGCTTAAAGACGGAAATGGTGACCAGGCGAGTGGCTGTTCCCAAGAAACGCTGCAACCCTGCTTTCAAAAGAATCTCACCAGCCTTAAAAAGCTAGTGGTATTCGACCCAGATTTGGAGTCTCTACAGCTGCACTCGTGCACAGCACTGGAAGAATTGACGGTTGACTACTGTGGATCGCTCACTGCAATAGAGGGCTTGCAGTCCCTTGACAGCCTCAGGCATTTGGCAGTATCCCACTGCCCTGGCTTGCGCCCATGTTTGGAGAGCTTTTCAAGGCAGGACCATGAGATCTGCTCTCGGCTGGAAACGCTTGAGATCACTGACCCATCTGTCCTTACCACGTCATTCTGCAACCGCCTCACCTCCCTCCGACGCCTAAAACTTAAATGGTTGGTGCTAAATGAGGAGCAAGGGAGAGCGCTTGTGCTCCTCAAGCATCTGCAAGAGCTCAAATTTGAGTTTTGTTATGATCTCGTAGATCTCCCCGCGGGGCTGCACCTCCTTCCTACCCTCAAGAAATTGAATATATGGTCTTGTCGGGGCATCTCAAGGCTGCCGGAAACAGGTCTCCCACTCTCGCTGGAAGAACTGGAAATCGAGGATTGCAGCAAGGAGCTAGCTGATCAATGCAGGGCTTTAGCGACGAGCAAGCTCAATGTCAAAATTAGTGACTGTGGTTGAATTAATTACTGGACGTCATGTTAAGCCCATGTTTCTACACACACAACATGTATCGCTGGGTTGCTGTTGAGGAAATAGTGTGTCATATATAGTTGACACATCCCTCGTAAATGCACACTCTGCTCATTTCTAGAACGAGTTGTCTCTGCAGGCATTCAAGCTGCTCAACATGTAATCATGTACGTACCATGTCTAGATACATCCACATTTAGACAAATGGAAGTCATCTAATTTAGAACGGAGGGAGTAATTCGCTGTTTGCTATCATCGTATCCTGACAACTAATAAAGATGGTTAATAATTGTTCTCTTGACTACAGAAAGAACTACATGAGATAAACCCGAAGATTTATTGTGTTGTCTTTTAGGCAAGTTGGTTTATGCCGAAGTTTCCTTCTCCATGCAAACAAGCTCTCCGGCTACAAATTCACTGTGGAGAATGGGATACTAGCTCTCGTGTGATCAACAAGACCAGCAGCAAATGTTGGGGGTGGTTTAAACTTTAAAATCATGTGTTGATCAGCCAGAAGTCATAATGGCTTCACCAGCAGACACCTAATCCGTGCGAAAATTATTATGTTCGAATATGCAAGCTTGCGACCTATTATGTGTCTTCGCTAATTTACTATTTTCCTTTGTTGTGAATACGAGTGATTCGCCATGGTCGTCACTGTGTGTATTGCGCTATGTTGGTACATCCTATTGAGTTCATTTCTTCTGTGTTTTGGATCTTCTGGGTGCTGGTAAGCAAACAAGTTGATCTTCATACTTGACAGAATTTTGCTCCTGGTCTAGAGCCATTCTGTCAGTGGTTATTTTGTGACTTAAGGCAGTCGTTTTCTTCAAGCTTACTACATATGCACCTTTGCTGGAGCCGTGGTTCAGCAATGTGAGACACAAACAAAATTCTCATCAAATATAAGAAAGTAAAGGTCAGGATAAGTACCCGAGCGAACTGTAGATCAACAAAGAAGAAATAAGCATCAAGTCTTCATTTCATTTTGTAGAGCACAAACTCAGCACCTCTTCTCACACGATTACTGAAACTGCATTGATCATTTCAACCGGTAAGCAATAGCTGTACAATAACAGGGACCAAATTTGCTACGCTGACAAATATAAGCAATCTGAACTACCATAAATCGCAATGGTTCACCTGCACCTGGTACTGACATTTCCACAGCCATCATCAACAAAAGCTTCTAGCAACAGGAAAATTTGAAGTTACTCAATATTAACATGCCAGCTTATTTTCTTGTCATGTGAGACGATAAAACAGGAGACGATTGTTGAAATCAACAGGTGCAATTTGAGAAAATCGAGCAACACCATTGTGACAAAAAGTCGCAATCAAATCGGATTTGCATGGATACTAAATCTTATATCATTCACGTGCCAGTCGCATGTAAATATACATCACCCGACAAAGATGATCACCGGGATTTTAATATCTTCTTACTCCGATACCATAGTTACGTCGTGCATAGACAGTACTACGAAAAACACACCCGGTACAAGAGGCTCCTTCAGATCAGAAGGCCAGATGAACTAGCACATGCCAAAATACCCTCCACTTTTCACTTATATATACATGGTCCAGTCGAGCTAACAGATTACCCGCAAAGCCAGCCCATCCACTAAGAACTACGTTAACTAAATCCAAGCCCACATGCACATCACAGAGACAAGTACTCATACTATCCGATCCGCCTACTTAAATTCTACCGTTAGAACAACCTCCTCTACACCAGAGAACGAGCATTGCCGGCTTCTGACACGCTGCCCCCTGAGCTCCCTGACTCTGAACCTGCAAACAAAGTCAAATGAGAAACAATGCAACAATTTCCGTTCATGACGAACAAACCAGGGGTTTGACAGTACCACTGGATGACGAGGAACCACTGCCCGTAACACTCACGACCTCAGCACCCTTCTCGATCTCCACTGATTGGTAAGTCGCGGTTGGCATCTCATCCTCAATGTCTACATACTCATCCACCTGCTCAGACACTACAATCTTCTTCTCAGGATTCTTACTCTCCTGTAAATAACAAAGAAGACAACATGAATGAGAGTCCAATTTGCATATCCACTAACTGCAAACAAGAACAACACATGTAGTTTCCTACGGCCATTACCACTTCAGCATCGTCAACAAATGTAGGCGCAGCACCATTCACAGCTTCAGCCCCAGCAGTATCGCCAACCTCAGCAATGTCCCCATTCACCATCGCAGCTCGCCGGCTCTTTTTGAGCGCCTTGTTGAAGTTGTTGACGAATCGATCAAGCTCCCACTGCGTCTCGATGTCCATCTCGTGAATATCCAGCTCAATCTCATCCCCAAGCAGCTCCGGATTGTTGACACTCCTCTTGCGCACAATCTGCAGCACGTTATGCATCTTCTCTTCCGGCAAGCTCTCCAGCCCCACCCTGAGCATGTTCTTCTCGTCCAAGCTCATCCCCCTCTTGTTCGTCTCCCTCGCCTTGGGCTTCCGCATCTTCACGACCTTCGGCTTCACCGGCACCGGGACCACACGCGGCGGCGGCAGCTCCACCTTCTTCGCTGGCTTCTGCTTCGGCGGCGCAAGGCGCTTGCATTCCTTCTCGAACCAAGAGACGGCCTCCCCGTACATCTTCTCGAACGAGGCGAGGAGGTCGCCGGCGAAGGTGTGGACGTCGTGGCCGACGGGTTGTACCGCAGCGCGTTGGCGAAGGTGAGGCGGACGTCGGCGGCGAAGGCGTCGTGCGAGGGGTACCTCCCGGCGGCGAGGCCGGCCTTGACGGTGCCGAGGTCCATGGGGCGCCTGATGACGGCGTGGTAGTCGTGGAGCCCCAGCGCCTCGACCTCCACGGGCGCGTTGAACCAGATGCTCCGCTTGTCCTTCTGCAGCCGGGCCAGCACCTGCGCGCACCGCCTCCGCATCGCCGCCTGGAGCTTCGCGGGGGGCGAGGGCGCGGGGAGGGTCGGCTGCTGCTGCGGCGGCGGATGGTCCAGCTCGCGCTGCCACGTGTCGATGCGGGAGAGGAGCGCGCGGACCTGGCCCAGCTCGCCGTTGAGGCGCTTCCGGAGCAAGGCGGCCTCGCGGCGGGACAGCCCCGCCGGGCGGAACGACAGGTGTCCGGCTTCCGGAGAGGCCAGCGGAGGCTGCGGCGGCGGGGCATTGGAGGTGTCGGCGCGCGGGCGGCCGGGGTTAGGGTTTGGTGCTGGGGCGGCCAGGGGAGTCATCGGGCCGCGATTCTCGGCCCAGGGGTGGTGCGCGCCGCGCCGGCCGGCGAGGACGGCGGAGGCCATCGCCGGCGAGGGTTCCGCGTGCTGGAATTTGGTGGGCTCGTCGGTTGGATCCGGACCCCGGCAGTCTGCCTTGTCCGTAAACGCTAATGACATGATTAGCGGCGGCCGCGTCCGTCAATTAAGTTGGCCGCTGTGCCTGGCGGACATAACGGACAAGCCGTCGCCGCTATGCAGCAGCTACGCGTGGCTCTATACTGCACAACCTGTCGACGCACACGAGACCATTAAATCGGCTGCAGCGGAATTGACAGACGCGGCCGCCGCTAATCATGTCATTAATCGTGAATTGACTGAGGAATATTGACCTCTCAATCTTGGATTGACCGACCCCGCGGCGACGAACTCTGCGGTTGCGACTTGCGAGATGCGACGCTTGCGAGGGGCCCGGAGCTGAAAGAGGAGGGCGCCGAGCCCGAGGTGGCGCTCCCAGGTACAGGAAGATGGAGCTTGGCGCGGACGACTGAGGAGCCGGGCGGCCAGCGGCGGCCGGCCGGCAGAGCGGTCAGGCGCTGGCGGCGACCATTTTTGGTGCTGTGAGATTGGAGACGACGGACGCGGATCTCGGCGGCTAGGTCGGACGCTTTCCGTCAGGCCGCCTAATTTGAGCGGCCCATCCGTCAGGCCGTTTAGCGCCTCCTGGCGGCGCGGATGGAACGGACAGGCGGAATCCGTGTCCGTCTACATCCTGACCGGCAGTGGAGGGGACGGCGAGATTTTTTTTCCCTGGCTGGTGGTGGGTATGGAGGTATCCAGACCGTTGGTTGCGTACTGCACGGCCCTGATGCGGCCTGAGACGGGACTGAGGAGAGACTGGTACGGTGAGGATCTCCGACATATGGGTCACGTTTGTGAGCGATCCGTGGGTTCCATTTGGCAGTGAGTGGGACGAATGTGAGCTTCCGCGGGAACTTTGACTTGCACGGATCGCGCGCGGCAAAATGTTTGTGCATTCCTCGTTTGAAGTTTGGAATGCGATTTTTTTTACATCGATAGAGCATTTTTTTATCGAAGGTCCATCGATAGATCATTTGATGAGCTGATATGTGATATGCTTTTGAGGTGCTAGTGTCCGGCACGTGTTCCCCATATTCCATTGCTTTCGGATTAATGCGATTGTGCAACCAAAGAGAGCTCACTATGCGGACTGATGAGGGAGTCCAGTAGTCCACCATGTGCCCCGGTACTGTCCCTGCTCCGCGATGTGCTTTCGAACCTTGAGGCACGCCTACAGCTTACTCGTGGCCACTCCTATTTCTGGTACGCCAAAACTAACTGACGCCATATATTTGTGCAAATTGTGCATGACATATTTTTGTTTTTGCGGGATCGATCTGTTTTGTGTATTACACACGGCTCGTACGCGATGGTCGATGGTCGGTGTGACTTGTGTGACCTTGTGGGACTTGGTGTTGTTGGTTGTGTTTTTTTTTCCATATGCGGCGCTTGATAACACAGACCGGACCCACTATCAAAATGATGGCTATAGCCCGTCTCGCACCGTTCTGTAAAAAGTTAGCCTCTTTCTGAATAGTTTTCATGTAATTTGGATCGCAACTTAACACCGAGGTGTTCTACCCTGGTCGGCGATTTATCTGAATAGTAGTATGTTCAACCGAGAATGGCGTGGAGGCGACGGTATTCTTGTGGTGAACTTGTATCCTCATGCGCTCGCTCAAACATCGAAGCAGAGCGTGTGTGATGACTGCAATAGTGAACTGTGTGTTGGGTTCATGGTTGAAGACTGGCAAAACTAGTTTCCTCACCCAATGTCATTGCACGGGGGTGTCATATGTGAAGTTCGATGGCTTGTCCAGGTCCTTCCAGGATTGGCTTTGCCTTTGACAAACTATTTTGGAGATCCGTAAAGTTGGAGGTCTGCGATTGAGCCGCATTGAGTTCAGGTGAAGAGCTAGTATGTCCACTTTATTTTGGGTGGCCGCTGCGGTTGTGCAGGAGGCGCATGACAAGCGTTGGTATCTTAATTATGGTTTTTTCCAGTTTGTATTATAATGTTCTTTCTTGGTATAAGGTGTTGTTTTGCAAAATTTAAGGTTCTCCTAATCGGCATTTACGTGTGTTGTAACTTAGTTTTTATATTTCATAAATGAAACACTTATTACCTTGACAAAAACGGGCCGAGAACAATTTTGTTGACGGTATACAGAGAGGACTACACCTTCAAGATTGTAGGAGTAGTACGCATGACAATAATATTTCTACACACGCATAACACAAGTACGTATATTGGGTAATTCGTGCACGGTGCACCCGGAACGAGAAACACATACGGAGACCAGTTAAATTCACGCGGGGATATTTAAGCGACCGCGTTAATCGGCGCCGAGGCGAGCACGAGCCGCTTCTCACCGTGCGCAGCCGAGAAGTCATCGGTGCCGCCCACGCACCGCTTCCCCTTCTCGGCGCCGGCGTGCACAGAGGCGCCAGTGCCGGTCACTTTGCGGTGCGCCGGCGCCTCCTCCTCGACAATCGTGTCCAGCACCTTCCTTGGGACCCTAGGGCGGCGGCGGCGCCGGATGATCGTCGACGGCGGCGAAGACGGCGCAAGTTCCACGGCGAGCCGGGCGACGAGCTGGGCCTTGGCCATCACCAGCGTCAGCATGCACGCTAACCAACCTGCAGATGGCGCATACGTTGACACTTCACACAGCTAGCAAGCTAAGACTAAAAATGCATGGATATATACAGAATTTTGTGCCGCTTGCTCATGGGAGGTCGTTGATTTGAGGGCTTTGTATTTATAGAGCCACCCTGCCACAGTGTTTAGATTCTGAGAGCGTGTCTCCCACACATCTCTCTTGACATTTTGCTTTCCACATATCTACATGGATGGTGACAGCTGTCGGCTAGAAAATTTGTCTCAGATTTTTTTTTTTGAGAAACACAGTACAATGCAGACGCCCACATACACGCACATACACTTACCCCTATGAACACACACGCACACCCTACCCCTATGAGCACCTCCGAAAGACTGAGCCGGCGGTCTTGAGATTGACGAAGTCACCACGGGCGCCTCGCTGTCGACGGGAACGTCGCCTCCCACTGAAAGAATATTCCGCCTAAATGAGAAACACCAACGTCAAACCTGGGGTTTGAACTCTGATGGGCTGGGGGTACAACAACCCACCTAACCATCTTGCCACAGGCAAGTTCTCAATTTGTCTCAGATTTCAGGAGTGGTTACAAAACGAGTACTCCCATCGCAGGTACTGTTACTGCACGATACGGTAGGTCACGTTTCCCTCAGCGTACGTTGATAGCATTTGAGCTGGGAGCTCTGTACGTTCGTTTTTGTTTGTTTCATAGAGGTTGTCTGAAACTCTGAATGTCTCGGTTTCTGACAGTTAATTCAGAACATTCCTCTTCGTGTGAACCTTGCAGTAGAACATGGATTCGTAGCTTCGGCACTGACGATCGACTGACTCTCCTGGGGGAAGTGAGTCATCTAATTCCGAAATGAACAATAGCAATTTGAAAGCGCAGCAGAGGCCACAGTGAGTAGATCAGTGTGTAAACGGACAGCAGGTACAAGTTAGAATACACTCAAGAAACTGGACATCTTTCATGCAACAACAATGCAAAATAGCCTAAATCTGTTGGATACCTGGATCGATGAACATACTGTCACCCTGTAAATCTGATCTGTGCATGACTTCGTTATGTGTTTGATATAAAGATAACTCAACACACATCCACCAAAAAGTCTTTCATGAATTCGTGCAAGATATTTTTTTTCAAGAACACGCGCGAGAATCGCGTGTCTTTTTTTATTAAGATAGAGAAGAAGTGTTACAACATTTTACAGACTCCCGAGCCGCTGCCACAAGCGGCATGGCTCGGCCACTCGAGCTCAAACTTGTAACTCTCGCGCTCTCCCACCTAGCAATTCGTGCAAGATATGAAAACAGGTATAGTACAATTGTCAATTTTTTCACCTTTACTTTGATCGGCAAGCGTGCGGATCAAAGGTGTGTCCGCAATGCCCCGTGTAGGAGGGCAACCGCATGAGGCCAGGCAAAGCAAGGCTCCATCTTGGGCTGTCACTGCTTGCCGGCGACGAGCACAGCAAGTCACCACGCATACGTACAGCACCGTACGTCCCAGCCTATCAGCGAGCAGTTATGGGTTAGGGTGATGAAATGAGAGGACTTCAGAGAGGCGATGCTACTCTCTAATCAGAAAGGCTTGAACCGTTTGGTTGCTATATGTTACGTCGAAAATCTTGGAAAATGTCTAGAACATGATGCCCGCATAGAAAGAGAACACCGGAGAAGTTTAACAGTTTATTTTGGAAACTTGTTGCGAAGTTTTAAAAATAGATCACTGATGGCCTTAACGCACTTGGTATACTGGAAAGGACCATCTGCCAAATACATCATGCAACATTCTGTTCAGTATCCGACTGGAATTCAGAAGAAAAAAATCAGGGAACCCACAGCCATACAATCAACAACAGTACATGAAAAATTCAGAAACCACACAACAATGGCACGAAAAGACAGTTGGCCTACAGTGAATGCAGTCAGCACAAAGACAGATTTCTGTGCGCACAAAAAGCTTAGGTTGTCGTGTAACTCCGTACCGGTCCGTCGAAATCAGTCTCTGCTCCTCGAAGCCCTCGGATACACGCTGTGAGCATCAGGTAGCTTCTGGCTACAGGACCTGATAGCAGCAGCGATACACCTCTCCATGTCCTCTTTATGAGGTCACGATCATACAAGCTACCTTGCCCACAAGAAAACTCAGAAAGGAACACACACAGAGCACACAACCAGAGCTGAGTTTAAATTGCAATCGCAGTTGGTTTGATGCAATTGGAGCACATATTCATATGGAGAGCAATGGTTCAAACTTCATAAGAGAATCTGCCATCACCACCAATATATGAATGTCAACTGGAGCACATATTCATATGGAGAACAATGGTTCAAACTTCATAAGAGAATCTGCCATCACCACCAATATACGAATGTCAATGTAAATTACAGTGTTCATCACACATACACCGACTTTGCCCTACAGAGATAGGCCGTAGCTCGTGGCACATAACCCCCATCTTATGTCTGACGGCACACATACACCAACGGGCACACTTAATAATATCCAATCATAAGTTTATTCAGCAAACCACTGAGTCACACGACCACACGCCTCATGCTACAAGGAAGAGCAGGGATAGATTACTCCCAAGCCGCCTTCCTCGAGCAATCACTGGAATGGCCAGCAAACTCGGGGCATACCAGCTCCGACTAGTGTTTTACAGCCGGGAGATGAGCAGCGGGACGGAGACCGTGGCTGTTTGCTCAGCCATCGGGTGGCACATCTCCAGCATGTCCAGCTCCCTAAACTTCTCCAGAACCCTCATCCGGCACTCCTCGGCAGCCATCTCGCCAGTGGAGAAGGCGCCATGCACCGTGCCAGTGTACTGGACACTCGTCGCCTCCCCTGCAAAGAATAGGTTGTCGACGGGGATGCGGAGCTTCTCGTACAGGTCACGGGGCTTGCCCACCCCGTCAAAGGTGTAGGAACCAAGCGTGTTCTCGTCTGAGCCCCAGTGTGACACAAGGTAGTTAAGCTGCAATAAGATTTAGGCAACACTAACTGTAAGAACTGGAAGCAGAACTAGACATGATTGTATTGAGATGTGTGTTGAAAATGCTTACCGGCTTAGCTGCATTAGGGAGGATCTTCTTTAACTGGGAGAAGGCAAACTGGGCTGCAGCCTCATCTGACATCTTCTCAATGTCACAGGCAAGCCGGCCTGCAGGCATGTAAACAAGAACAGGATGGCCCGTTGCCTTGTGCAGGTTGAGGAAATAGCTGCAGCCGTATGTAGTGGATGAAACAACTCCAAGGAACTCCACATTGGGCCAGAAAACCTCGCTGAAGTGGAGAACAATTTTGTTCTCGACTCCAACTGTCAGTTCTCTTATTGCTTCCTCTTTCCACTCTGGGAGCCTCGGCTCAAATTTAATGGTGTTTGCTTTCAACACACCCAAGGGAACAGCAATTACTGCAGCATCCGCAACAAATGTTTTACCACTGCTTACAGTAACCTCCACCCTATTCCAGTGGCGAACGATTTGAACAACCCTACAGAAAAGAGCTTGGATCAGTACTAACAAATGGTAGTCGAACTATAAATGCTCGTAGAACATTAAGAAGAAAGAAGTGCATACTTGTGACCAAGACGTATATCTAGGCCTTTTGCCAGAGTATTTATAACCGGGCGATACCCACGAACCATGAGACCATGGCCACCAGGAAGCAATACCTCCTGCACACCATTGCAAACAATACAGTCATAAATAAGGGCGATATGTATGTACATCATGAGCAACACATGTGGCTATTTGAGTAATTATTGGGTGGGGTGGGAATCCAACCTGGTCCCAACACTGGAGCGAGATCGCATCCGCATCAGTAGCAAACCAACCCTCCATGCGGCACAAGTACCACTGAAGAACATCATGCCCAATCCCTTCTTGCCTGATGTAAGCACCATGATGTCAGATACAATGACCAATACCTTTAGGATAACCTATCCATGTAGAGATTAGATGGTACAAACCTCAAGTGTGGATTTCTCTCCAACACAATTGCAATGGCCTTAGCTATAGAAATATCTTCCTTCATTTCTTCCCTTAATTTGCTAGTCTGTAAAAATAATATATGTTATAGGAAATCGGAACCCAAAAAATGTTTTGTACAAACTCTTGTGGAACTTCGCCTATCTTTTGTACCTCTTCCAATATAGTCTCAAACACTTCGCCTATCTTTTGTACAAACTCTTGTGGAACTTGAGAGCCATTAGTGTCATAAAGTGCATAACTGAAAGAGAAATACAACATATTGGTTGCAGCCTTATTGGGTTTCATCATATCTATTAACATACAGAAACTAGACGGCCATTTACCTCTCGAGATCATGGTCAAACAGCACAGAGTCATCTCCACTTGTTCGGTAGAGTGGAAGTCCAAGCCTTCCAATGATTGGTGCAAGGGGATTTTCTTCACAAACACCATGAAGCCTGGCGCAGAGGAAAATTTGGAAAATAAGATTCAAAAGTACTACTACCCAATGATCTTTCAGACATATACAGTTTAAACGAAACTGAAATTGGTCCAAAGAAAGCATGGAACTCACCAAGATGCCCCCAGATCAACAGGAAACCCGAAAGAGTAGTCCGTGTGAACTCGGCCACCTATCCGGTCACGGGATTCCAGAAGAATAACCTGGAAAATATCATGTTTGCATAACTGATGAGATGACAAGTGCAATCAAAGGCATCACATGAATTGCAACTACGAAATCGAAACAAGATCACAAACCTCGAAAGATGCATTCCTGAGCGCATTGGCAGCAGCAATGCCTGCAAACCCACCACCGATAACAATAGCGGAAGGTGTGTGCGATTTTTTACTAACATTTTCACCATATGAGCCTGTAATACAGGAAAAAGAAAACTTTTAGCTCAAATGTAGAGTAGCAAGTTGACCAGAAAATTCAAAATTAAAGATCAATTTTGTGTGTTTCTTCAAGTTATAATTTGGAATATTATAGCCCATAAAGAGCAAATTTTGGGCATATCTACCAGAAGAAAGGAAGGTAGAAGACAAGGTTCTGTATGACTTCTCCATATAGGGAGGTTACCTACGATCTAACAAATCTTACGATGAGTTTTACAAAGAAATTGCTGTAACTAGAGGATGATTGTGAGCAATGAGGTTAACTGAGTTCATGTATGTGGAGGTGTGCGGTCTTTTTAGGGAGAAGAGATGTCGGGCCTTATGGATGATAATTGCTTATATATTGTAAAAGGGATACCTCCAAATGGAAAAACGATCAGTTCATGCAAAAAACATAAAGAAGCCTACCAAGTTGTGAAAGTGCCGATATCGCCTGTTCTTCTCACATCAACCCTCCTCTACCCCCTCCACCATGGAGGGTTAGTAGTGAGGCATGTTCCCTGTCTCAGAACAATGATGGCGAAGTAAGACAGGAATATTATAGATTCTCGCTGACTCCCCCCCAACAAATTGACCGATTGTGGACTAGAACTTTATTGTAACGTTCTCTGTTTTTGGCTACGTGGTTGACACTCATACTGTAGGAGTATGACAGTTCAAACTTAATCATTTGGACATTTTATTGGACAGGCAGCTGCAAATCAAAACTAAACCTATGATCACAAAGTTTCAGTATATTTTCTGCTGTTATTTAGAAATAATGCACGTTCTTAAAGGGGAGTGACTGGACACATGGCACATTGCAATAAACATGCAGTAGGCATGTTTTGAGACTATTGTATCTGATGGTATTAGTTGGTATTCATAGCTTTAGGAAGAAAATCCCCTGCATCTTTCAAAGGCAGTCACATTTCAGTCCAGAACATAATCATTAAACACCTTCCATATGACTGACACTAAGACCCAAAATAAATATGTGCACATATGAGTTATGTGAAACTGACACAAATGCAGCTAAACGGTGCTAATTAATTGAATATTTTAAATTGTAGCATTGGAGGATAGTTAACTGACAGACAACTAGATCCTTAACCTTAACAAAGCCTTTTGTCCCAAACAAGTTGGGGTAGGCTAGATATGAAACCCTGTCACGAGGACTTCTCAGGAGGTCACCCATCCTAGTACTACTCTCGCCCAAATGGGTTTCATATCCATGGGACTGGCTAGTTTTTACGTTGGCTCGCCAAGCCTATCACAACCCTTAGATATGAAACCTTTCATGAGGACTTTCCAGGAGGTCACCCACCCTAGTACTACTCTCGTGGGTTTCATATCCATGGGACTGGCTAGTTTTTACGTTGGCTCGCCAAGCCTATCACAACCCTCCTCCTTTATCCGGGCTTGGGACCGGCTATGCCTAGAAGACATAGGCGGAGTTGACAGACAACTAGATCCAATCGCGAATATTCTGAACAATAATACATGCCCACTAGTGCATCACAATAATGCCGATCAGTACGAATGGAATGACGACACCACACTAAACAAAAAAACGTCACTGTACTTCAACGTGATGCAGTTTTCGTAACCGATTTCAGGTATCTATGTATTGTAAATACTAACTGAAGGAATCCTGTGTGAGTACACTAGTTTTCAGTGCTACAGAGAACATAGGACTCCCCAACGCGACATGGACTTGTTCTTGCTAATGAGCTAATTGGTCAAATCCTAGAAGCTTTCGAAGTAGTGGGTTCCCTTTGCGTGAGGTGTTGGTAAAACAAATGTTAACAGCTAGCATTTCGTCTTCTTCTTCTTCTCCCTACCACCGACCAAGGAAATGGCAAATCTTAGCTGGATGGTTGATGCCTCATTCATCTGGCCCACGAGGCACCACCCAACAACCACAAGCAACTCGAGTGTCCAGTTGCCTAACCAAATCAAATTGGACCACCTGGTCCTGGATGGTGGCAAAATTCGTTTTCTACACGAGTTTTGCATTAGAAAAGAGAACATAAGATCCCCAATAATGCCTAATCAAGAAAAACAGTAAGCACATGTGAAATCTGTCGAGAAGAACTATGAAACTTACTGTTGTTTGCCATGTTGTTCAGCTCCTTGGCGATTACTAGTGGAATTGGATTTACTACTACTGGGATTAGAATTGGACAGGTGATTAGAATTGGACTGGTGATTTGACAGGGGTTGTGGTGAGAAATGCAGCAGGAAGATGAGGAGGCAGGCGACGTAGTGGTTGGAGTTGGAGTTCAGTCCCAGATTGACGAAACAGTTCATGCAGTCGCTGAGCCGAATGGCAAGCCTTCTTAGGAATTGACGGTCTCCGATCTCGATCTCACTCCAGCGCGGCGGCACCCATGAAACACTTGAGACAATCCGGTTGGATTTCTCGACCAACACTGCAAAATCAGAAGACAAGCTGTTAATTAAACCGGTTGTATTAGGTAACAGCGAGCCTAGAAATCAATCTCGAGTCTCCGGTTATTTCGGGAGGGGGGCTCCGGTGCTGTCGAGCAATCTGGCAGAGCCAAATCGCCACGGAACCAGAAACTAAAATCCCCACACCAAATTGAGCCGTATGATCGGGCAATTTTGGCAACCTAGGGCCGGCTGGCCAAACGCGTCTTCCCCCACCCAGAAAATCGAAAGAGTCCGACCGTTTCCTCCAACCCGAACCAGGCCACAATCCCCGGGAGAAATCGCGGAACCCACCTCTGGACGACGAACGGCCGGAGCGAGGGGATCTGGAGATCAAAATCGCCGCCGGATTTTGGTTCTGGGACTCCGAGAGGGGGATTCCAGTAGGTGGGGGCGGAGAGGCTTTGTGCTTCCTGGACGTGCGATTTTGGATTTGCGGAGCTTTTTTCCTTCTGGGCTCGGGCTCGGGCTCTGTCTGGGGAAGGTGCGTTGCTATTGGGCTCTCTCTCTCCAGGTGGCGTGGTGTATATATAGGCCTCGTTTTCGGAGTGTGCGGTACGTGCACCGCCCGGTGAGGGTAACCCTGACACGGAGCGAGGAAGGAAGCACGCACGAAGATGGTGACGTGCGTATCGTGCACGCTTGCTCGGAGATGGACGGCCAGGATGATCGGAGGGCGGCTGCCCCTGCCCGGACGTGCGCGACCACATGTGTTGTCAGCTCGTCACCACGGTTTCGGTTAGGGACGGTGGACGCCATGGTTGAAAGTTGAAATATTGGTGCACGCTGATGTCGGTCTGATCTTCTGTTAAGAAAACCGCAAAGTTCAGTGCGCGTGCATGATTGATGATTCTTCACCCTACAAAAAGAACGCTTGAGTTTAAGCAAGCCTTTTTTGGCTGCATCACGAGGATTTCATTGATATCGTGCACTGCTAAACTGTTTATTACCTTTTCCTTAGCTCGTGCATGGTTACCGTTTTGAATGATCCTCGATTCCACCCGTTTGGCTTGCAAGAGTGAGGCATGACCTCGCGAGTCATCTTAGAGCATGTACAATAGCATATGGTCAGCTGTCTGTTTTACACGGAAGAGAAAAGAGTTCGCTTTATTATTTTTACTAGTCGAATGCCCGTGCATTGCTACGGTCTACTAATTATTTTTCTTTCAGGACATATAAATATAAATATAGTATACATAATATTCATATGTATAAAAAAGATAAACACATCATTAAAAAATATATCCTACTATACCTGAAATGCTTGTGTGTTGGGATATAATACAAATTGTAATGGAAGCGTGAGAATACAAACTTGGCAAACTATTTTATAAGAAAAAATAACAAACTTGGGAAGCTATTTTACAAGCAAAATTAATAACCACATTGTAATGCACTCGTTCTTAGTTAATTGTATCTTGAAAATTAATTACAATACAAGGGAGATAAAATTATTAATATAAGTTTCAAGAACCAAATAAACACATATTCGTCTTTCTAATTCAGAATTTATAGAACATTTCTAAAAATATCCGCGATTAGTGGGCTGTTTTACGTTTACCAATAGAGTAGCTCTAAGTGAAATATTGTGTAGTTGCTCTAAGTACATGCACCCCAAAGTGCTTAAAATTTACATTACCAAAATTGTGCATTTCCCCCGCAAAACAATTGTGTAATTGTAGCAAAACATAACTACAATTGCTAGCCATTAGTTATACATAGAGGATAGTTGGAATTTGGATGAGCTTTATCCTTGCTACCAAATTTGCCAAGAACACAAGGGGTTATCTGCAAATTTGTCAAGATTGTTTCTTGTTCCTTAGATTCAAATCGAACGATCGTGGATAAAAGATGGCAGACACACCATCATCACCAACTCTGGTTTTTATAGGAGTAGAGAAATCATGTAAGAACTCAACATGCATAGCATCTCAAATTCTCAATCTTGTAGTATTTCTTTTCTATTCCTACAATCGAAAGAGACCCTAAACTAAGATGAAGAACCACAATTAGCTTTTTGGATGTGATAAATATATGTCTTATCTATTCGTTAGTAACATTTAGCATGTAACTCTGACTTTTTTACTTTCTATCTGGTAAATTTTTTTATGCTAGGTTGAAAGGGCATGGCGCCCCCATGTGTTGTTTTGGTAATTAATGACAATCCCTATGGACTAATGGTTGCATTGAGTTGTACTTGTAGTGTTTGTCCATAGACCATGCTTGAAATCCATATGTTGATCATTCATGGTTACCTTCAAGACATCCTCTATTGAAAAGAGAAGAAAAGATACAAGGTTGATCAAGATATTGATCAACACACAAAGCCAAAAGATGTACCAAGTGGGATCACGTATCTCTTGGTATGGTAAGCAATTGTCCATATTGCTTTGTGAACTAACCCATGATGTGTGTGTCATTTCTATGTGTGGTTAGGTATCTTTCTATGGGCTTGCATCAAATGAAGATTTCATGTAGCCCATGAAGGATGACGTCAAGTGGTGATCGTCATCAAGCTTGAGAAGAAGTGCAAGTTCAAGAGAAGTATCTCGAAGATACCATATGCTTGATGCTTGTCACCCTCTTGGAGATAATGGTCAAGTGAAAATGTGCCTATGAGAGGCCCTCCCATAATGGAGTATGGGGGAGCAATATGTGAGACTTCACCAAGCAAAGCGCAATCAAGAAAGATGGTCCACTTGAAGAGATCGAGGTCGACATCATCTAGCTCAAGTGGAATGCGCAAGGCAAAGGTATGATCTTGATAGGGTTTCTATTTTACCGGTCTCATATGGTGCTAGTTGGGAGACCGGGTTATAGGATAGATACCGTACTATCAAGAGGGGCTCTCGATTGAGCTTTAGCGTATCGTTCGTAGAGAGCTCAAACCTTTGCATACTTGTCTTCATCATCTTTCTTGGTTATTCTTTGTACTTTATCTATGTGGGGTTTTGGAGCTTGTTGTGATCTTCATAACAAGCTCAAGTTCATCAAAAACGGATTTAGTATGAAAAACTTGTTGGGTTTTTGATATTTGAGGTTTACCCGTTCGTCCTTTTTAGAGAGGTTTTACCTTTCTACATTTGGTTTTATCCTCCCATGTTGGACTATGATGTTTCTCCACATGATCTTGTAATGCTCGTTGCAGTGATTCCAACGAGCCCAAGAACATCGAAAGCGGAGTTCGTATGTAAAAGATATCACGTTTTCCATACGTGTGTTTCAGGAATTCCGGGTGATTCCGAACGCATTCCGACCTAATTCCGAACGGGTCGGAATTTTCCGAACTGGATCCGAACTGGCTATTTCGGTTCTGTATTCCTTCCGAAATCAAGTTGTTTTTAATCCGGATTTTTCCGAGCCACTCGGAATTTCGAGCCAAATCCGGATTCATTCTGAACGACACGAATCTGCACCAAACGGTCGGATTTTTGGGACCTATAAATGGGGTCTTCTTCCCCCAAGGTTCCCTAACTCTTGAGCTCGTGTTTTGCCCCCATTGTTGACCCTCTTGAGCTTTGCTATCTCTCTATTCCTCCATGATTCTTGCCTCCAATTAGAGGAAAAAGAGAGAGGAGATCTAGATCTATTGTTCCACCAATCCATCTCTCCTCTAATTGAGGGGAAGCCTTTGGATCTAGATTTTGGAGTTCCATTTGTTTGAGCACTTCCTTGTTCTTCCTCTCTTCTCCCCCACAAGCATTAGTTGCTTTTGGTGGGATTTGGGAGTGAAGGATTTGACCACCTCTAGTGGTCTTGGCTTCATTGCATTAGTTGCATCGGTTTGAGTTCTCCACGGTGATACGTGGAAGTTGAAGTTGAGGACTTGTTACTCTTGGGTTCATTGGAACCCTAGACGGTCGTTGGTAGTTCTTGTGGCTTTGGAAGCCGCCGGGACTAGCCGGGAGCCTCCAATTGAGTTGTGGAGACGCGCCCCGGCCTTGTGAGTCTTGTGGCTTCGGGAGCCGTGAGATTCCGGTGAGAGCCCCCAATTAAGTTGTGGAGTGTGCCTCATCCTTGTACGGGTTCGGTGACCACCCTCAAGTGTCCCATAGTGGATCGTGGCACTCCGCATTGGTGGAGGCACGAAGGAGATTACGGTTTGCCATTTGACGGCTATTCGGGGATCACTTTATGACTCCGTGAAAGGGCATACTTGCCCGTAATCTTGTTTTGGTGATTATGACAACACAAGCGCCTTTTAACTGTATGTTAAGCTTGTGACAGGTACAAATTATACAAACATAGAAGAGTTGTTCTTGTGGAAATGCAGGGATTTTACACTGGCCGGAAGTTCCGGTTTGGACCGGAAGTTCCGGCCCAAGGGGCGGAAGTTCCGGCCTGAAACTTCCGGCCGACAATTTTTCGGAGGAAATGCGTTCTGTGATCGGCCGGAGGTTTGCCCGGAAGTTTGCCTGGAAGTTCCGGCCCGGCCGGAAGTTCCGGCCCAAGTGAAATCTGTGCGGATTGAAGCGCAACAGTTAGATTTTCTGGGAGGGGTATAAATACCCCTCCACCTACCTCCAGCCAAGGAGCTCGCCCAGAATTGAAGACTCATTATTGCAAGCTCAAGAATCACTAGATCTCCCAATCCCTCCACCCAAACGTTGATCTTTGGAGGATTGAAGGAGAAGGCCCCGATCTACATCTTCACCAAGCCGTTTTCATTTCCCCCTCATTCACTTGAGGGACCATTGCTAGGGTTTCCACTAGGAAAACCTAGCCCATTGTTGTACTTACTTGATTGTCTTTGTGACAGATTGTAGCTGTTTGGGAGCCCCCAATCCTTTGTGGGTTGTGCCCCAAATCGTTGTTGTAAAGGCTCCGGACTCCGCCTTGAAGGTTTCCGATAGTTGAAGTGAACCAATCCTTTGTGGTGCGGTTCACCGGAGAAGAGGGTGAAGCCTTTGTGGCTGTTGAACCATTGTGTTGGTTCACACCTCTCCAACGAGACGTACTCCCCTAAAAAGGAGGAACTCGGGAATACATCCGTGTCTCCGCGTGCTTTGACTTCGGTTACCTCTATCCTTGTTTACCGCCTTACTTATATATCGTGCTTAGTTGCTAGCTTGTCATATAGGTAAATTCACCGTAGTTGCATATCTAGAGAATTTACCTTTTGTGTCAAGCCTAATTGAAAAAGACTAAAATTTGGAGTAGCACCTATTCACCCCCCTCTAGGTGTCATACCGATCCTTTCAATTGGTATCAGAGCTAGGCTCTCTTGTTTTGGGCTTAACCGCCTAAGAGAAGTATGACACAAAGTGAGGATGAGGCCGATCTTGCCAAGGCTAATGAAGGAAAAGCCAAAGCCATGGCATCCATGGCCGATATCAAAGTTGGAAACAACATTGACATCGTCCATGAATGTCAAATTTGATGAGTTTCGTGACATGTTCATGAAATCAAAAGGCAAGGTTTCGGAAATATCCCACTAGAGGGTGTCTCTAACTCCGATGAGGGTGATTCCGAGGAGGGTAAAGAGAAAAATAAAAGGGGGTGGAAACCACCTCCGGATCTAAACCACCTCCACCTCCTACCAAGCATGTAGATGGGAAGGAAGAGTACCATGCCGTTCCGGGATGGTACCCTATCGACCCACCTATCACCACCCGCATAAACCCCATTGGTCCTCCACCTAAGCTTAATGCATTAGCTTTTGCTAGTTGGCAACGCTCAATGAAATCTCATATCAACAGTGCCTCTATCGAGCTTTGGAGGATCATTGAAGATGGATACAAGGTCGCGGATCCAAGCAATGTGACAAGAAGAGAGTTTGCCGAAAAGCAACTCAATGCCTCCGCACTCCACATGATTGAACTTTCATTGAGTGAAAGTGACAAGCATTATGTTCTTCACGCCACCACCGCCAAAGAAGCTTGGAATTGTCTTGAGGTTGCATTCCTTGGGAATGAAAGCATGAAGAGAAATAGATATGATTCTTTGAGCAATGATGCCGAAGGCTTCTACATGTTTGACAATGAGAATCATGAAGACATGTATGGAAGACTCAAACTCTTGCAAAGGCCTTCTATGATGTGGGGGCAACCTATGTGGATGATGCTTGGGTCAAGAGGAAGTATGTGAATGCTCTCTTGCCTTTCGAGCCCATTGAGTTGAAGTCTATTCAAGGAAGACACAACTACAATGAAATGACATCCAATGAAGTTATGCAAGAAGTGCAAGCCTCCAAGGTTGCCACCAAGAATGCCGAAGATAACCGTGCTAGGGCCATGGGGATGAAACAAGGCCCCTCACTTGCTTTGAAGGCCAAGGTGGTATGTCTTGATGAGAATGATGAGGTTGAAGCGTGCCCAAGCAACATTGCTCCAATGACTTGAACAAGCTCTCAATGGTCATATAGCTCTTGCCACAAGAGTGTTTTGGGAAGACCCGGCAAAAGCTCGAGTTGATAAAGAGAACAACTCAAGTGGGAAGAAAGAGCTAGCCTCAAGGATGAAGACTTGCTACAATTGTCATGACAAGAACCACTACATAAGAGAGTGTCCTTATGAGAACCGAGAGCAAAATGGTGGGAAGCTTGTCCCCAAGGACCACTCAAGGTTGATCCAAAAGAAGCCCGCAAGACCAAGGAAGCCTTTCTTCAAGAAGGCACCAAGAATTGTGTTGGTGGCACAAGAAGAATATGCCACAAGTGGTTCCGAAGATGAAGATGCACCTACTAAAGAGGTAGCCGCATTGGCTATTGTATCAACTTCATCATCTTCTCTCTTTGAATCCCCCAATGAGAACTTCTCCACCAACAACGCTCGTTGCCTCATGGCTCATGTCACCGAGGTATCATCTCCTTCTCCCAAGACTATGCATGAAATGAGTGATCAATCTAGTCTTGTGATTAAGAAGGAACTTGTTGCTTTCGATACTTTCATGACTAACTTGCAAGGTGAAGCTAAGGAACATGTTGAGTCTCTCATGAGACAACTATGTGCGGCCGAAGAACTTCTTCAAGAAAAGAGTAAGATTGAGAGAGAGGATTCTCTCACCATTGCCTTTTGAATGCTTCCATAGCATCCTTGAATGCCTCTCTTGATGAAGAGAGTGAAGAAAGATGTTCTCTTGAGGAAAGACTTGATTCTCTTGATGCTAAAAATGATGATATCATTAATAAAATCATTAAGGATAGAGATCATGTCTTTGCTAAATATAAAGTGCTTAAAAAGGAGAAAGTTGAACTTGGGGTTGCTAATGCTAGACTTCTTGAGGATATGGAGAAGCTTGACAAGGCTCACAAGGCCTTGGAAACGACTCACTCCCTTCTAGTCAAGTCTCATGAGCAACTTCAAACTCAACTTTCTAAATCTAGCTCAACTAGCATATCTATTCTTCCTCGTGTTCATGAAAATGTTATTGAAGAAAATGCTAGGTTGAAGGTGATCTTGCCAAGGCCACTAGTGCCAAGACCTCTATTCCCAAAGGTAAAGATAAGGGTATTGCTTATTTGTTTGAGCAAAAACCACACAAAGGGAAGGAGGGTCTTGGTTATGTAGCCGAGCAAAGAAGAAAGTGAGCAACAACAAGAAGATCAAGACCAAGCCCGCACAAGCCAAGACTTCCATTGCGGGTGGTAGTGCCACAAGGGGCAAGACCACTCGTAGTGACTTTGCGGGGCATAACAATCCCAACTATATTCTTTATGTTGATTATTATGGGGATGTTTATGCACAATATGTTGGTCCTATGATGGTTACATTGATTACTCTATTTGGGTTCCTAAGACCCTTGTTGCTAACCAAAGAGGACCCATTGAGAAATGGGTACCTAAATCCAAGCAATGATCTCTTGTAGGACTATGCTTCCGGTGGATCGAAATGGGTGGTTGATAGTGGATGCACTAGTCATATGACCGGAAGCAAGGAGATTATGACGGAGTTGAGACCAAATCTAAATCACTCAACCGTCTCTTATGGTGACAAGTCAAAAGCCGAGGTAAAGAGTCTCGGCAAGGTGGTAGTTGCAAGGGATATCACCCTTGTAAATGTCATGCTTGTTGAGTCTCTAGGTTACAATCTTATGTCCGTTCGTGCTCTTAATAAGATGAACTTTGATGTCCATTTTACTATTGATATGGTGGTACTCTTGAGGAGCAAGACTCTAAAGGTCATGTTCGTTGGGTATGTTGAAAATGAGTTGTTTGTGGTGGACTTTTCGGGGTCAACCAACACTCAAGCAATATGCCTATTCGGAAAGGCCGACGTGGGGTGGTTGTGGCATCGCCGCTTGTCCCATGTCAACATGAGAACTTTGCAAAGTCTTCACAAGGGTGGCCACATTCTTGGACTAAAAGAGAATGTTTCTTTTTCTAGAGATCGTCTTTGTAGGGCTTGTGTTGAAGGAAAGATGCATGATTCTCCCCACCCAAGCAACACCATCATCTCATCAAAGAGGATATTGGAACTTCTTCATGTTGATCTCTTTGGTGCCGTGCCGCAACCGAGTCTTGGTGGGAAGAAGTATTGTTTGGTGATTGTTGATGACTATTCAAGATTCACTTGGGTTTTCTTCTTCAAGACGAAGGATGAAACTCAACAAACCGTCATCGACTTCTCCAATGAAGTTCAACGTCAACACAATGTTCCCATATTGGCCATTAGAAGTGACAATGGCTCCGAGTTCAAGAACTACACCTTGAATGAGTTTCTTAGTGAAGAGGGAATTCGTCATCAATATTCCGCTGCGTATACCCCTCAACAAAACGGTGTAGCCGAGGAAGAACCGGACTCTTATGGATATGGCTAGGTCCATGTTGGCGGAGTTTAAGTCTCCACTCTTCTTGTGGGCCGAAGCTATCTCCACGGCGTGTCACTCCTCCAACCGGTTATTCTTTCGCAAAGGAAAGAAGGAAACTCATATGAAATGCTTACCGGCAACAAGCCCAATGTCTCCTACTACCGTGTGTTTGGTTGTAAGTGTTTCTACAAAATCAAAGGTGTTCATTTATCTAAATTTGAAGCTAAAGCTTTAGAGGGTGTTTTTGTTGGGTACGGTGCGAACTCTCACACTTATAGAGTCTACGACAAATCCTTAGGGAGAGTTGTGGAATCTTGTAGTGTGAGGTTCGATGAGAATGACGGCTCCCAAGTGGCGCAATTTCATGTTTGTGATGTAGATAATGAGGAACCTCAAGATGCAATAAGAAGAATGGGGGTTGGTTTCTATCGCCCCATTGAAGTCCATCATGAGCCTCCTCAAGCAAGTCCAAGCTCCACTCAAGTGGAGACTCCATCATCACAAGTTGAAGTGCACCTTCTATGGAAGCAAATGATGCACCTACCCAAGAACAAGTTCAAGACCCTCCTCAAGTTGACCAAGAGGCTATACAAGAACCAAGTTCTCCTATTGTCAATACTAGCCAAGGTCAAGACCAAGATCAACCATCTCTTCTATTATTGAAGATGTGCATCAAGATGATCAAGGTCACCACTCCGGTCAAGACGGGGACTCAAATGATCAAGATGATCAAGAGATAATTCCTCGCAACAATGAGGATATCGAAACCCGTCTAGCAAGATTGGTGAAGAACTTGAAAAGGAAACAACATTTCTTTGAAGCTATCTTGGTGATGCAAAAGCAAGGTCACCACAAGAGGTCAATTGGCAAGCTTTAGTGAACATCAAGCCCACATCTCTATGGTGGAACCAAAGAAAGTCTTTGAAGCTCTTGAAGATCCGGATTGGTTGGAAGCCATGCATGAAGAGCTCAACAACTTCAAGCGCAACAAAGTGTGGAATCTAGTGGAGAAGCCAAAAGATTGCCTCAATGTTATAGGCACCAAGTGGATATTCAAGAACAAGCAAGATGAGCATGGAATGGTTGTGAGGAACAAGGCAAGATTGGTAGCTCAAGGGTACTCTCAAGTTGAAGGCATTGATTTTGGAGAGACCTATGCTCCCGTGGCTCGCCTTGAGTCCATCCGTATCCTTCTTGCATATGCATCACATCATAATTTCAAATTGCAACAAATGGATGTGAAAAGTGCCTTTCTTAATGGTCCTTTAAAGGAGTTGTATATGTTAAGCAACCTCCGGGATTTGAGGATCCACACTTCCCAAACCATGTCTACAAGCTTGATAAGGCGCTCTATGGTCTCAAACAAGCACCTCGTGCTTGGTATGAGCACCTAAGAGAGCTATTGTAGACCGTGGCTTTGAAGTGGGGCAAATCGATCCCACTCTTTTTACCAAGAGGGTTAAAGGGGAGCTTTTCATATGCCAACTTTATGTTGATGATATCATATTTGGCTCATCTAACAAAGCTTTTAATGATGAATTTTCAAAGCTTATGACCGATAGGTTCGAGATGTCCATGATGGGAGAGTTGAAGTACTTCCTTGGTTTTGAGATCAAGCAATTGAGTGGAGGGACTTTCATCTCTCAAGCCAAATATATCCAAGACATGCTCAAGAGGTTCAAGATGCAAAATGCTAAAGAGAAGAAGTTTCCTATGGACACCAAATGTCATCTTGAACTTAGTCCAAAGGGTAAAGATGTCGATCAAAAACTCTATCGCTCTATGATTGGTTCTTTGCTTTATCTTTGTGCATCTAGACCCGATATTGTGTTGAGTGTAGGAGTGTGTGCAAGGTACCAAGCGGCTCCCAAAGAAAGCCACCAATTGCGGTTCTTCGAATCTTTCGATATTTGGTTCATACCCCAAGGTTTGGTTTGTGGTATCCTAAAGGCTCAACATTCTCTCTTGCCGGTTACACGGATTCGGATTGGGCCGGTTGCAAGGATGATAGGAAATCAACTTCCGGGGCATGCCAATTCCTTGGTAGGTCCTTGGTGAGTTGGTCTTCTAAGAAGCAAAATTGCATATCTCTCTCCACCACCGAAGCCGAGTATGTGGCGGCCGCTAGTTGTTGCACTCAATTGTTATGGATGAGGCAAACTTTAATACGGTGTCCATTGTGACAAAGTGCCTCTTTTATGTGACAATGAAAGTGCTATCAAGATTGGTCACAACCCGGTGGAGCACTCAAGAACGAAGCATATTGAGATTCGTTATCATTTCATTCGTGATCACATCAACCGGGGTGACATTGAGCTTGGCTATATTCCCACGAAGATCCAACTTGCCGATATGTTCACGAAGCCACTTGATGAAGCAAGGTTCACTTATTTGAGGCATGAGCTAAATATCGTAGATTCGGGGAGCGTCGCTTGACTATCTTGCATACACACCTATTTCTTAGCTATATGTTTGGTTTAGGTGTAGGCATGGACATAGGGGAGTGCGGTCCTAATCCATTGGACTATCCCTCCCCCCATTATGCCGATAGTAAGAATCATTTTGTCTCTATTTGTTCATTTTATGAATTGTGAGCTTAAATGATGAGTAGTGGCGGTGAACTCAAGATATATCTTCGCGGTGTCACACCACATACACTCATACATGGTGGCCTCGGCCACCGACATCTTCTTTGTGAAGATTTGGTCTTTATGGAGTTTATTTGGTTTCTTTGCCTTTCGATGTTTTCATGGAAAACACACTCAAATGTTGATTTTTATTTGTTTTGTTGCTTCTTACAAAGTTTGAGTGTGAAGTACCATTTTCAGTGACAATTTCTATTCTAAGCCATGCTTTGATCTCTCCTTAAAAACCATGCTAAACTCTTGCACAAGTCATTTGTTGCCTTTCCGGAGTTTTGGTGGCGTGGGTACATCGGAGTTTTCGGACCTCGGTTCGGAACCTCCGGCGCCCAGAACTTTCAGTCAAAAATTCGGCTAAGTCCCCGAGCAAAAACTGTTCTATTTTCGTCCGGAGGTTTGCCCGGAAGTTCCGGCCCAACTGGGCGCCTTTTACACGAGGACGCGGGGTGGACTGCTTCTTCCCGAGCAGTTCGTCCACCCCCGCGCCCCGTGTCTTCTCTCTCCTCGCCCAGGACCTCCCCCGCCGCCGCCTCTCCACTGCGGCCTCCTGCCGCGGATCCCTTCGGCCGCCGGCCGGATCTGCATCCCCACGACGTGGGGATCCTATTCCTCCACGCCATTTTCGCCATGGACTCCAGTATAGTCTCCATTTTCAAATCTAGGACGATTTCTACTTTCGTTTAACCTAGATGAAATTGAGCACTATACTAGAATTCCTTTGGTGAAAACACTCCTCTAGGCTTGCCCTAACTCATACTAGAAGCGATTTGAATTTTGTTAACAATTTTTTGTTTGATATTCTTGTTCCCCTCGCAGCCGTGCAAACCGGAACTTCCGGCTTGGCCGGAACTTCCGGCCTGCGTCCAGAACTTCCGCCCTGAAACAGAAAACTGCTTTCATCAATCAAATTGTTTGTTGTTCCTTTTTATCATTTGACTTGAGCACTTACCTTATGCTATCCTCTGTCTGTTCTCAGCACCTAGTGGCTCTCGTGGTCGTCAAGCTTTCTACAAGCGTACCGCTTCCCGGTCCCGTCCTACAAGTGGAGGAGAGGATGATCTTATGCCAGATGCGTCAGCTGATGCCCCTTTGCAGACGAGAGTACCAAATGTGAAGATATCCAAGAGGAAGAAGAAGAAAGCACCCTTGCCTGTTGTCCCTAAGCATCAAAGGGATTTCATTCCTTGGCGCTTAGCCTTCACCAATGAAGGCGAGCGTGACCCTGAGTTGGACTCATGCTTCTATCATGTTGAGCAAGAGGTGCTGTACAAGGAGGTCTATTGCAATCTTGGCAAGCACAAGGTGTGCCCTATGCAGCCCATTGATTTTGAACACTTGGAGAAGAAACAAGCATATTTTGGTGGGGCTGTAGCTGTGGTGGAGGCTCTTGGTTTGCGTCCTCTGATGGAGATTCAATGCAACTACAACATCCACATGATTCATCAGTTCTATGCCACCGTGGTGTTTGACAAGACTCCGGCCCGTGGTATGACATGGATGTCCGGAAATCACAAGCTCTCCACCACCTTTCATGACTTTGCTAATGCTCTTGAGCATGATGGCCACCGGTATGGATTCTCTAGCTGCAACAAGGCCTCCGGTCAGCGTATGCACATTCACGGGGCTGCTTATGATAAGAATGAGATGAGTGATCTCTATGCTGAAGATGGACTGATTGGCACCACAGCGGGACTCCTTCCCGTTTATGACATTCTGCTTCGCATGTTCCGCCACACCATTGCTCCAAGTGGAGGCAACAACAATGAAATCCGTGGTGGTCTTGTCAACCTCATGATCTATGCTCACAATGTTTTCATGGAAGATGACCCCGAGGCGAAGTCATTTCCTATTGATGTGAAGGACTTCATTTTTCATGAGATATATGATGCCGTGTGATACCCGTAGAAGTGATAGCCTTCAGTAGCTACCTGAAATGAAAAGTATACGGGGTTAGGTTGAGCCTCCAAGTGCAGAGTATGTAGTAAGTGGAAGACGTGTTTTCCCCACGAGGGTGACTCGAGGGTTTAATATCGAACTCTCGGGAAATCAGTAGTGAAAGATCTATCTTCCTATCCTTCTTTTGGTCACCTACAAAACAAGGTTAATTGTTTTGGTCCTCAACCTCACCTGTGGTTGTCAAGGACAAGGTGTAGAATGATATCAACATAAATATGCAATGCAAACAAGAAATAAATATGCAATGGTGGTGGATGAATGTGTAAGGATGATGATAACAATGATAAATTATATTTTTGGGTTTTTTATGATGAATGTAAGATGGAAAAGTGTTTTTGTATTTTCGGATTTAATAATGACAGAAAATGGAAAAGTGATAAAAGTGGTTGGAAAGGTGTTTCTTATGATTAACAATGGTCCGTGGTTCATGGTTTCACAAATGCACTCTCTCTTTTAATGGTGTGGCAGACAATGGACACATAGAGTTGACATATGAGATTGCAACACAAAGTTTGATATCAAGTTACTAATTATATGGGCATCACGTCCTAACATAGAGATCTTTTGGTTATTAATCTCTCTTATACTCCACCAAGATGCGAACTAAATCATAACACCTTAGCAATTAAGATAAATCAGAGTATAGCTTTACTTATCATGACATGAAGTGAAAATAAGAACATGCTAGATCTAGTCATAGAGTAGTGGCGATGGTCACACCCACATCTCCGGTAGCATGGTATTTTTGTTTATCCCTAGTGAGGCAACAAAGTAAGGTAAACACCCAAGTGGATCGCGATATTTCAGTTGTCAAACTTACCGCACTCACCACCCCCCATTAATCCAACTAATGCACACATCACCCCACACTCACCCTCATAAACATGCTTGATCATAACAAGTATATAAGAACGGGGTACATAATATGCATCTATACTCATAACTGAAACAAACATTGCAATCTCAAACATATATTAACTCACAAGTGATGCCGTGTGATACCCGTAGAAGTGATAGCCTTCAGTTTATGAGGGTGCATTTTTCATGAGATATATGATGCCGTGTGATACCCGTAGAAGTGATAGCCTTCAGTAGCTACCTGAAATGAAAAGTATACGGGGTTAGGTTGAGCCTCCAAATGCAGAGTATGTAGTAAGTGGAAGACGTGTTTTCCCCACGAGGGTGACTCGAGGGTTTAATATTGAACTCTCGGGAAATCAGTAGTGAAAGATCTATCTTCCTCTCCTTCTTTTGGTCACCTACAAAACAAGGTTAATTGTTTTGGTCCTCAACCTCACCTGTGGTTGTCAAGGACAAGGTGTAGAATGATATCAACATAAATATGCAATGCAAACAAGAAATAAATATGCAATGGTGGTGGATGAATGTGCAAGGATGATGATAACAATGATAAATTATATTTTTGGGTATTTTATGATGAATATAAGATGGAAAAGTGTTTTTGTATTTTCGGATTTAATAATGGCAGAAAATGGAAAAGTGATAAAAGTGGTTGGAAAGGTGTTTCTTATGATTAACAATGGACCGTGGTTCATGGTTTCACAAATGCACTCTCTCTTTTAATGGTGTGGCAGACAATGGACACATAGAGTTGACATATGAGATTGCAACACAAAGTTTGATATCAAGTTACTAATTATATGGGCATCACGTTCTAACATAGAGATCTTTTGGTTATTAATCTCTCTTATACTCCACCAAGATGCGAACTAAATCATAACACCTTAGCAATTAAGATAAATCAGAGTATAGCTTTAATTATCATGACATGAAGTGAAAATAAGAACATGCTAGATCTAGTCATAGAGTAGTGGCGATGGTCACACCCACATCTCCGGTAGCATGGTATTTTTGTTTATCCCTAGTGAGGCAACAAAGTAAGGTAAACACCCAAGTGGATCGCGATATTTCAGTTGTCAAACTTACCGCACTCACCACCCCCGTTAATCCAACTAATGCACACATCACCCCACACACACCCTCATAAACATGCTTGATCATAACAAGTATATAAGAACGGGGTACATAATATGCATCTATACTCATAACTGAAACAAACATTGCAATCTCAAACATATATTAACTCACAAGAAGATCCACCACATGGGAATTACATATATGACCGTAATCATGTTCAGCAGCTCATACGGTACTAATTAGTGAAGCTCAAAGAGAGGAGAGATACATATGTTACTTCCACAAACCCATAGTCCAGAGGTGGACTACTCCTCTTCATGATGGAGATGGTGGAGATGTCGATGTAGAAGATGGAGACCACGCCGGTAGCGCCCCGCCGGAGTTTTCCCCCACCAATCTGCAGCTCCAGATCTTCGTTTTCGTGTTTCTGTGATATGGCGGCGCTTATTTTCGAGAACGTCGTGGGACTTCTTTTATAGGCGTTTTTAGGTCAAGACGAAGGCGGTGGAAGAAAGATCGACGGCTGCGGAGCTCTGAGGGCCAAAAGGGTGGGCCCCACGCGGCCAGGTACAGTGGCCGCGTGGGCCACCCCCTTTCTGCCTTGCGGGCTCCGTTTGCTTGATTCCTTCGCTCCTACGTCTTCCTCCTTCCAAAATAATGACCTCCGTATTTTTCCTATTTACTTATCATTTGACTCTATGTAGCAGTAACAATCATTAAATAACAGTGGTATAACCCTTATATGATGCAAATATGATTGGAATATGAGTGATATAGTGCAAAGTTCATGTATGCATTTTACATGCATCAACATCCCCAAGCTTAACTAATACTCGTCCTCGAGTATGAAGGTGATAAAACTAACATGGGCTTTGCAATATAGCACTAACAATGGATATCAAAGATGATTGCTACTGCTACATAGAGTCAAATGATTCATTCTTCAAAGGAGTAGCAATATGCAAATAGTTTATGAAGTGATATCAAGTATTCAATGCAAGGATGTTCAATGATAGTTCACAAAGTGTAACATAGAAGATAGTAATATGGACCACATGTATGCATAATGATAAGTAAGAACATCCTACATGGTCATAGAGTGTAGATGAAAATCTGAATATAAAAGGTGGACACTTTGGAAAGATGTATATGTGAGTAGAGGTAAAGCATGCATAAGTTTCATCTAACTTCCAAACTCTTCTACTTAAGTTAATGATTGCAATGTGGAATTCTTGGTGTCAAGCTCTCATTACCCCTATCATAGCATCTTGAATGATTAAGTTTAAAGTGAAAGCAAATATGAGTAGTGTGCTTCATAAAGTAAAGGTTAGGTGTCTCATGCCCCTTGAATACAAGTACCTACACCATGATTACTCAACTTAGGAAACAAAGCAAGTTCAAGTTCTATCATTGTAAGTAATAATAGTATCATCAAGAGCGTCAACTGGGGTACCTCTTGTCCCAGGATATGGAACAAGCCCATATCAAAATGACAAGACAAACAAACAAATGAACAATCTCAACACCCTTTTTATTTACCATTGGAATAGCTTTTTATTATAAGGTGTATCACAGAAGGTTCACCATAGCATGTAAGTAAATTTCCACCATGAATGATGCATGGCTTAGATTAGCGGCCCAGGCGTCTCTCTAACCATTTATACAAACTCATTTAAACTACTTCATTTCCACCTCATTTCACCATGATAGGCATCCATAAACAAAAGTACATGATATCAACTAAAGGAGCATGTTGAAAGCTTTGCATGTGACAGCACATATGGGCTAACTCCCAACCTCGAAATTTATCAAGCCACTAGCATCATAATTTAATCACAATGGGTCATGTTTTATTTATGCAATAAAATAAATGTGCATCAAGTTCGTGAGAGCTATATAACCAACTTTTCCCATAACAATCAATAACATAAACATTTTCATTCAGAGGTATAGATAACACAAATATCATGATATACATACTCGGAATAGCATAAAGCTAATAGGTAGATATGGTGGACTCACTGGAATAACTTTGGTTGAAGGTGTTGGAAACAAGTTTTTGCTTGTTGGAATGTTTGGGCTAGCAAAGGGAGAAAGTTGACCATCTAGATGCATGCATGAGTGTCCATAGAACTAACTAATCCATGTTAAACAAGTAAAATAACAATCAGCATCAAAACATGAATAAGTGATAGCTCTTGATAAAGCATTTGCAAATTATTACTCATAAACAAGCTCATGAATCATGCAACTATATGTATCATTAAAAATCAACTCAAACATCCCTTTTCCCAATATATAAAAGCATCCAACATATTTCAACCCATATTTCCAGTAGCTCTCTCATATAAATGATAGTGTGGTGGTCTCACAAAATAACAAACAAACCAAAAACAAACAAAAAGACGCTCCAAGTTTATGCGATAAAGTGTTTCGATCGAAAAACAGAAGTTAGACGTGTGCAAACCGAGAGTGTGTAGGTCCAGTGGGGTTGTCTTCACATCCCCAAGCTTATGGTCTTCACCATCCTTGGATAGCTCTTGGTGCATCTCCTCCAATCCCTGTGAAAAAACTTCAAAACACCGTTTCTCCCATTTTCTTTTCTGTGGGGTGCATTAGTAGTGATAAACAAATAGGTTTTTGCTGCATATAATCCTTAAACAAAAATTCATATGAATGTCCAGAAAGTATATAATGTTGTATGCCTACTCATAAACTCAATTGGATCAAAAAGATTCAAGATAAAAGTTCAAAGCATGCATCAAACAAAATGGGACAGAATCTGTCCAGAAAAACAGCAGCAGCAAAACGTATTTTTCTACCCTACCAAACTTTGCCGAAAAATTCCGAAAAATTCATGCATACAGAGGATGAAAAGTTGCAACTACAGTTCAAATATGAGCTCATTCGGAGTTACAGAATAAGAATTAAAAATCATACCGTGCACTGATTCGTGCAGGAATAAAATCTCCGAACGCTATAAGCAACTTTTCAAACCAAAATGGGTAAAACTTGGCACTTTATTAAAAACTCCAGAAACTAAACTAAAAACAAAGTCTCTTGTTACAGCAAGAGGACACAAAGAAAATCACACATAAAAATAACCGGGTTGCCTCCCGCAAAGCGCTTTCTTTATAGCCATATAGCTAGGCTTCTTACTTGTTGTTTATTGAAGATGAAGCTCATGAGGGAGCTTGAACTTTGATGTTCCCCCTTCCTTGGAAGTGTTCCATGCACTTCTTGTGTGGAAACTGAAACTTCACGTTCCCCTCCTTTGAATCAATGATAGCACCTGTAGTACGAAGAAAAGGTCTTCCAAGAATAATAGGACTAGAGGTTTTATTCCCCATGTCCATGATTAGAAAATCCACAGGCACAAAAGTCATATGTAACTCTACCATAACATCACTTACTTTCCCTAAAGCATGTTTAATGGAATCATCAGCAAGTGCAAGTTCAATAGAGCATTTTTCAAGATTTTTCAATTCAAGCACTTCATATAGTTCTTTAGACATACAGAGACACTAGATCCTAGATCAAGTATGGCATGGTGTGTCTCTTTTCCAATAGTTACTAGTACCTTGGGAATCCATATCCCCAAGCTTAGGTGGTATCATGGCCTCTTGGTTGTACCTAGCAATTTTCTTTCAAGACATGATTAGCAATATAGGAACCAAAGCCAGCTTGATTAGTGTTGATGGAAGGATCACTTGCAAACTTTTGTAAGATAGAGATTAATTCATGCAAGCTACAATTTTCTAAGTCAAGCAAAGGATCCTTGACTTCACTAAGCATTTTAACTTCTCAACCAAACAAGTTTCTCATTCCTTTTCTTTAAAGCATGATTTGAGGCAATGTGGGGTCTTCCTCAACATAACTTTCAATATCCTTGTCCAAAGGTTCTAATATAGAAGATATTCTTTCATTCAATTCTCTAGTCAACTTCTTTTTAGATTTGGCATAATTCAATATTGTTTCCATTTTAAAGAAATTCCAGAAAGAGTGTTATTTGTCTTTTTCATGCTAGATTTGGTATGAAGGACAAATGAATGCATCTCATTTTTAGTAGGATAATCTTCCATGTAAGTTTGCAAACATGATGTTGACCTATCCATAGAGACTTTTAGTTGCTTGATTCCAGTTTCATCTTTTGATTCTATAGAATTCCCAAATAAATTTTCCATTAAATTATTAGCATGTGAGGGATTTCCAGAGGCAAATCTTCCACTAGTTAATGAATCTAGAAAACTTTTTGACCAGCCATCTATTCCTTTATAGAAGTTTCTTATCAAAGTAGAGGGTATACTTAATGACACCATTTGTACTAATGTCTTTAATCTATACCAAGCATCCATTAATGACTCTCCATAGTATTGACCAAAGTTACTCATTTCAACACTAGGATTCATTTTGGCAAAGTTTTTATGTATTTTTTTAATTTTATATGCAAAACTGAAAATAAAATGTGTCTCACAAATGCAAACCGAATTACAAAAGCAAGACAATGCAATGACAATGACAAAACAAATAATTTTTCTTTGAAGGTAAAGATGGATAAGATGATGCTCACGTAGGTGCAACCTCCCCAAGCTTAGGTGTTAGCACAAGTTGGTGATGTTGACTTTGTTGTGATGAATCCGGCGCTAGAAAACAGGACTAGTGCAGGAGCTTCCTTGGTTAAATCTTTTCAGCAATGATTCCTCGGCAACGGCGCCAGAAAACAGTCTTGATACCCGTAGAAGTGATAGCCTTCAGTAGCTACCTGAAATGAAAAGTATACGGGGTTAGGTTGAGCCTCCAAGTGCAGAGTATGTAGTAAGTGGAAGACGTGTTTTCCCCACGAGGGTGACTCGAGGGTTTAATATCGAACTCTCGGGGAATCAGTAGTGAAAGATCTATCTTCCTATCCTTGTTTTGGTCACCTACAAAACAAGGTTAATTGTTTTGGTCCTCAACCTCACCTATGGTTGTCAAGCACAAGGTGTAGAATGATATCAAGATAAATATGCAATGCAAACAAGAAATAAATATGCAATGGTGGTGGATGAATGTGCAAGGATGATGATAACAATGATAAATGATATTTTTGGGTTTTTTATGATGAATGCAAGATGGAAAAGTGTTTTTGTATTTTCGGATTTAATAATGGAAGAAAATGGAAAAGTGATAAAAGTGGTTGGAAAGGTGTTTCTTATGATTAAAAATGGACCGGGGTTCATGCTTTCACAAATGCACTCTCTCTTTTAATGGTGTGGCAGACAATGGACACATAGAGTTGACATATGAGATTGCAACACAAAGTTTGATATCAAGTTACTAATTATATGGGCATCACGTCCTAACATAGAGATCTTTTGGTTATTAATCTCTCTTATACTCCACCAAGATGCGAACTAAATCATAACATCTTAGCAATTAAGATAAATCAGAGTATAGCTTTAAGTATCATGACATGAAGTGAAAATAAGAACATGCTAGATCTAGTCATAGAGTAGTGGCGATGGTCACACCCACATCTCCGGTAGCATGGTATTTTTGTTTATCCCTAGTGAGGCAACAAAGTAAGGTAAACACCCAAGTGGATCGCGATATTTCAGTTGCCAACTTACCGCACTCACCACCCCCCGTTACTCCAACTAATGCACACATCACCCCACACACGCCCTCATAAACATGCTTGATCATAACAAGTATATAAGAACGGGGTACATAATATGCATCTATACTCATAACTGAAACAAACATTGCAATCTCAAACATATATTAACTCACAAAAAGATCCACCACATGGGAATTACATATATGACCGTAATCATGTTCAGCAGCTCATACGGTACTAATTAGTGAAGCTCAGAGAGAGGAGAGATACATATGTTACTTCCACAAACCCATAGTCCAGAGGTGGACTACTCCCTCTTCATGATGTAGATGGTGGAGATGTCGATGGAGAAGATGGAGACCACGCCGGCAGCGCCCCGCCAGAGTTTCCCCCCTCCAATCTGCAGCTCCAGATCTTCGTTTTCGTGTTTCTGTGATATGGCGGCGCTTGTTTTCGAGAACGCCGTGGGACTTCTTTTATAGGCGTTTTTAGGTCAAGACGAAGGCGGTGGAAGAAAGATCGACGGCTGCGGAGCTCCGAGGGCCAAAAGGGTGGGCCCCACGTGGCCAGGTACAGTGGCCGCGTGGGCCACCCCCTTTCTGCCTTGCGGGCTCCGTTTGCTTGATTCCTTCGCTCCTACGTCTTCCTCCTTCCAAAATAATGACCTCCGTATTTTTCCATATTTTTCTGACGACGTTTGGGTCCCTGAAACATAAAAGGAAAAAATAGGGTTTTCTGCCTGCGCAGGGTTAATTCCATAAAATAGGAAACAATTATTTATTTCCTAAAATCATTAAATAACAGTGGTATAACCCTTATATGATGCAAATATGATTGGAATATGAGTGATATAGTGCAAAGTTCATGTATGCATTTTACATGCATCACCGTGATAGGAAGGAAAGTGCCTCCATATGCTCCATACATTATGAGGCTCATCAAGTCCAAGTTCCCTTTTGGAGATCATGATGTGCTTAACATGGATGCAGCCCTCGCCTGTGACATTATCCATAAGCCTGTGCAGATGCACAAGAAGATTACTCATCTCAATCTCAACAAGGATAAAGGTCCTATGGCCACCGATGATGGAGCTAGTGGGTCTCATATCCCAAGTGATCCTAGAGTGAAGAAGCCCGGTAAACCCAAGCAACGCACATGGGCTCAGCGTGCTATTGACAAGATCTTAAGGATGAATGTTTGCCTTCACAAAGAGAACTTCCAAGCGTCTGTGAAGAGGCACCAAGGCCTTGTCAATGACTACAAGATTATGCAGCATCTCAAGGTTCCCAACTGTCCTCCTCCTCCTCCTCCTCCACACATTGCATACAAGCATTGGAACAACGAGACGGTGCAGTGGACTTCTCATGTGCCGAATGATGCGGATCTCGCTTGGGACTCGTCTGATGAAGAGTGAGGGACGTTAGCTTCGCTTCCTTTTCCCCTTTTTGGTGTCTTGATGCCAAAGGGGGAGAAGTCTATCTCCTAGGTTGCGGGATTTGCATGGGTGGAGCACAAAGACTCGTTCTTTTATTTGTTTCCGTTATGTTATTGTGCTCCGGTTATTTGTATTTGTCGCTTTTGTTGAACTTTTTATGTGTGAACCTCCTATCTTATGCATGTGGTAAGACATGTGGAACCCATTTGTGAACTTATTTATGTAAAGACTATGTTGTGTAATCTCTATGTCTCTTGTCTTATGTTTGTACAAGTTGTGTTTTTATGTTTTACTTGTTTACTTGTTTTGTAAAATATAGGGGGGGAGTGTTGATCCTAAGTTATGTGCATATTGTATTCAAATGCAATTTTCTAAGTTATGCACATGCTTAGGGGGAGCCCGTCTATATTTTGCAAATCCTTTTCTTGTGTTGTCATCATCCACCAAAAAGGGGGAGATTAAAAGGGCATACTTGCCCATAATCTTGTTTTGGTGATTATGACAACACAAGCGCCTTTTAACTGTATGTTAAGCTTGTGACAGGTACAAATTATACAAACAAAGAAGAGTTGTTCTTGTGGAAATGCAGGGATTTTACACTGGCCGGAAGTTCCGGTTTGGACCGGAAGTTCCTTCCTGAAACTTCCGGCCGACAATTTTTTGGAGGAAATGCGTTCTGTGATCGGCTGGAGGTTTGCCCGGAAGTTCCGGCCCGGCCGGAAGTTCCGGCCCAAGTGAAATCTGTACGGATTGAAGCGCAACAGTTAGATTTTCTGAGAGGGGTATAAATACCCCTCCACCTACCTCCAGCCAAGGAGCTCGCCTAGAATTGAAGACTCCATTATTGCAAGCTCAAGAATCACTAGATCTCCCAATCCCTCCACCCAAACTTGTTGATCTTTGGAGGATTGAAGGAGAAGGCCCTGATCTACATCTTCACCAAGCCGTTTTTCATTTCCCCCTCATTCACTTGAGGGAACACTTGCTAGGGTTTCCACTAGGAAAACCTAGCCCATTGTTGTACTTACTTGCTTGTCTTTGTGACAGATTGTAGCTGTTTGGGAGCCCCCAATCCTTTTTGGGTTGTGCCCCAAATCGTTGTTGTAAAGGCTCCGGACTCTGCCTTGAAGGTTTCCGATAGTTGAAGTGAATCAATCCTTTGTGGTGCGGTTCACCGGAGAAGAGGGTGAAGCCTTTGTGGCTGTTGAACCATTGTGTTGGTTCACACCTCTCCGAGACGTACTCCCCTAAAAAGGAGGAACTCGGGAATACATCCATGTCTCCGTGTGCTTTGACTTCGGTTACCTCTATCCTTGTTTACCGCCTTACTTATATATATCATGCTTAGTTGTTAGCTTGTCATATAGGTAAATTCACCGTAGTTGCATATCTAGAGAATTTACTTTTTGTGTCAAACCTAATTTGAAAAAGACTAAAATTTGGAGTAGCACCGCTCCAACGGAGATGCAGCTTCCATTGGGAAGTGAACTTCGGGATAAATCATCGTCTCCAAGCGCCTCGGTATTTCTATACACGAGCTTCTTACTTATGCAATTTACCTTGTGATAGCCATCGAGCTTGAAGTAATATACCTTGCTATCCCCTAGTTGTATATCTTGTTTTGCATAAGTTGTTGGTGCACATAGGCAAACCTAGCTTGTTTAGGTTTTGTGCTTGATAAATTAAACGCTAGTTTTATTCCGCATTTACTCAAGCCTAAACGTAAAGAATTTTAAATCGCTTATTCACCCCCCTCTAGGCGACATGCGTGTCCTTTCATAGGTTATGCCTTATGTCATGGACTATGTTTTAGGATTTCTTGCATTTTTGTTCGAGCTAGGAGGTGCCACAACACATGTTTGGGAACCGAGGCGAAAAGGAGAAGTTCTACCCTGTGGGGAGAATAACATGGCGTCTCACCAGCGGCCAATCTAGGTCGATGGCAGCTCTAGTGGCAAACGGAGAGAGAAAGAGAGAGACCCAAACCCTAGAAAAAAGTGGCGTCTGATCTCCTTCCTCCGGCTGCTGCCGGCGCCGGCGGCCGCGCCCGGTGTCGTGGGTTTGTCACGTCAGGTGTCATAGATGACTTCGTAGGTGTGGGATTACGCGAGTCAAGCATCTCCGAGCTTGGATCGCAGGAACAAAGATCAACACAGATTTACCCAGGTTCGGCCCCCTCAATGTGAGGTAAAAGACCTACTTCCTGCCTACCCTAGATTGGTATTGATATGATAATCGGGGTGTTACAATGGAGGCGATCCGATCTGTTACTCGCCGTATAAGCTAGGGTTTTTGGGCTTGACCCTCTAAGCCCTGCGAGTCCTCTTTATATACACAGAGGCTCGTCAGGTTACAAAGGAAACTTTCTCCACAAGGAATATACTATCAGGACCTACTCGGAGTCTAACTCGCCTCCGTGCCTTCTAGACTCTTCTCCTTGTGGCGGTACGATGTTGGGCTTGATCCCATGTGGGCTTTTGTCCGTACGAGTAAAGTAAGTCGCACTAGGCCACGGGTTAATCCAGAAAGTATTCCCCGACATTAGCCCCCAAGTTTAGCTTGGATTTCGAGTGAAGGCTTCTTTGTCTTAACAAACCCTTGAGCCGCGCACATGAATTATCCCAGCTGAACTCCAATTTTCATATTTCCAATCTGCGACTTATAACTCTTCTTGGCGGCTTCAATAGCGCGACTTAACTTGCCTTGACGGTTGATTTTTAGATCTAAAACGTCTTCCGCGCCTGGGCTATTTGTCCTGGCTCATCGTTTTTCCTAGCGTTCTGCATCAAGACTTGTATTACGCATCTGCCGCTCCTTTCCGCCGCCTCCGATCCCGCTTCTCGTACTCACAATCCATTGGTGTAGATCTCCATCAATCTGAGAAGATGTCTCGCCGCAAGTGCAATTGGGAAGGCTCGTGGGTCGACGAAGATTTCCTGGAATCCCTATCTGCACGGGGCCTTCTTCCGCCAAAAGATCAATGCGAATGGCGGGCGGCCGGTGAGGAGGTAATTCCGACCCGCAACCAGGAGAAGTAGTGATATTCGCGGAGCATGTTGAGCGCGGATTCAAGCCCCCAGGCTCTTTCTTCTTCCGCTCCTTGATGCAGCGGTTGGGTCTCCGCTTTCATGATATTGGCCCTAATTCGATGTTGCAAGTGAGCAACTTCCACGTCCTCTGCGAAGATTATCTGGGTATCCCGCCTTCAATAGATTTCTGGCTTGCTCTTTTCAATTGCAATAGCCAAAGGGAAACCACAGATGGTCCCTTTCTCCAATGCGGCGCCATTTCCTTCCAACGCCGTAGGGGTAGTATTTTCCCAAAACTAACCCTTGCCAAGAAAATCAAGGATTGGCAAAGAACATTCTTCTATTGCAAAAACACTTCTCCTGAGGGTGAAATTCCCCTTCCTCTTTGGTCTCCTCTTCCTTTCGAGGCTACCGATGCTCTGTCTTCTAAATCTGATCCTTCTTCGTTGCCCTTTATTGAATCCCTTTTGGACAAGGTGAGGGCGCTGACACTCCATGGTCTTACTGGATTAGATCTCATATCTTGCTGGACTAAGTGGCGAATTCAGCCTGTGAGTCGCCGCTCGCGACTTATAATGGATTTCACTTGTCACGCAAACGATGTCGACCGTGCTTGCCCTGAAGATTGGGACAAGGGGGGATGGATAAATTTCATTCGCCGAGTGACGGACGAGGATATCAACTCATATGATAACGTCGGGCTTGCTCCCTTCTGGGCTGAACACAAGCCTTTTGTGGTAATGTTTACTTGTCACCTGTTTCCTCCAAAATTCCTTCTCCAAAATTAATTATTTCTGACCCGAGTTCCTTTTCAAATCGACCCGTATTTCTGGGTTCTTCCTTCAGAGGATGCTGACTTGAACCAAGAAACCGCGGCTGAGTCGTCAAAGCAAGCCGCAGCCTTTGGCGAAGATACAGTTATGCACGATATTGTCTCCGAGCCTGAGGGTAGCGTTTCTGAAGAGGAGCAACAAATGGCCGACGCTCTTCTGTCCTCGACTCCAAATACACCTTTCTTGGAACTTCCTGAGGTGCCTCGCAGGTCCTCGAAGCGTATTTTATGCAAGAGCTCAGAGGACCCCGCGCAGCCTGAGAAACGCTCCAACTTGAAGGATCAACTGGTATATCTGTCAGACTTCAGTCAGCGCTTTTTAAAGGTTACCAAGGAAGTCATGACGGTAATCTCTCCTGCAACTGATGGCCCGACATCTTGCGAGTATTGGATAAATAAACTGCTCAAGGCTCCGCATTACGTCTCTGATTGGAAACGATCCTCTGCTCGCGCCGGAGCCGCGCATGTCTTGACATTGCTCCGAGCATATTATCCAGAAATAGATGTTGGCAAGGTTGCTCGCCACGGCCTGGCGATGAGCGCGGATGATACTGAACTGCCAATAAGCGAGTACTTCGATATCTGGAAAGGGATGCGCGGATATGCCACAAAATTTGTTGATAATTTAGACTTGGGCACTTATCTCGAAAAATTCAATCTTGATGGGAGCAAGGTGCCAAAAGAAAAGTCCACAGGAGCTGAGTCATCTCGGGCTGCTACTCCAACAACAGTATCTGGTGGCCCTTTTGCCTCGTCTGGCGGCGCCCTGATTATTAGGGCACCTGCGACTGCAACCGCGAGACAAGCCACGCCAATTCCCACTCCTGTAGCTCGGAAGAAGAAAAATAAATAATGTGGGACATGCCCGTTAGTCTGTAAGACATTCATGTAGTATAAACTGTATTTTGGTGACCCATAAGCCGGTTCTTTTCATGATAATTCCATTAAGTAGACGCTCGCGCGGCTCAGTATTTCCTAGGAACATGTGTGTTCAGGGTCGAGAGCGGCCATGATAGGCAATCAAGCTCGATTGACGCCACACCCCAGTACTTTGGCCGCATAATGAAAGACGCTTCTAGCTTAAGGATTGCCACTCGTTTGGCAAAATTTGAGGTGCGATTGGTACTCGCGATACTCGTAAGGAGCCCTCAAGGGTCAGTGATATATGAAATTCAAAAGACTCAGCGACTCAATGATAGTTGAGGCGAAACGACAAGCCCTTGAATGTCAAGGGTGCCGGCTTTATTTCATAGTCACTCGATTTCTTACAGGGTGTTACAGGATGATGCAGGCCCTTTAATGCGGGTTTTCTGTTCCCCGCAGACCATGCATACTTGATACTCATCGCACTTAGTTGCGAATTAATACTCCTAACGGAGTGGGTTGAACACCTGATTGGTTCAATTTTGAGCCGCTAAAAGCGACTCGGGTTGAGCATGAAAGCTCCGATGGGTGTTTCATGTTGAAACAGAGGGCAAGTTTGTTAGGCGATTAGCCGCGCTGAGCTGCGACTTATGTTGAGTTGAGTTTGCTTTGTAAGGACTCACGATAACTGAACCTCTTTGGCTGGGGTTGTTGATCGAGGCTGGATCTATGCACATGCGCCATTTCTTGTCTTCTTTTTGTATCAAAGCGACCTCTGGGGCATTATCTTGCTGATGCGCGACTTCTCGGTGGGTATTTACCATCCGGTGGCTGCATCCTGTTGGCCGCTTCCGCGGTACCTCCAACGCGACTTGCTTTGAGCTGCGATTACCGATCTGCAACTGATATCCGTGTGAGGAGCTGGCGATGCAAGCTTCTTCTGCGAGTACTGAGCCTGCGTTCTCGCATTCTAACGCTCTCTGCCTGTCTCCATATATTGTAATAACACCGTTTGGTCCTGGTATCTTTAACTGTAGGTAGACGTAGCAGGGGCGGGCGGTAAATTTGACATAGGCTTTCATTATAAAACATTGATATAACCCTTATATGATGCAAATATGATTGGAATATAAGCAATTAAAGTGCAAAGTTCATGTATGCATTTTACATGCATCAGTAATTCTTTCAACTCAACTATAGAATTGTGAACTGGTTTACTAATTTCAATACCTACAGCATCTTCATCTTTTTCACACAGAGATATTCCACACAGCTCCTGGTGATTGGAACTATCTGCTGTCACAAACACTTGTGCTTCAGGTTCTTCTGACTGCATTTCTTGTAGAGTATCCAACACACTCTGGTCTATTACATCAATGGACTGGCATTGCTCCAGTATGTTTGGCAGATGAGAGGCATGCTTCATGCTGAACTCAGCTTGTTCAGAACCAAACTGCAGTTTCAGAGTGCTGTCGCCAAGAAAGGTCTGCCTAGTATCATGGATTCAGAATTGTCTTCCATTTCTAGTACCACGAAATCAACTGGATAAGCAAAATTTTCAACTTGTACTGGCACATCTTCTAGAATTCCAGCTGGTTTCCTCAGTGTTCTGTCGGCTAACTGTAGAGTCATTGATGTAGGCTTCAGAATTCCTAACTGCAATATTTGACTGACAGCCAGGGGTAAAACACTAACTGATGAACCCAAATCACACAATGTTGTAAATGTTCTCTTGCCAACAACACAAGGGATGCTAAAACTCCCTGGATCACCCAGCTTCTTTGGCATATAATTCAGTATGCCAGCACTGCAGTCCTCTGTCAGAGCAACAATTTCTGGGTCCTCCAAGCTTCTCTTCTTTGTTATCAGGTCTTTGAAATTTTTTGCATAGAAAGGAATGTGTAATACTGCATCCAGAATGGGAATTGTTATCTGAACTTCCTTCATGGTTTCCAGGAACTTAGCATACTGCTTTTCATCCTTAGATTTCTCCAATCTTTCAGGAAATGGGATTTTCTGCAACACAGGCTTTTCTGATGCAGGTTTTGTTACAGTGTTATCTGTTTTTCAGTTTCAGTAGCAAGCTGCACCGCAATTTCTGGCTCTGTCACCTTCTCTTCTGGGACAGTTTCTTGCCTAACTGTTTGCTGATTATGGACTCTTCTCTGTGGTGCTACATAAGTGACAGCTGGGGGTGTTTTGAGCACTGGTTCAGTGTTTATTCCACTCCTAGTTGTTACAGCATTTACAACTTCAGCAGTGGATATGGCACCACACTGTTTTGGATTCTTTTCTGTTTATGCCGGCAACTTGTTTTCAGGCTGATTGCCTTGAGTATTAGAGATTCCAGCGGCTAGTTGCTGCATTGTTTTATAAAAAAGTTCAGACTGCATTTTCATTGTTTCTTGCATACCACTGAACATTTCTTTCTGCAGCCTCATCATTTCATTTATTTCAGACTTACTGTTACTTGTAGAAACATTCTGCTGATTAGCTTGATTTTGTTGTGGCTGTTGTTGTTGCTGTTGGTACTGCATATTGCCTTGAGGCCTGAAATTTTGCTGTGATGTTTGAGCATACTGTGGCTGAACTGCTTGATGGTAATTCTGTTGATTTGCTTGAGGATAACTGTGCTGAGCTGCATTCTTGTATGATAAGTTGGGATGGTTTCTCCAAGCTGGGTTGTAGCTCTGAGAAACCTTGATTCTGAGTATAATTCACTTCAGCCAGTTGGTTGTCTGTGGGTACAAACAGAGTACACTCTTGAGATGAATGCCCTTCATTGCCACAAATGAGACAAGTGGCAGAAACTTGGTTCACATGCACTATTGCTTTACTGTTCTTCTCTTGCATGAGCTGAGATATCTGAGTTGTCAAGCTATCAAGCTTTGCTTTCAGAGCACCCTGGCCATTTGGGTGAACTGTCCTTTCATTGGTCCAAGAGAAATTATGAGAAGCCATACTCTCAATAAATTCAGTAGCTTCATCTAGTGTCTTGTTCATAATTCCTCCACCAGCAGCTGAATCAACAAAAGCTCTGGTCTGTTCTGTCAGACCATTATAGAATGTCTGCAGAATTAGCCACTGTTCCTAGCCATGATTAGGACACATTCTGATGAGTCCCTGATATCTCTGCCATGTATCATACAAACTCTCACCATTGTACTTCACAAATCTGGTGATTTTGTCTCTGCACTCAGCTGCTTTGGTGGGTGGAAAATATCTCTCAAAGAAGGCATGCACCAAATGTTCCCAGGTGTCTCTGCAATGTACTGGTAGAGCATGATACCATATATTTGCTGTACCTGACAGAGAAAAAGGAAACAACTGCATCCTTATTGCTTCAGGGGGCACACCATTGTGCTTGAGGGTGTTGCAATACTCCGGAAAATTCCTGATATGCTCATGTGGACTTTCCAAAGCACTGCCTTTGAATGGATTATGCTGCACCATGTTGATCAAGGCAGACTTGATCTCCCAGTTATTTGCCTGGATGGCAGACATAATAACATCTGCATTTGATATCTGATCCTTGGGGATCCACAAATCTCTCAGTTTCTTGTCACCCAAGTTGATTACTGCCTGTCTTTCCTCTGTTTCCTCAACTGAAGACACTGAAGCTGCTCTTCTTCTTGCAAGAAAAGTTCTTTCAGGTTCTGGATCAAATGGAGCTAGAGGTGAATCTTCAGACGACTGCATCAATAGAATCCAAACACTGCATAAAGGAGATCATTTTTCCTCTACACACAGTCACAGACAAGAACTTTTATCAAGGGTTAGTGAAATAAAACCCCTAATAACAATTCTAGTTCTCAGATTACTGCACTAAAAGCATCACAAACATCAAGATCATGCGAATTTGCTAACAGTTTCACTGAACTTACACAGTCTAGTCTACTGCTCTTTCAAAGAAACAATCATAAGTCAATCCCCGGCAACGGCGCCAATTTTGGTCAAGCTGTAGAATTATAGGGGGGTTTGTGTTATCGTCTCCACAGGGATCAACAAGGTTATGATGGTTCTAAGGGTTGGCAGAAGCTAAACTAAATCTTCAGGTTTTTGTGTTTCCAACAGAAAAGTGAAGGTTTTTACTGAAAAGGGTTTAAGAACTAGGGTTCAGAATTTAACTTGTTGCTTCTGGGTTGTCAATCCAGTTGCTGCCAAGGATCCAAGCAAGGTTTAGACAGGGAACAAGATTGTTCTCAACAGCTTGCAGAGACTAGTCGTGCAAGCAAGGGTTTTTAGCAGTTTTAGGCAGGAGAAAAATGCATAACACAAATATCACTGCTTTCTGGGTTGTCAAGCCAGATCACGAGTGAGTTAACAAGCAAAGGGAGGCTAGGGACAGAATTACAACACTCAGTGTGCAGGGACTAGCCTTACACACACAGATCAAGACACACAGCAGGCAAAACAAGCAAATCTTCAGGTAAAACAGAGAACTGTGTCACTCAATTCACTGCAGTAACCAAATATCACAAGTCCTACTTGCAGATGGATGATCTACTAGTTTCACACATGATTACACAAGAAAGTGGAGAGAAATCTTTGGCTTTAGCTCACAGAAGCCTAGTCGAAGCAGAGGAAGCTGAGGGGTGGAAGAAGAGTTGCAGATCATGAGCTTCTGGTCACCAAGGCCTTGTACTTCTTCTCCTGACCACCTTGTGCATCTTGTTATTCTTCTTGTTCTTGCTCTGGTTCTTGGAGTTCTTGGTGTTCTTGGTCTCGAGTTGGGTGGAGAAAAGTGTAGTGGAGGCTGAGGGAAAAGTGGAGTGGATGGGCGAGTGAGAGGCGAGTGAGAGGCGAGTGAGATGATCTGTGGTGGTGGTGGTGGCTTTATACACCTTTTTCCATTTGTGGTGGAGGTGTGGTACGAGTTAATGGAGAGGGAAGCTTCCTCCTTGGCCACAGCTCACAGTGCACATGGCTTGTTTCTCCTTTTTCACCTTTTTGCCTTTTGTGGTATCCTTGGTCTCCAAGTTGATCTTCTTTCCCTTTCTATGATTCAAACTTATTTGAATTGCTTCGTATCTTCTCCTAGGCCCTTGAGTTTCTTTGCTTGTGCCTTGCTTCAAATGGTGATGAAGAACTTGAGTTAACTGACAGAATTGCTCTCTGTCAGTTACTGTTCACTTTCTGGCACAGTTGTGTTCTTCAGTTTCTAGCTTGAATTGGACTTGTTGATCATGGCCATCTTGTCTACTTCATTGATATGAGTTGAATGTTCCTTCTTGCCTCACTTCTACATTGGATCTGCTGAAGATTATGTGCCTTTGCGCACTGAACTGCAAAATGAGTGAAAATCAATATCAAATACAAATATTTGCAGCTCTGGATATAAAAGTAGTGAGGGTTTTGAGGTTTTAGGTCTGTGAATTATGCATATGAATGATGGTGATCAGCAGTCGTCGCTGCCCGCGGTGGCGGTGCGCTGGTGTGTTAGGCGAGGTTCCGAGGGAAACCTCTGGCCGACTGGCCCGGCCTGGCGGCGGCGACGCCCAAGGGCACCGCTTTCCTCATTGGAGGCGCAGCCATGGACCCTCCCTCACACCCTCGACCACCTCCCGAGCGAAAGCTCAAAATCCTTCAGGATTGGGCGGCGTCGACGTCGTGCGCGTCGTGTTCTCCTTGGAGACGTCGTATGGGGATGGTGTTGTCTAGGGCGAGTGGTGCTTTTGGTGTTGGGGTTGGGCGGTGCCGTTGTCCGTGTCGCTGGGATGGTGGTGGAGTTGTGCGCGAGTGGAGGGAACCGTGGCGGCTTCGTTTGCGGCGACGACATCTCTCCGTGTTGACTGGTGGGTGCCCTGTTTGGTTCTTCCCGCTCCCGTTGCCCCTGTTGGCCATGGGTCGGCACCCTCGAGCCTGGGTGAGAGGGGAAAGGGTTCCCCTCTTCGGCAACAGCGGCGAGTGCTTCAAACTCTGGTGGTCTTGTTTCAGCCGCGGTGGTGTGGATGCCTTTCTTTCGCTGTCCCTCCTTCTCGGCGTCTTTGTCCAGCAGCTCAGACCTATTGTAGCCTTTCAAGCACTTGGTGGTGGCGTTCTTTCGGTGGAGCACCCGCAGCATGACTGCTTTCTTCCGTTCCAGCAATCTTGCTCTTGGGTGAGCTTCATCCGCCTTCTAGACGGTACAGAGCGTCTTTCGAGCCTAGGCAAGGGACAGGGGTCCTTTTCCGGTGGCGAAGACGGCGGAAGCCGGGTCCAAGTGCATTCTGGAGTCGAAGATGGCGTCGTGTTCCTATGGTGTTCCCGTCTTGGTCTGAGTTACCGTGGTTCTTGTTAGTGTAGCCAGGTTTTAGCGTAGGCACCTCAAGCTGTGTTGTTTTTGTTGTATCTTATGTTTGCTTGGGGCGTTTGTTGCTTGTAAGCTATTCTTCAGCATGTTGTATCTGCCGTTAGGCTAGGTAGCTTTGTTAATTCAAAGCTATGCATTATTGCCTTTTATTTAAAGAGAGAAAGATTAGACCAAGGATCTGATGGGAAAAGAGAATGGGTGACCTAAAGAATTATCAAGACCCAGATCTTTAGTTTGTGACCCACCATGCTGGTTTCCATCGGCTAGACGGTTTTACCTTGAAATTTTGGAATATTATGTATATTACGTTTAGCGAAACAAACTTACAAACTTTTGGTAATCGTACCACCACTCAGCTAGTAACTAGATCAAAAACGTTTAGAGGAAATTGTTGAAAGCCTTGTTATTGTAAAGCAACGAAGCTGGCGGGAATCACTTAGAAAATTGAAAGACCCACCGCAATTCACTTAACCAAAATATAATGCATCTCCCATCGAGTACTCCTGAGCACGAGTGTTCATGCTGTTTGAGACTTTTACAAACAAAAAGTTTTACAAAATCTATGAAAATCACGCATGTTCTGAGGTGCACAAAAATGAGAAACATACAGATCTTAGGCAGTTTGTGTTGGACGAATAACTTTCTGAGCTATAGAAGAAACCCGGTTTGTTCCCACTTTAGTTAAAATTTTGAAGCTGACATTCAAAAGATAAATCGGTCTGTATTGCTCAATTTGACTGGCATCTTATTTCTTAGGCAGCAATGCAATACCCCAAAGTTCAATCTGAACAGTGGTAATTCACCTTGTTGAAGTTGATCAAACAACGACATTAAATCATCTTTCATCACTACCCAAATTTTTTGATAAAATTCCGTGGGAAACCCATCTGGTCCTAGGGCCTTATTAAGCTCCATTAATTTGCGAAATTGACTCTAACACCTCCTTTTCAGTAAAGTTAGATGTTAAAATCACATTCTCATCACTTGAGATTTGTGGTAAGTCATGAATCAACGTTTCATCTAGCGAAAAGTGATTCATTTGTGGCGCCCCAAACAACTTTTTGTAGTATTATGTTATAAAAGTCTTAAGATTTGATTCTCCAACTATCGTACCTTCATCTTGTTCGAGTTGGAAAATACGTTTTTTCCTACGTTTTCCATTAGATAGATGAGAGTAATTTGCAAGATTCAATTCGTCACTGCAAAATTTGTGGAGCAATCAACCAAAGCTAAGCCTTACCAAGAAAGAGTCAAACAGAGGAAAAGTTGTGGCAAACCGCGTTGTCTGACACTCCATAGACGACCATGCTAACCCGTGAAAGGAGATGGTGGCGCTCGCATAGTATGGAGGTGGATGGGGAAGGGATGAGTATGATGTGCCACTGGTTACAGAATGCGTCTTCTCTTAGCTCTCCACGTCAATTAGAGAAGGCAATAAATAGTAGTCGTACAATGCATTATCTTTTATTGTCATCTCAAGCAATTAATGAGGATTAGTAAAATTTAGAAAGAAATTATGTTTATAAGGGAGAGCATATAGTACAATGCACAAAATAGCCTTCTCTTAATTTTAACAGATCATCCCTTAGCTAAGGGAAGACAACCCTCTCTCTTCATTCTCTTTCCTCCAACTAAGCAAAAATCCGACGTGGCATCTCTAAGGGAAGGCTGATGTCACCACATTGTACATGCCCTAACCCGCCCAGCAACTAAAAGCCCATTTATCAGACAAGTATGGGGAGAGATCAGCACGCACGTACGATCAGGTTGTTTCTTCCACTCAAAAAACAAAAAAAGATCAGGTCGTTTCTTCGCTCTACCGCGTGTGTGCCAGACGTTCCCTTGCCGGTCGCCACCGAGCAATCTATTCTGAAAACAAATTTCGAGCTGATTCAGAAATAAAAAATGAGTCCACGTACGATACAATAACCTACCTACACTGGCGCGCGTTCTGCTCCGGCCGGCCGTGGTGGCGAGGGGAGCGACCGTGCGGAGGTGGGTGTTGCTGTTGGTGGTCCTGGACGCAGCGGTGGCGGCTGGAAGAAGGGCGGACGCGGGAAGACAACGCTTTGGCCGTGCTCCTTCAGCGAGGTTAGATTCCGTTGCTTGCGGCGGATGGCTCCTGCGGCCTTCTACAAGGTGGTGGCGTCTTCTTCCCGGCGGTCGGCGGTACGGCGTCGCCGGCAGCGTCTAGGAGCTTGGGGTGCGACGGCGGTGGATCCGATTGTGATCGTTCCTGGTAGCTTGGGGTGGTTTCTGCACTTTTCGGGGTCCTTTTTCTGTTTTTCTGTTTCTTTTGGGCCTTTCTGTAAAGTGTTCGAGCTACCTTTTATATGTATCAGATCCTTTTCCTCAAAAAAAAAAAGAGAAACATACAGATCTAAGTATATAGTATGGTTGTTTCAAAATTCAATTTTTTTTATTTTTATGCATCCCATAACACAAAGAAATTCGTATTATGATTTTGCACAAACTATATCTGAGTATAGTATACATCACTTTTTCTGTGCGTGTAGCGTGAGCGTGATCGCCTACATGTACACACACATTTGAGTCCACATCGTCCTTGTAATTGAAAAAGACGGATCCTGTCGCCTCGTTTTCGGCCCTGGCCTGCGCATCATTTTCGTGCATTCACCGGCCGTGTACGTGCACGCCCGCGTTTGGTCAAGGCCATGTCCATGTTCACGTCGTTGAAGCTGGCGGCATCATGCAACCCGTCCAAAACCGCCGACGGTGACACGGGACAAAATGGCATGCATGGCAAGATGAACACGAGGGGATTATATATGCACTAAAAAATCCCTGTCTTGGGTCTCGTTTTCGAAGATGTCCGTCTCGTTTACAAGAGTGCAGACATGTGTCACCATGTATTCGGATAATATATATCCCTTCTGACGGTTCCGTAGTGGCTAGCTACTGGCTAGAGTGACTCGAAATTTGATCGTAATTCAGTTGATCGATCCCATCCTTCAATTAGTGGATAGACCGAGCAGAGGAAGTACGTCCATGTATAATGCTCATTGTTCTGCTTGTATGTGAAATATCGGGCCAGTTACATCAGGAAACATGTTTAAAAAAGTTACATCAAGAAACAATCACGAGATGTGGACGTGGTTGTTTGGCGGGTTGGCCGTCAATTTTTACAGACGGGTTTCTCTCTTTCGTCTTGGGAGAGCTCTCGTTTCCTTCCCACCCCTCCCCTTCCCTTTCTCCTCGTTGCTCCTTTGAGAGTCATCCCTAGCATCCTGACTCTTCTCTTTCTTTTTAGGCGCAAAATCCTGACTCTTCTCCCTGGCGGTTTTGCAACGCCAAGTGGTTCCATCTCCGGAGTTGGTGAAGATGACCGATGTTTGAGCTTCGTCGGCTTCGTCAGCGTGGTTGACCGGATTGATTTATCTGACATCTTTGTAGGGTATTTCTTGTACGTAAACTAGTGAATCGTATTTTTATCGCATTTCTGACATTTGTTACCCTATTTTGTGATACAAATTTGAAAGTACACCAAATATAATTTCTTGAGCATGATCTTACCCCCAGTTTGGCATTTCGCATGTTCCGTTAGAATAGACCCGAGTCTTATAATCAGCAAACCACCTGGACCCCTTCCCCGTTCCCCACCTACAGTGAACCGGGCGATTTTTGGGCGACTCCTGTGCAAGCCAGCTCGCCGCCGGCGATCCGGCCGATCCCTCGCCCTCCGCGGCCGCTCCGGCGGCGGGAGGACGGGGAATCGCCGGATCCCGGCGTGTACATAGTTTAGGCGTGTGTAGGGAGCCTGCCGGCGGCGCTGAGGAGGTGGCGGCGTGGCCGGAGAGGCTTTTGGCGGCGGCGGTGCCCTCCTCTGTCCTGGGTGCTCCGGTGGACGCTTGGGGCAGATCTGTCGCTGCTGGTGCGTCCGCTGCTCCTCGGAGCCGTGGCGTGCCTCCCCCCGAGCTGGTGGCCGTGGTGGCGGCCCTAGCTCTTGTCTTCGGGGTTCTTCGCCTTGCACCGCGGTGCAGGGTGGTGCTTTTGCTAAAGTTCTCTGGGAGTTTGCAGGCGAGATGTTCTCCTTCGACGGTGGGCACGGTGGGCTTCGCGGAAGATGGATGGCGCCTTCGTTCTCGTCTCCGGCGTGAGACGGCGACGGCGCTCTGGCGGCGGCTCGGGGCCGATGGTCTTTCATCGCTCAGTTTCTGCTGCTTGCGGCAGATGGATCCTGCGGCATTTCAACAAGATTGGTCGAGGCGTTTGCTTGGGTGCGTGGTGGATCCGTGTTTGCCGTGTGTGGGGTGGCTCTTGCTGCTGTTCGTGTGTGCTTGTTCGTTCTGTTCTTGATCTTGTACACGAGCTCCTTTCTAAAAAAAGACCCGAGTCTTATAATAACTATGTCGCGCACCAAAATATGTAAAAATCAAGGTTGGAAAAAGCGCTAGGCGTAAGCGAGGCGGTTGGCATTCGCCTAGCGCCTAGGCAATGCTTAAGCGTGCTAGGCGTAGCCTAGGCGAGTATATAAGTTTTACCATCAGGTGTATATTTGGGTTATTCTACATCTATACACACTAATTTAGAGCACATAAATGAGTAAACTACTAACAATTGCCATTGAATTATGGTCAATTTGATTTGTAAGAGAAATATGGTATGATTTCTTCGTAAGAATACAATTTCTTAGTTGTGCTGCCTAGAGTTCCGCTTATGCCCTAGGCGAGGCGTTTGTCCATCGCCTAGTGCCTAAGCGTGCTTAAGCGTTGCCTAGGCGCCGCCTAATCCAACACCGGTAAAAATCGGTGGTTGTTATCCTCATATTTTTAAACATCAATCATCACCTCACACCTTACCTAACGGGAGAAAAAGATCCAAAATTTCTAAAGACGGATAATCTAGATGATTTTCCACTTGATGTGTAATTAGTTATCGCAACATGCATAACTAGAGGGTAAAAACTGAAATTCACTCTTTGTAAAATATTTGGACCCAGTTGTAATAGGCCGCGTACTTGTTTATGTCCCTTTTCTAACTTGCGATGCCGGCCCTCCGAGTCTCTCGCCGCTAAATATTTTTTTTCGCTTGCTTTTCCACTGGAAACCATTTCTTTGTCGAGGATTTGATACCGTACGCTGCAAAATTGATTACCTTTTCTTGAGCTCGTACGTACTTCCTCTGTTTCAAAATATAAGTCTTTCCACCTACTTTCCATGCACATGCGTGAAAAGTAGGTGGTGCGACTTATATTTTAAAGCGGAGAAAGTATATGATTAGCATTCTCATTGATCCCCGATTGCACCCGTTTTGCATGTGCGACATGAGCTCGCACACCATCTTTCAGGGAATAGATAAAGAGTTGGCTAGTACTCCGTGCTAAAAAAAAAATGTAAGAACAGTTTGCCTTATCGATGGCAACGAATTTGCCTTGTATAGTACTGTAAAATTGAGCGCGTAATGTGAGTGTCGGCGTCGTCCTTGTTACTGAAAACAACACAATGTGTCGCCTCGTTTTCGGCCCGGGTCCTAATCGTGCATTCACCGGCCGTGTACGTGTAGACGCGCGTTTGATGGAGGCCCCGGCCGCGACGCATGGGCACGTCCACTTCACGTCGTTGAAGCTGGCGGCAAAACGGCAACACGTCCAAAACGGCCACAAGCAAGGGGTGACGGTCGCAGCTGCCCCTACATCCTTGCTGTCAAGATTCAGCACCACACAGACACAATGACGCGAGGGGATTATATATATGCACTAAAAATCACTGTCTCTGTTGGTACTCGTTTTCAAAGGGGCCATGCACGTCCGTCTCGTTTGCAACGGTACACACATGTCACGGTGTATTGGTGCGATATATATCCGTTCCGAGTGTCTAGAAATTGTTGGACAAATTCAGTTACTCATTCCCATTAGTGGATAGCTTGTGCGGAGGAAGTACGTCCATATATACCATGTTCTGCCTGCAAATGAAATATCCGGCCAGTTTACATCAGGAAACCATCGCGAGAGGAGGACGCGTTTATTTGGCCGTCAGTTTCTTGTACAGGCAATTTCAGCGATCCCTCCCCTTCCAAGAGCAGAGGAAGATAAGGGCATCTCGAGCCGTCCCCCAGCGTTCCCAGGAGGTCTTTTTAGCGCCGGCGCTAACAAAAATCTACCAGCCGCCCCCCAGAAGTCGATTTAGCGCCGGTTTCCGCCGTTTCGCGCCGGCGAACCCAGCCCAAACCCAGCGCGCTGGTTCTGCTTGGGGGGGGGGGGGGGGGGCAAAAGGCATCCGCGTGCCAGCCTTGTCGGCGAGGGAAGGCGATTTCCCTCCATAATTTGCCCTCTTCCCTCCATAATTTTGATCTTTCCCTCCATTTCTCCCCCACATATACCTCTCACCCCCGCCCCGATCCCGCCATTTCCCACAGATCTGGCCGCCATGGCTCCCGCCCGATTCACAGGACCCCGCGCCGTCGCCGTCCCTGCGTCCTCCGCCACCTCCATGATCGGCAAGAAGCCGCGGAAGCCGAGAGCACCGAAGGAGAAGCCGCCGGGCATGAGCAACGCCAAGTGGATCGCCGAGAAAGCGCGCCTGGAGGCGGAGAACCTCCAGCGACGGGCGAGGGAGAAGGCGCAGCGGCAGAGGGAGCTGCCCGCGCACCTGGCGAAGTCCGAGGCCCAGGCCGTCGGCGAGGAAGAAGAAGAGGAAGAGGAGGTGGAGGCGCTGGATGAGCTGCCAACTTTGGCTGCGTCTGCGGCGCCGCTGGTCAAGCGGAGGGGCGGCTTCTCTCCTCATCCTCATCCTCAGTTCGCCGGATGGAGCCAAACCGCAGTGGCCTCGCCATCGCCGCGCTGGAACGTGCCCCCGCACTACTCCCCTGGGTACGCCGACGCCGACCCCATGGTGGTTTCAACCCCAACCTCACCTTCCCCCACCATCTGTCGATGATGTACGTCGGCTCACCGGGCTACGCATCTTCGCGGTCGCTCCACCGTGCCCTCCCCTTCGCCGCGCAGTCCCTGTTGGGCGGAATGCCCCAAGACAGCAGCTTCATGGACGAGATCATCACCACCGGCTCGGTGGCGGCAGCGGCGTGCCCGGGCTTCCTCTCGCTAGGTGGGGAGTTTTTCTCGCAGGGCGGCGGGGATTACGGCCAAGGTGCGTCTGGCGCCGGTGTCGGCACGGAGGAGGCGGATGCGGAGGTGGAAGAAGGAGACGAGACGGCTCCTGCAGCTCCGGAGGGAGCCCGAGGTGAGGATAGCGACATGGGCGGCCGCCGTCCCAGGAAGGGGTCCAAGGCGGCGCCGAAGCCGCCCGTCGAGCCTCGCATCAAGTGGACGACCAGGGAGGATATCCTCCTCGCCGAGGCATGGAAGACGGTCAGCCTCGAGCCGATCATCGGCGCCAACCAGGCCCTGGACAACTACTGGAAGCGGTTGAAGACGGCGTACGACGAGCGCCAGATGATCGACCCCGACTTCGCGGCGTGCGTCACGGAGCGCGGCCAGAAGGCCATGGCCAACCATTGGGCGAACATCCAGGCCACCTGCAACAAGTGGCACGGCATACAGCAGGAGGTCATGCACAGGCCGCAGAGCGGCGCCAACCGCGAGATGGAGGTGAGAATTTCCGCCGTGATTGCTTTCTTTTGCTTCGCCATGTAGCTCATTGCTGCCGGTCTCGTCGCCATGTAGATCGTCCGGATGCTCGAGACGTTCAAGGAGGACGAGAAGACCGACTTCAAATACCTCCACGTCTTCGTCGTCATCGAGGGGTGCGAGAAGTGGGCGGAAACACGCCGTGGGCTCGGCAAGGGCAAGGAGTACGTCCCGGACGCGGCGGCTGCTGGTGCGTCTGATGGCCATCCACCGATGGGCCACAAGAAAGCCAAGGCGGCGAGGGACGCCGCGCCGGCAGCGGCAAAGCTCCAGGCGTCCATCCAGACCTGCATCGCCGACGCCAGACCCATGCCGCCAGGAGGAGGAGACGGCCAACAAGAGGTGGGCGGCGCTCATGGCCAACTCCCAGGTCAAGATCAACCTCCTCAGGACCGGCACCGTGGCGAAGAAGAGGAACCACGACCTCGCCTTCCTCACGGGGGGCGATCCGGCCGCGATGGACCCCGTGGTGAGGACATGGTTCATGGCGCAGCGCCGTCTCATCCTCAGCGACATCGTCCCGGCTCCGGCCCCGACCCCGACGGACACGAGCTACGCCACCCCGACGGACACGAACTACGACACCCCGACGGACACGACCTACGACAGTCCGACGAGCTCGGCCAGTCCAGCCGAGACGCCGCCCGCCCAGCCTACGTCCAGTTGGAGATATGCCTTAGAGACAATAATAATTAAGTTTATTATTTATCTCCATGTTTATTATTAATGTTTGTATCTTTATGCTACAACTGTATTGGGTACTTGTATAGCAAATACAACGTATGCAAGAGGAAAACCTCCGATACACATGTAGAGATACGAACGGAAAAAGAGTTCCTGGTCTTGTCTCTAAGACTAGCCTATCTTGTTGCTCGATGATCATGTTTTCCTGATCATGGACTTTGTATAAGTCATTCAACTATAGGAGTGGATTATCGGAATGATAATCGCACTGAACCGACCCACCGTATGATCTTGCTATGAGACAAATCGTCAACGATGAAATAGCGATTGATCATCTATTTAGTTATCATTAGCTAGATCCCTATGCTATGAGAATATTTTGTGACCGCTTATTCGATATTCGAGCTTTGATTTCCATCAAACGTCTTACAGTAACATGGGACTATGATAGGTGGCTTTTGGGCTTGAACTAGAATATGTATTGGAACAGAGATCGTTCAAGAATGGCACTTACTCCTCCAGACGATGGAGAGATACATCCTCTAGGCCATCTCAAGTATTGTTGTTGTCACCCAATCGTCTGGCTAGACACAAGCGTGATTTATCACGGGACAACATAAATACGGAATGAGAAAAGAGAATGATGTTGGTACGAGAATAATATGTGTTATGATCAAAGGGTTTGATCACACTAGAGCACATTGTCTCAATCTCGAGATATCATTGGTATCGTGCACGTAAGGGGATTAAGCGTAATGAGTAACGCACAGGTTCTGTTGTTCATTCACAACACAAGGGTGCCAGTACGAATGCCTAACCCACTCCTGGTTATTGTTTGATAAGCCCCGAAACAATACTTTGTGATTGCTGAACCTTTCGGGTCACACGCTTAAGCTGTAGGTCAATCTTTAATCGAGAGTAAAGATGTAGTTTTAGTGGGAATGAGATTGTGTCGGAGTAGCTCCGATGTCACTGGACTTGTTCCGGTGAATTATAAGTTAGAGAGAATGCGGACATCTAATGTCCCCGGATGATAGGAATGGTTTCTATCATCAGCGGATTTAATCCGAGTGCTTATAAAGAAGGAAATATTGTTCCGATGTTTTGTCGGCGGATACTAGGTATCCCGGTTCATATAAATATGAGTTATATGATAAGTAATTAATTCCGGTAATTTTCTGTAAAATGAAATATTTATTTAGGAATTAATTAGACGAAACGATTAATTATTTATTTAATTAATAAAGGGAATAATATTATTAGGCCCACCAAGGTCGTGGTGGGCCAAGGCGTCATAGAGGGGGAAGTTCCCCCCCATGGCCGAAACCCTAATGGGCCATGTGGCCCATGGGGGGAACGGCGGCGGCGGTGGCTAGAGGCGTTTGGGAGGGGGAGTTCCCCCCCTCCAATCCGAGTTGGGGTGGAGGAAGAACTCCTCCCCCCTTGCCTTCTAGGGTGAGGCGGTTTGGGGGAGGAGTCCTACTCCTCCACCCAATCCGAGTTGGGGTGGGGGAAGGTCTCCTCCCCCTTTCCTATTAGGTGGAGGTGGTTTGGGAAGGAGGAGGCCTCCTCCAACTCCCAAACCGAGTTGGACTAGAGGAGGACTCCTCCTCTAGGGCCGGCGCACCAAGGGGAAAGGCTAGCCCCTTCCCCAAGCACCTCCACCCCTTGGCCTCCTTTATAAGCAACCCCAAGCCCCTATGGTTTGAGATAACAATTGAAGCAATTGCAAGTTCTCTCTCTCTCTCTTGTAGATCTCATGTGTTGAGAATTAGACGTCTCTAATCTTCTCATATAGATCTAATCTAGTTGATTAGATCTACCACCTAAACTACGCCGCAAGGCTGACTCTCTTCACCACGTGCTAGTAGCTAGGCGGTGAACGCACGGGTGGGTTGACACGGTGTATGTGTGGATACCGCTAGAGCGGGATTTGCGCAAGTAAGTTCCTTGGACAACGGAACAACTTCATCAAGGTCTACATCAACGACGACGTACGGCAACAATCTCACCTCCCGGCGTGGACGTGAGATTCTTCATCAGGCTTCACCGACATCTATTTCGACAAACACAAGATCTTCCGCAAGCGTGTTTGTAAGTATTCTGGATCATCGCAATATGGGGTGCAACGTACCTTCATAGAATAGATCTTGGCGGTAAGGTTACGGATAAAATTTAAAGTTTTCCCCGCAACCCAATAGTGGTATCAGAGCCGATCTATGCGTTGGTATGATTTGATCTAGAGCACCAGTTGGTGTGAGCATTGCATGGTTCTTGCATTAAGTTTATTTTAGTTGCTTCCCAAGAAGTTGTGCATCATATTCCATGACAGTATTGGCAAGATCTTTACGAACTTCTGGCTATCCGCGGACCTTCCGGCTGCTCCTAGTATGCTTGTTGGCGCCAACGATGTGCTTCAGTAGCTTCGGATTGGGGTTCTGCAACGTTTTCGTAATGTTGGGATCTCAATCACCCCGCAATGTTAATCTAGCAACTGGTCTAAACGTGCTTCAATACGTAGGTAGTGACGGTAATTCCGTAGAGCCTACAAAGCCACGTAAAACTTGCAAACAAAGCGTTAGATACGTCTAACTTGGTTTTGCAGGATTGTGTGCATGTGTTTTGGTATAGCTATTTTGTTACGGTGTCTTAACATGATGGTGGGAGCCAAAACAATTGATCGAGTTCGTCATCGACAATCAAGCGAAGAAGAGTTCGTCGTGGAGACCGGGAGGAGGCGCCGGCATTGCGTCGGCGACGTGTACTTGGCGAGTTTCGGATATGGTAATTTTCCTTCGGGAATTTTGCCGTGACCGGGAACAATGAAGATGGTGATCTCAAGGACGAGCGCCAAGGACTTCCGAGAAATAACAAAGGCTATACCAAAGCACATGAATTATTATTAATTGCCTGTGATGTTTATCCTTTGTTGTTTGCACCTTGATTGCGCAGTAGTCGTTTATTAGGGTGAATCCTCAATCAAAATCAAGGAGATCGTGTTCTTACCAACCGTGGCACCGTCAAACCGGATGCTTGTTGCCGTACGACCTGTATCCAGGAGTAATGTGTACCAAGGGTTCGGGAGGCGGGCGCGAACAGTTCCAGCAGCCAGTGTCGGTTGGTTGTCTTGACGTCCAAGCATAACACAACCATGAGTTCGGAACACATCCGTCGAAAGACGAACAGGAGTTGTAGCTGCTGCAACTAGCATAGTGCTTACCGATTGGCCGACGGACATGACATGTATCCATGCTTGCTTCGTAGGGCAATCGGGTCCTGAATCACTTAGTGCCAATCATGAGGATTATTGGACTTAGTGGGAGCATATCTTAGATTCATGTTTGATTGAATTAAAGTAGTGCATTAAAATTAGTAATAAACTAGAAGTCTAAATAAACTTGTTTTGTTGTAGAAAATGGATCCCGTTGAAAAGATTTATGAAGAAGACTTGTTAGGAAAGTTGACTGTGGGAAGCACAATCTTTGCGGATTGGCTTCATGGACTGAGAGAAAATCTCAGGAGGCGATTTAGAGCATATTCTGGATACACCTGTTCCGGAAGGAGAAGATGACTATTCTCCTATGGGAGAAGATGAGTATCAAGCTGGATTAGTTTTGCTAGACAAATGAGTTTTGAGCTTAGCGATTTGTATCCGTACTATCGCCCCTTCCGTCTTATGGAAGCGTTGAAAGCTCGATTCTCAAATCAGATGTGTCTGGGCATATACAAATTCAATGTGGAACTTAGTGATTGCAAACTATCGAGCGATGGCTCGATGAGGGAGCACAAAGAAAAGTTCTGCAAGATACTAAGGAAGCTTAAGGACATTGGGAAACCAATTCCAGAAAAGCAAGCAGTTGACACACTTCTGAGATCACTACCATCATACTACTATGCCTTTGTGGCATGCTATGAATTGATGGGAGTTGAGAAGACAGTCAATGAGGTCTTCGACATGCTCTTATCAGCAGAGATGGATATCTATGTGCATCACTTGATGACTACAACCATCTTGCAAGACAAGTGGAAAATCCACAAAAGGTATAAGAGTTATACACAGATTATTGACATAATCTCGACTCGAATATATTTTGGTATTTAATACTAAAATTTTTCATATTGCATGATTGCATGTGAAAGGAAAGAGCCAAGAGATTCAAGAAGAATTGGAGGAAGTGGGGAAAGAAAGCACTAAGTGATGATCACCACTATGTCTTCAATCCAAGTCAATGAAGAAGATTTACACTAGAACTTTAAATAAGAGTTATTTTCAGTTTGATCATTATGTAATGAATATTTTATATTCTGGAACAAGTCATTGTTCGAATTATAAAGTATGTGTGGGAATTCCAAGTTTGGAAATTCAAAGTTTATATCTTCTTTATTGTGTTATGTCATTAATTATTTGTTTGTTAAGTCTTTATTGTTTTGATTCAAGTTATTGCTTAAAGTTTTAAGTAATAAATAAAGTTAGTTTAGTCTTTAATTTGGAGTTATACTTTTCGTTGGTTCTCTTTGAGACTCTTAAAGTTATCTCTAAATTAAATGGATAAAACTAAAATCACAAAGTGTCATACACTTGGAGAAATTCGAAATTCATAAAGTGCTAGGCATTTGATGAAAATCGAAATCCACAAAATGCTAGGCATTTAGTAGACTCGAATTTGGCAAAGTGCTAGGCACTAGTAAATTTCGAGATTTACATAAAGGAGTGGAATCTACCCATTAATTCAATTCTATTGAGGAATTAATATGAAGTTGCATATTAATGAAATAGAGTTAATGAAATTATTGAAGTTTCAATGTTTCATAAAATTCAGTGGGAGAGTGTGAGAATCAAAATAAAGGAATCAAAGGAATTTGATTAAAGTTAAAGAAAGGACTTAATAAAATATTGTAACATTATTGACGAAAGAAAATTATTTCTTAGTCAATATTACTTATGATGGATTTTGGTAACTCGAAATCATCATGGTAATAAAATCTTTTGCAAGATAAAGATTAAAAGGAAATGTTACAAAGTCTTGCTTAATGTGTTGTGAAATTAGAATTCCAAATTACCCACTAAAGTAAATAGATTATTTTGTTTGATATCTTGGGATTTGTGTCAATTATAACTTAGAGTTATTTTGATAGTAAGTTCCATATTTTTCAATTAAGGATTTAAAGTTTTAAGTTCGAATTGAAAAGGTGTTTTGCAAAAGTCCAAAATTGTTATTTTGGCAAGTGACTTCCACACATAATTCTAAATGCTTGTTGACTTTAGAATTGGAGAAAAGTGTCTTCTCATGAAAGAGAGTGGAAATCATAATACTAAATTAAGGCTGAGAGTCTTTGGGCAAGTGTTAGAATGAAAGGTAAACATGCAAATGTTTCCATATCATTACTTTGTCCAGGAATACATGTAAGGCATACATGGTTCGAATTAAGTATTAAAGGAAAAATCATGTGAGGAATTTGATGATTAAATCACTAGGTGATTGAAATCATTTAATGTCCAGGAACATGATATAAGCAAAACAATTACAAGCAAATAAGAACATTCATTAATGACGATTTGTCATAAAAGGAGTTCAAGAAAAATTCATGAGACTCTAAGATCCAATCTTGAGAGTTGTTTGGATGTGATGTAAATCATGTGCATGAATATTTCATAAAGAAAGGACAGATATGAATATCTAATATTCATAGAGCTAGTCTTGATAAAATTGTTTTATCAAGGACGAATAACTGATAGTGAGAAGTTGCAATACTTTTCATATCAATTGCTTGATGCTGTTATTGAACTAAAGTAGCAATATTATTGCTAAGGATAATTAGTTTGGATTATGAAAATAATCTAGATAATTATATTATGAATGTTTGAAGTCAGTCGTATTAATGAGTAAGAATTTCATTCTTTTCATTATATAAATCGAAGGGACTTAAAAGACAGTGGGAGCTGATATTATATTTATTGAATAAGGCTAGGCCGAATTAATAAATATATAAATCTCGTGATTTAAAGAGTTTAAATAAAAGGTCGAAAATGTCTTATTAAAGTTTTGTCTCTAAGATAGAATTTAATAAACATGAGTATGAATGTACTAAAGTGCAATTCGAAAGGTAATTTCGAATTGTGTCTTGAGTCAAAGAAATTTGATCAAGAATTCATAGCGTGATATTTGCGAGATACCTTGACCTTCGTAGTCCTGGATGAGCGAATAGAGAGGAATAAGATCAAATCATATTTAATGTGATTTTGCTTATGACATTGCTATATATAGTACATAAAGCCGGAAAGTTTCCAAAGTGCTAAACTTTTATAAAGTTTTGCCACCGGCGTTAATGAGAAATTCTTAATAAGGATATTCTCATAAGAGCAGTTAATTAAGATTGTAATTGATCATATAAAGGTTTGGTAAAAGAACCTGATGGTGAGATTACAAAAAGGAGAACCAACAAGGTAGATTTTGTAAAGCTTCAAATAGTGTGTATAGAGAAGTTACTCGTATACATATTTGTGGTGGAATTATGAAATCAAATTTATTCTGATAAATGTTTTTTCAAATGATAAATACTAAGTGTTTTGATTTTATCAAATACACGTGTATCTTATGAGTGGATTCTACAACAAAGATAGTTCATCTATCAAGGATAGTTGCGTCATTGATGTGAGACGTCATGATAAGCAAGTTATTGGATGAGTCATTACTCAGGTGAGGTTTCTATAAAGATGGTATGATAATATCAACCGGGTATTATTAATGCTACTACGGAACCGGAAAGGCCCATATCCAATTCCTAATATATCCGACTTACATAGTCAAGTTTGGCATGTGAGGTGATAAATAAAGTTTATGAGCTTTGGTTGGATCAAAGTGCGGACACAGTTTCAGATCCACATGCGAAAGCGTGAGTGGCACCTTAGTTCCATTTGGTGTCATGTCATCATTCTAACTAGAATCATTATTGTTTCTAGTGCAAGTGGGAGATGATAACCCCCAAGAGTAAGGGATCACTGTAGCACCTCTCAATGTGGAAGTAAGGTATCGATCCGCAGGAGCAAGAAGGAAAAGTTATCTATTCCCTACAACTAAAGTGTCACAAGTTTTAGTTGATTATGCACTAAACAAGTTTAGAGAACAAGATGGTTGTTTGATGGATGTAAAAGTGTCCCAATCCTCTTCTTTGCAAGAGGACAAGACAAAGGTAGTAGCAAGTGAAAGCTCTCAAAGAGAGAAAGCCCAATCCTCTATGTAGCAAGAGGACAAGCTCAAGTGTGTATTTCTTATAGGAACAATGGACATGGTTCATGGGTTCACTTAATCCCCTCTCTCTCTCATCTACGGTGATCATCATGTTATAGATAAAGTACACACAATTGTCATGTTTGAATGGTAGCTTTTTATGACGGCTATATGTCCTAAAACACATAGTTGAAAGAAATACTCATTTGTGTTGCTAGGTCACCCCTCGTAAGGCTAGCGTGGTTTCTCTCACTCCCACATCATACTCTTTCTTTTTACCCCCAGATAAAGGACGTTGGGCGGTACTGTGTCACTCAATACCTATGCCGTGTCACATCGGCCATCCCGTACCCACATACATCATACTTCAAAGTATGGCAAATCACAAAAGCTCCAACACAACGGTAAATGCATAACAAATCATCTCACACCACAATATTCACCAAAAAGGTATTACATAGATGACTGTAATCATGTTTGGCAGCTCATACGGTACTAATTAGTGAAGCTCAAGAGAGAGGAGAGATACAAAAGTTACCACCACAAACCCTAGTCCAGGGGGTGGACTACTCCCCCTTCATCATGGTGATGATGGTGGAGAAGTTCTTGCTGTAGATGTTGATGATGAACACGCCGGAGGGGGGTGGAGCCCTCCGGAGGTGGCTCCGGCGGCGTTTCCCCCCTCCGATCTTCTCCGGCGGCAGCCTTCTGACTCTCTGTTTCGGTGTTCTGTGTTTCTCCGCCGCCTCCTCGTGAAACTCCTCGGGGGGCTATTTTTATAGTCGGTTTTAGGTCAAGACGAAGCCACGGAGACGAAAACGGACGGCATCGGAGCCACGAGGGGGAAATGAGGTGGGCCCACGTGGCCAGGTACATTAGGCCGCGTGGGACCCTCTAATTCCCAGCCTGTTGGGCTTCTGGTCTTCAGTTTAAGCCCATTGCGTTTGTCTCGAAAATTCTGAACCGTGCTCTCTGACCTTGCCCTTTTTGGAGTCCCGAAGCTCCCGGAAAGTCTGAAACACTAAAAAAGACGTTTTCTGGAAAACAGAGTTAATTCCAAATAAATGGGGAAACTGTTAATTATCCCCAAAATCATTATAAAACATGAATATAACCCATATATGATGCAAATATGATTGGAATATAAGCAATTAAAGTGCAAAGTTCATGTATGCATTTTACATGCATCAGGAGACTGTTGGAGATATGCCCTAGAGACAATAATAATTAAGTTTATTATTTATCTCCATGTTTATTATTAATGTTTGTGAAAGGACACGGATGTCGCCTAGGAGGGGGGGGGGTGAATAGGCGATTTAAAGTTCTTTACGGTTTAGGCTTGAATAAATGCGGAATAAAACTAGCGTTTAATTTATCAAGCACAAAACCTAAACAAGCTAGGTTTATCTATGTGCACCAACAACTTATGCTAAACAAGATATACAACTATGTGATAGCAAGATATATTACTTCAAGCTCGATGGCTATCACAAAGCAAATTGCATAAGTAAGAAGCTCGGGTATAGAAATACCGAGGCACTTGGAGACGATAATTTATCCCGAAGTTCACTTCCCAATGGAAGCTACGTCTCCGTTGGAGCGGTGCGGAGTCACAAAGTGATCCCCGAATAGCCGTCAAATGGCACACCGTAATCTCCTTCGTGCCTCTTCCAATGTAGAGTGCCACGAACCACTATGGGACACTCGAGGGTGGTCACCGAACCCGTACAAGGATGAGGCACACTCCACAACTTAATTGGAGGCTCTCACCGAATTCCCGCGGCTCCCAAAGCCACAAGAAACACAAGGTTGGGGCGCGACTCCACAACTTAATTGGAGGCTCCCAACTATCCCGCGAGTCACCAAAACTCCGAGATCAACAAGGACCGTCTAGGGCACTCCAAGTACCCAAGAGGACAAGCTCTAGGGCACCCCAAGTACCCAAGAGTAACAAGCTTCTCAACTTCGATTTCCATGTATCACCGTGGAGAACTCAAACCGATGCAACCGATGCAATGGGCAAGAACACAAGAAGTGCTCAAAATCCTTCACTCTCAAATCCCACCAAAGCAACTAATGCTATTGGGGGGAGAAGAGAGGAAGAACCAAGAAGAACACCAAATTCCTCCAAGATCTAGATCCAAAAGCTTCCCCTCACTTAGAGGAGAGATTGATTGGTGGAATGGTAGATCTAGATCTCCTCTCTCTTTTCCTTCTAATTGGAGGCAAGAATCATGGAGGAATAGAGAGAAAGCAAAGCTTCAAAAGGTCAACAATGGAGCTCAAAACCGTGCTCAAGAGTTGGGGTCTCTTTGGAGAAGAAGACCCCTTAAATAGGTGGGGAGAAATCTGCCCGTTTGGCCAGAAAAAGCACGGTCGGATAATCCGACCCACACTTGAATCGGATAATCCGAAATACATCAGAAAGCTGCAAAATAGCAGTTTTCGCGACCAGCAGAAATCCGGGTCGGATATTCCGATTCATTTTGAATCGGATTATCCGATAGTCTGAAAACTGACAGAAACAGCAAAACGAAAACTGCAATATCTTTTTCATCCGAACTCCGATTTCGATGTTCTTGGGCTCGTTGGAATCACCACAACGAGCACGACAAGATGATGCAGGAAAACATCATAGTCCAACAAGGGAGTATAAAACCAAATGTAGAAAGGTGAAACCTCTCTATAGAAGATGAACCGGGAGAAACTCCAAAACCGAAAACGCAATAAGTTTTTCATACGAAATCCGTTTTCGGTGAACTTGAGCTTGTTATGAAGGTCACAACAAGCTCCAAAACCCCACACAGAGAAAATCCAAATAAGAACCAAGAAAGATGATGAAGACAAGTATGCAAAGGTTTGAACTCTCTCCAACTGATACGCTAAAGCTCAATCGAGAGCCCCTCTTGATAGTACGGTGTCTATCCAATAACCCGGTCTCCCGACTAACAACATGAGACCGGTAAACTAGAAACCCTATCAACATCATACCTTTGCCTTGCGCATTCCACTTGAGCTAGATGACATCGATCATGATCTCTTCAAGTGGGCCACCTTTCTTGATTGCGCTTCGCTTGTGTGAAGACTCAAACATTGCTCCCCCATAATCCACTATGGGAGAGCCTCTCTTAGGCACATCTTCACATGAACATTATCTCTAAATGGGTGGCAAGCTTCAAGCCTAGGATTTCTTCGAGATGCTCCTCTTGAACTTGCGCTTCTCAACATTGATGACGATCACCACTTGACGTCATCGTACATGGGCTATATGAAATCTTCATTTGATGCAAGCCCATAGAAAGATACCTAACCACACATAGAAATGCTACACACATATCATGGGTTAGTTCACAAAGCTATATGGACAATTGCTTACCATACCAAGAGATACATGATCCCACTTGGTACATCTTGTAGCTTTGTGTTGATCAATATCTTAATCAACCTTGTATCTTTTCTTCTCTTTTCAATAGATGATGTCTTGAAGAAAACCATGAATGATCACATAATCCTTTTCTTCAAGACATACTTGCGATATGCTCAACTCACATATGACCAATCATCGGATAACTCCTCGAATACCAACTTGGTCAACACATACTCTTCTTCTTGATCTTGATGCCAAATACTTCATTATATCAATATATTCATGGCATCAACCTTGAATCCAACATATGGAGTTCAAGTATGGTCTATGGACAAACACTACAAGTACAACTCAATGCAACCATTAGTCCATAGGGATTGTCATTAATTAACAAAACCACACATGGGGGCGCCATGCCCTTTCAATCTCCCCCATTTTGGTAATTGATGACAATCTCTTTTACAAGGGTTTATATAATGAATTAAGCAACCATGGATACATGAGCAAGAAAGGTAAATGCTTATGACCAAAACAAAAGCATAAAACCAAATTCCCTTAAACCCTACATAAAACCAAATTCCCTTAAACCCTATAAAACTTCTCCCCCATTGGCATCCATTTCCAAAATGGGCGAAAAATCTTAGAAGGTCAATATAGTATGAGCTCCCCCATAATGTGTGCATTTCTCAAAATATGAGTGAAATCAAATACACATATCCAATGACGAATAGTTGGAGAGAGCACAAACTATATTGAGGATCCAAAGATTGCAAAAGAACGATATGGAAAACTTTTTACAATTCTCCAAATAAAAAAGTAAGCAATCAACAAGATCCAACTAACCAAATAAACACAAGATATTATGATTTGAGCAAAAGAGTGTTTTTAAAGAAAAATAGAGGAGCTCCCCAATATTTGTACATAATTTAGAGTTATTTTATTTGAATACAAGGTGTACAAACATGGAATCCTCACTCCTCCGGTATCCTTTAAAACACAAAAACAAATGAATTCACAAGCTCAATAAGATGTAAATGGAAAACAAAGCTTGTGACATATCCCATGTTGAAGATCATTGGCTTGTAAAGACAAGCAAGATATTCACCAAGATGAGATCACCAAGATGTGATAAAATAGGATATGCACCCATAAATCAAATTCTTTTCGGAGTCACGCCAAAGAATCAAAAACGGAGTAAAAAGAGGTGACACCGAAGAATTGGGATATCGAGTAAAGATGTAATTTCTATCATGTATATAAGTTTCTAAGTGTACAACAATCATGAGATATATATCCACAAAGAAACATGTACACATAAAATTAGTTACTAAGGAAAAGAAACACGATATCCAAGGGGAAGTCATAAAATATACACATATGATGTTTGTTTAGGATCATAGCCCATAGCTCAATGTTATCATATTGTATAATAATGAACTTCAAATTCAACCTCAACACAAGCATCACAAATATCACTAAGGGAAAAGAAGATAGTTGGGATGCATTTGAGGAAAACAACAAGTATCATAAGAGCTACATTGAATTTGCAATAGCTACAACAAAAGCAAATAAATACTTTTCATGCCATGATGCAACCTACACAAGGTTGGATGCTAGAAAAGTATGCATGAGGGTGAATACTTGTTACCGAGATGACATTGGGTTGATGTAGTAGATAAAATTTCATCAACCATCCTCGCTTGTCTCCAATAAGCATGTGGTGAAGATACTTTCATTGTAAATGAGACAAGCATCCAATGCATCTCCATGTACCTAAAACACATTCAAGTAAAATTGTTCCCAAACTAATTGGGTCCAAGTAGTTAGTCAAACTACAATACATAGAAGGAACTCCACATAAATATGTGCATATAGATATGAAATTGAATTTCATGCACATCTTAGCCGATTTAGGATTCCGTGGCGTTTCCCCTATATATTGGCACAAAGAAGGAAAGCATGCCATAAAATAAACATGTAGTAGATATGCATGCCTATGACCTTCAATAACCAAAGGGAGATACAATTTGGACAAATATTAAGAGATCAAAGAGGGTCCAAATTATATCAAAGATCCAAATCAAAAATTGATTTAGAGAAGCCAATTGAAACTAAAAGCAAATCAACACATAATTGATAAGATACCAATTGGATAAAGATATCAAAAAGAAAATAAGATACCAATTAATCAATATATAAAAGGGCTAGATATCAAATTTCCAAAAGAGATACCAAAAGAGAGAGAGATGTTAATCAACGAATGATATAACCCACTCCCAAAGAGAGATGCCAATTGGGACAAACTCTCAAAAAGAAAGAGCGGGGTTCCAACAAATAAACCACACCCTCTACACTTTTCATGATGGTACAAAGTACCAAGCCAAAAAAAAGTTTGTCTTCCATGAGACATGTCATCGGGATCAAAGACCAATGGAAAGGAAGACAAAAGGAGTTAAATCACATTAATTTTTGGCAAGGAATAAGGCAATAAAATCAAGAGCCAACATGAAGACGATCTACAAATTTCACCACAATTATGAGCATCAATTGTCATGGAAAAGGAGTATATGTAGAAATTTCTTAGTGGTGTATTGGTTTGATTTTCAAGATCATCTTCGCAACCAATAAGCACATGGTGAAGGATAAGATTTAAGCGCGATGCTTATGTAGATAAATGTTCTTGATAGCTTCAAATATTCACGCGATAATGCAAAGCAACTACAAAGAGTGCTTTGAAGCAATCGGTTTTCCAAAGAGATATATGAGAACATATTAGAGGAAAACCTTACCAAGAACATTCATCACAAACAAGATCCAAAGTGTGAGTAAGCAAAAACATTTAAGCAAATGGGAACTTGTTTGAGAAACATGCCACAAAGGAATAAGATAATTAACAATATCAATTCTAGGTGGCAATACCTCACATGTTCACATTGTCTAGGTTTGTAATATGCACATAGCTTATTACTCCCCCATAATGTGATAATCCATTCATTCTCCACAAGAGGCAAGTAAAACCCAACTAGAGATGATTAATGAACATTATAGAATTTGAATTTCTCATGAGAAGGACATACCATATAGAGACTAGATAAAATTGATATATCAACACTAAGTGGTAGTACTCATGTATATACATTTTTAGGATTGTGAAGTGCGCAAGCATATCACTCCCCCAAAATGGGATAGTCCATTAATCTCTCAAAAAGAGCCAATTAAGATATAAGCAAGTTGATACAAAAGGCTCAACACAAACTCACACATACATGGTGTGCAAACCAACATACACATACTTGATTGCTCAAGATAAGTAAGTAGAGAGCACAATATATACAAACACTAGCAAGGTACAAAACCAAACACATGCAAGGGTGCAAGCAACTTTCAATGTATATATGATTTAAATACAAGTTACCGCAAGGAGAAACATTGGATATGTTATAGAACAATATAATCCAAATGACTTGGCTTGAGAGAATATAATTGATGAAGATCCCTTAATTCTTCATGATGTAGCCAAGTCTCCAATGCCCTCCACAACACCTATTGATCAAGTTTTAGCTTGTTGGTCCCCAACCAAGTTGGGTCCTAAGAGGTTAGTCACAATAGGCTTGGCAACCCAAATGGTTCTTTTCTTGACACCACTTTGAGTACCAACATATTTGGCAAACACATTGCCAACCTTATCCTTCCTAAGAGAGTAAGCATTATCAATTATGATAGGGTTGGATAAGGTACCACTAGTGCATGAAGAAGCAAAGTGACCCTTCTCACGGCATAAGTAGCAACATTTGCTTCCTCCTTTCTTCTTTGTTGAAATCTCAACTTGAGAAGGAATAGCTTGATTCTTCTTGGGAAGAGGCCGTTCTTTAACTTGGGGAACTTTAGTTTGAACTTGAGGCATCTTCCCTTGTTGCTTCTCACTAAGAGACTTCTTCTTCAAAGGGCAAGATCTAACATGGTGCCCTTCAACTTTGCACTTGAAGCAAACAATCTTGGCCAAATTCTTGACTTGTTCATGGCCCTTCTTTTTCTTGTTATACTTGGACTTGTTCTTGTTATTGGAGTTGAATCCAAGTCCACTCTTGTCATTGGGGCGTCTTTGCTCACTCAACATGTTGTCAAGTGTGGACTTCCCCATGACGCTTTTCCAAGTCTTTCTTCAAAGAAGTGACTTGGGCCTTGAGCTCTTTTAATTCCTCTACATGGTTAGTATCAACAAAAACACTAGAGGAAGTTGAAGCTTCATTGTTAGAGCAACAAGGCATGGAAAGTAATTCATCACAAGATGTAGCAATATTATGAGTGGATGAATTACTAGGACTAGCACATGGCAATAAAGCATTTTGAGTAGAGGTTGTGCCATTGTCCACATGAGGCTCACAAGATGTTACCTTTGTAATAATAGCCTCATGAGCTAACTTTAGCTTATCATAGGAGACTAGAAGGTCCTCATGAGAGCTCGAGAGCTTTCATGGCTTTCTTCCAAATTCCCATATTTGCTAGATAGCAACTCAAGTTGAGCCCTTAGCTCAACATTCTCCGTCAATATGGATGCTTCACAAGAGATAGAGTTAGTAGCACAAGCATCATTATTAATGGCAATAGGAGAAGGTAACTTAGCAAGCTCTTTTGAGTGAGAAGCTTTAAGTTGCGCATGAGACTCGGTGAGTTTGATGAGCTCACCCTTAACGACCCTAGAGCCATTTTCTAGGTGCTCAAAATTCTCAAGGAGTTTGGCATGTGCATCTATAAGCTTACCATTTGTTACTTTGAAGTCATTAGCCACTTTAAGAGAACTATCATAGGATCCCTTTACTCTAGAAAGTTCGAGAGCATAAGTTTCCTCAAGAGACTCCTTGGTGGTTTGTTCTTCTTCAAGAGCTTCCTTGAGATCGGCGATCTCTTCCGCGTATTTATATTCGCGGCTTTGCATTTTCTCAATTGTGTCTTCATGCTCATCAATAAGTTTATTGCTCTCAATAGCAATAGTCAAGATTTCTATGAATTTAGCATGAGCATCTTTATTCTTAGCAATAGCATGAAGAACCATTTTACCCTTCTCAATAAGGGAAGCATCATTATCATCTTCTTCATTATCAACATCATTATCAACATCATTCTCATTTTGAGATATATTGGGAGTCAAGGTAGAAATTACCGTTGATCCCCTTGCCATAAGGCAAAAGTGTGAAGTGGTTGATGATGATGAAGCAAAACTTGAAGCACCATTCAAGTCCATGTCTTGTTCCATGGAGTGTTCGGTTTCCTCTACATTGTTAGCCAAACAAATACTAGAGGAAATAGAAGTATTTTTATCAAGGGAACAAGACATAGAGAGCATATCATCACGAGGATTAGTCAAGCAATTTGTACATGATATGCAAGGACTATCAACACAAGCATGTAGATCATTTTTGGTTCTAGATGCGTTTAAGTCCAAAGATAAATCATTGCAATAAGATAGAGGTGAAGTATCATCAACAATAAGCTTACTATCATTATTGCAATATCTATCACTACTCACCATTGCATTACTTTGTGGCTTGCCACATGTAGGTGAAGTAGAAGAAGTTGAGAACTCATCACGGCCGGAAGTGGAGGGACAACAATCATCTCCACAATTCTTGGACACATCATATTTATCTTGAAGCTTGGTCCAAAGCTCATGAGCATTCCGAAAAGGAGAGACCGACATAATAACTACATCGCTCAAAGCATTGAAAATCACATTAGAAGCTTGAGCATCTAGATAGGAATTATTCTCATCCAATAAAGATAATCTTTTGGGATTCCTTGGAGGAGAATAACCCCTATCTAGAATTCGCTCTATGTATGGGTCAATGACCCGAAAATATCAAGCATGCGAATTTTCCAAACATCATAATTTGTGCCATCTAATATAAAAGAAGCATTGTGCACTAGTTCACTAGACGACATCTTTACTCTCGAGGCGGTGAAGCCAAAAACGAGAGAACCCGCTCTGATACCAATTGAAAGGACACGGATGTCGCCTAGGGGGGGGGGGTGAATAGGCGATTTAAAATTCTTTACGGTTTAGGCTTGAATAAATGCGGAATAAAACTAGCGTTTAATTTATCAAGCACAAAACCTAAACAAGCTAGGTTTACCTATGTGCACCAACAACTTATGCTAAACAAGATATACAACTATGTGATAGCAAGATATATTACTTCAAGCTCGATGGCTATCACAAAGTAAATTGCATAAGTAAGAAGCTCGGGTATAGAAATACCGAGGCACTTGGAGACGATGATTTATCCCGAAGTTCACTTCCCAATGGAAGCTACGTCTCCGTTGGAGCGGTGCGGAGTCACAAAGTGATCCCCGAATAGCCGTCAAATGGCACACCGTAATCTCCTTCGTGCCTCTACCAATGTAGAGTGCCACGAACCACTATGGGACACTTGAGGGTGGTCACCGAACCCGTACAAGGATGAGGCACACTCCACAACTTAATTGGAGGCTCTCACCGAATTCCCGCGGCTCCCAAAGCCACAAGAATCACAAGGTTGGGGCGCGACTCCACAACTTAATTGGAGGCTCCCAACTATCCCGCGAGCCACCAAAACTCCGAGATCAACAAGGACCGTCTAGGGCACTCCAAGTACCCAAGAGGACAAGCTCTAGGGCACCCCAAGTACCCAAGAGTAACAAGCTTCTCAACTTCGATTTCCACGTATCACCGTGGAGAACTCAAACCGATGCAACCGATGCAATGGGCAAGAACACAAGAAGTGCTCAAAATCCTTCACTCTCAAATCCCACCAAAGCAACTAATGCTATTGGGGGAGAAGAGAGGAAGAACAAAGAAGAACACCAAATTCCTCCAAGATCTAGATCCAAAAGCTTCCCCTCACTTAGAGGAGAGATTGATTGGTGGAATGGTAGATCTAGATCTCCTCTCTCTTTTCCCTCTAATTGGAGGCAAGAATCATGGAGGAATAGAGAGATAGCAAAGCTTCAAAAGGTCAACAATGGAGCAAAACCGTGCTCAAGAGTTGGGGTCTCTTTGGAGAAGAAGACCCCTTAAATAGGTGGGGAGAAATCTGCCCGTTTGGCCAGAAAAAGCACGGTCGGATAATCCGACCCACACTTGAATCGGATAATCCGAAATACATCAGAAAGCTGCAAAATAGCAGTTTTCGCGACCAGCAGAAATCCGGGTCGGATATTCCGATTCATTTTGAATCGGATTATCCGATAGTCTGAAAACTGACAGAAACAGCAAAACGAAAACTGCAATATCTTTTTCATCCGAACTCCGATTTCGATGTTCTTGGGCTCGTTGGAATCACCACAACGAGCACGACAAGATGATGCAGGAAAACATCATAGTCCAACAAGGGAGTATAAAACCAAATGTAGAAAGGTGAAACCTCTCTATAGAAGATGAACCGGGAGAAACTCCAAAACCGAAAACGCAATAAGTTTTTCATACGAAATCCGTTTTCGGTGAACTTGAGCTTGTTATGAAGGTCACAACAAGCTCCAAAACCCCACACAGAGAAAATCCAAATAAGAACCAAGAAAGATGATGAAGACAAGTATGCAAAGGTTTGAACTCTCTCCAACTGATACGCTAAAGCTCAATCGAGAGCCCCTCTTGATAGTACGGTGTCTATCCAATAACCCGGTCTCCCGACTAACAACATGAGACCGGTAAACTAGAAACCCTATCAACATCATACCTTTGCCTTGCGCATTCCACTTGAGCTAGATGACATCGATCATGATCTCTTCAAGTGGGCCACCTTTCTTGATTGCGCTTCGCTTGTGTGAAGACTCAAACATTGCTCCCCCATAATCCACTATGGGAGAGCCTCTCTTAGGCACATCTTCACATGAACATTATCTCTAAATGGGTGGCAAGCTTCAAGCCTAGGATTTCTTCGAGATGCTCCTCTTGAACTTGCGCTTCTCAACATTGATGACGATCACCACTTGACGTCATCGTACATGGGCTATATGAAATCTTCATTTGATGCAAGCCCATAGAAAGATACCTAACCACACATAGAAATGCTACACACATATCATGGGTTAGTTCACAAAGCTATATGGACAATTGCTTACCATACCAAGAGATACATGATCCCACTTGGTACATCTTGTAGCTTTGTGTTGATCAATATCTTAATCAACCTTGTATCTTTTCTTCTCTTTTCAATAGATGATGTCTTGAAGAAAACCATGAATGATCACATAATCCTTTTCTTCAAGACATACTTGCGATATGCTCAACTCACATATGACCAATCATCGGATAACTCCTCGAATACCAACTTGGTCAACACATACTCTTCTTCTTGATCTTGATGCCAAATACTTCATTATATCAATATATTCATGGCATCAACCTTGAATCCAACATATGGAGTTCAAGTATGGTCTATGGACAAACACTACAAGTACAACTCAATGCAACCATTAGTCCATAGGGATTGTCATTAATTACCAAAACCACACATGGGGGCGCCATGCCCTTTCAATCTCCCCCATTTTGGTAATTGATGACAATCTCTTTTACAAGGGTTTATATAATGAATTAAGCAACCATGGATACATGAGCAAGAAAGGTAAATGCTTATGACCAAACAAAAGCATAAAACCAAATTCCCTTAAACCCTACATAAAACCAAATTCCCTTAAACCCTATAAACTTCTCCCCCATTGGCATCCATTTCCAAAATGGGCGAAAAATCTTAGAAGGTCAATATAGTATGAGCTCCCCCATAATGTGTGCATTTCTCAAAATATGAGTGAAATCAAATACACATATCCAATGACGAATAGTTGGAGAGAGCACAAACTATATTGAGGATCCAAAGATTGCAAAAGAACGATATGGAAAACTTTTTACAATTCTCCAAATAAAAAAGTAAGCAATCAACAAGATCCAACTAACCAAATAAACACAAGATATTATGATTTGAGCAAAAGAGTGTTTTTAAAGAAAAATAGAGGAGCTCCCCAATATTTGTACATAATTTAGAGTTATTTTATTTGAATACAAGGTGTACAAACATGGAATCCTCACTCCTCCGGTATCCTTTAAAACACAAAAACAAATGAATTCACAAGCTCATAAGATGTAAATGGAAAACAAAGCTTGTGACATATCCCATGTTGAAGATCATTGGCTGTAAAGACAAGCAAGATATTCACCAAGATGAGATCACCAAGATGTGATAAAATAGGATATGCACCCATAAATCAAATTCTTTTCGGAGTCACGCCAAAGAATCAAAAACGGAGTAAAAAGAGGTGACACGAAGAATTGGGATATCGAGTAAAGATGTAATTTCTATCATGTATATAAGTTTCTAAGTGTACAACAATCATGAGATATATATCCACAAAGAAACATGTACACATAAAATTAGTTACTAAGGAAAAGAAACACGATATCCAAGGGGAAGTCATAAAATATACACATATGATGTTTGTTTAGGATCATAGCCCATAGCTCAATGTTATCATATTGTATAATAATGAACTTCAAATTCAACCTCAACACAGCATCACAAATATCACTAAGGGAAAAGAAGATAGTTGGGATGCATTTGAGGAAAACAACAAGTATCATAAGAGCTACATTGAATTTGCAATAGCTACAACAAAAGCAAATAAATACTTTTCATGCCATGATGCAACCTACACAAGGTTGGATGCTAGAAAAGTATGCATGAGGGTGAATACTTGTTACCGAGATGACATTGGGTTGATGTAGTAGATAAAATTTCATCAACCATCCTCGCTTGTCTCCAATAAGCATGTGGTGAAGATACTTTCATTGTAAATGAGACAAGCATCCAATGCATCTCCATGTACCTAAAACACTTCAAGTAAAATTGTTCCCAAACTAATTGGGTCCAAGTAGTTAGTCAAACTACAATACATAGAAGGAACTCCACATAAATATGTGCATATAGATATGAAATTGAATTTCATGCACATCTTAGCCGATTTAGGATTCCGTGGCGTTTCCCTATATATTGGCACAAAGAAGGAAAGCATGCCATAAAATAAAACATGTAGTAGATATGCATGCCTATGACCTTCAATAACCAAAGGGAGATACAATTTGGACAAATATTAAGAGATCAAAGAGGGTCCAAATTATATCAAAGATCCGAATCAAAAATTGATTTAGAGAAGCCAATTGAAACTAAAAGCAAATCAAACATAATTGATAAGATACCAATTGGATAAAGATATCAAAAAAGAAAATAAGATACCAATTAATCAATATATAAAAGGGCTAGATATCAAATTTCCAAAAGAGATACCAAAAGAGAGAGAGATGTTAATCAACGAATGATATAACCCACTCCCAAAGGAGATGCCAATTGGGACAAACTCTCAAAAGAAAGAGCGGGGTTCCAACAAATAAACCACACCCTCTACACTTTTCATGATGGTACAAAGTACCAAGCCAAAAAAAAGTTTGTCTTCCATGAGACATGTCATCGGGATCAAAGACCAATGGAAAGGAAGACAAAAGGAGTTAAATCACATTAATTTTTGGCAAGGAATAAGGCAATAAAATCAAGAGCCAACATGAAGACGATCTACAAATTTCACCACAATTATGAGCATCAATTGTCATGGAAAAGGAGTATATGTAGAAATTTCTTAGTGGTGTATTGGTTTGATTTTCAAGATCATCTTCGCAACCAATAAGCACATGGTGAAGGATAAGATTTAAGCGCGATGCTTATGTAGATAATGTTCTTGATAGCTTCAAATATTCACGCGATAATGCAAAGCAACTACAAAGAGTGCTTTGAAGCAATCGGTTTCCAAAGAGATATATGAGAACATATTAGAGGAAAACCTTACCAAGAACATTCATCACAAACAAGATCCAAAGTGTGAGTAAGCAAAACATTTAAGCAAATGGGAACTTGTTTGACAAACATGCCACAAAGGAATAAGATAATTAACAATATCAATTCTAGGTGGCAATACCTACATGTTCACATTGTCTAGGTTTGTAATATGCACATAGTTTATTACTCCCCATAATGTGATAATCCATTCATTCTCCACAAGAGGCAAGTAAACCCAACTAGAGATGATTAATGAACATTATAGAATTTGAATTTCTCATGAGAAGGACATACCATATAGAGACTAGATAAAATTGATATATCAACACTAAGTGGTAGTACTCATGTATATACATTTTTAGGATTGTGAAGTGCGCAAGCATATCACTCCCCAAAATGGGATAGTCCATTAATCTCTCAAAAAGAGCCAATTTAGATATAAGCAAGTTGATACAAAAGGCTCAACACAAACTCACACATACATGGTGGGCAAACCAACATACACATACTTGATTGCTCAAGATAAGTAAGTAGAGAGCACAATATATACAAACACTAGCAAGGTACAAAACCAAACACATGCAAGGGTGCAAGCAACTTTCAATGTATATATGATTTAAATCAAGTTACCGCAAGGAGAAACATTGGATATGTTATAGAACAATATAATCCAAATGACTTGGCTTGAGAGAATATAATTGATGAAGATCCCTTAATTCTTCATGATGTAGCCAATTCTCCAATGCCCTCCACAACACCTATTGATCAAGTTTTAGCTTGTTGGTCCCCAACCAAGTTGGGTCCTAAGAGGTTAGTCACAATAGGCTTGGCAACCCAAATGGTTCTTTTCTTGACACCACTTTGAGTACCAACATATTTGGCAAACACATTGCCAACCTTATCCTTCATAAGAGAGTAGCATTATCAATTATGATAGGGTTGGATAAGGTACCACTAGTGCATGAAGAAGCAAAGTGACCCTTCTCACGGCATAAGTAGCAACATTTGCTTCCTCCTTTCTTCTTTGTTGAAATCTCAACTTGAGAAGGAATAGCTTGATTCTTCTTGGGAAGAGGCCGTTCTTTAACTTGGGGAACTTTAGTTTGAACTTGAGGCATCTTCCCTTGTTGCTTCTCACTAAGAGACTTCTTCTTCAAAGGGCAAGATCTAACATGGTGCCCTTCAACTTTGCACTTGAAGCAAACAATCTTGGCCAAATTCTTGACTTGTTCATGGCCCTTCTTTTTCTTGTTATACTTGGACTTGTTCTTGTTATTGGAGTTGAATCCAAGTCCACTCTTGTCATTGGGGCGCCTTTGCTCACTCAACATGTTGTCAAGTGTGGACTTCCCCCCATGACGCTTTTCCAAGTCTTTCTTCAAAGAAGTGACTTGGGCCTTGAGCTTTTTTAATTCCTCTACATGGTTAGTATCAACAAAAACACTAGAGGAAGTTGAAGCTTCATTGTTAGGGCAACAAGGCATGGAAAGTAATTCATCACAAGATGTAGCATATTATGAGTGGATGAATTACTAGGACTAGCACATGGCAATAAAGCATTTTGAGTAGAGGTTGTGCCATTGTCCACATGAGGCTCACAAGATGTTACCTTTGTAATAATAGCCTCATGAGCTAACTTTAGCTTATCATAGGAGACTAGAAGGTCCTCATGAGAGCTCGAGAGCTTCTCATGGCTTTCTTCCAAATTCCCATATTTGCTAGATAGCAACTCAAGTTGAGCCCTTAGCTCAACATTCTCCGTCAATATGGATGCTTCACAAGAGATAGAGTTAGTAGCACAAGCATCATTATTAATGGCAATAGGAGAAGGTAACTTAGCAAGCGCTTTTGAGTGAGAAGCTTTAAGTTGCGCATGAGACTCGGTGAGTTTGATGAGCTCACCCTTAACGACCCTAGAGCCATTTTCTAGGTGCTCAAAATTCTCAAGGAGTTTGGCATGTGCATCTATAAGCTTTCCATTTGTTACTTTGAAGTCATTAGCCACTTTAAGAGAACTATCATAGGATCCCTTTACTCTAGAAAGTTCGAGAGCATAAGTTTCCTCAAGAGACTCCTTGGTGGTTTGTTCTTCTTCAAGAGCTTCCTTGAGATCGGCGATCTCTTCCGCGTATTTATATTCGCGGCTTTGCATTTTCTCAATTGTGTCTTCATGCTCATCAATAAGTTTATTGCTCTCAATAGCAATAGTCAAGATTTCTATGAATTTAGCATGAGCATCTTTATTCTTAGCAATAGCATGAAGAACCATTTTACCCTTCTCAATAAGGGAAGCATCATTATCATCTTCTTCATTATCAACATCATTATCAACATCATTCTCATTTTGAGATATATTGGGAGTCAAGGTAGAAATTACCGTTGATCCCTTGCCATAAGGCAAAAGTGTGAAGTGGTTGATGATGATGAAGCAAAACTTGAAGCACCATTCAAGTCCATGTCTTGTTCCATGGAGTGTTCGGTTTCCTCTACATTGTTAGCCAAACAAATACTAGAGGAAATAGAGAGTATTATCAAGGGAACAAGACATAGAGAGCATATCATCTCGAGGATTAGTCAAGCAATTTGTACATGATATGCAAGGACTATCAACACAAGCATGTAGATCATTTTTGGTTCTAGATGCGTTTAAGTCCAAAGATAAATCATTGCAATAAGATAGAGGTGAAGTATCATCAACAATAAGCTTACTATCATTATTGCAATATCTATCACTACTCACCATTGCATTACTTTGTGGCTTGCCACATGTAGGTGAAGTAGAAGAAGTTGAGAACTCATCACGGCCGGAAGTGGAGGGACAACAATCATCTCCACAATTCTTGGACACATCATATTTATCTTGAAGCTTGGTTCAAAGCTCATGAGCATTCCGAAAAGGAGAGACCGACATAATAACTACATCGCTCAAAACATTGAAAATCATATTAGAAGCTTGAGCATCTAGATAGGAATTATTCTTATCCAATAAAGATAATCTTTTGGGATTCTTTGGAGGAGAATAACCCCTATCTAGAATTCGCTCTATGTATGGGTCCATGACCCGAAAACTATCAAGCATGCGAATTTCCAAACATCATAATTTGTGCCATCTAATATAAAAGAAGCATTGTGCACTAGTTCACTAGACGACATCTTTACTCTCGACGCGGTGAAGCCAAAAACGAGAGAACCCGCTCTGATACCAATTGAAAGGACACGGATGTCGCCTAGGGGGGGGGGTGAATAGGCGATTTAAAATTCTTTACGGTTTAGGCTTGAATAAATGCGGAATAAAACTAGCGTTTAATTTATCAAGCACAAAACCTAAACAAGCTAGGTTTATCTATGTGCACCAACAACTTATGCTAAACAAGATATACAACTATGTGATAGCAAGATATATTACTTCAAGCTCGATGGCTATCACAAAGTAAATTGCATAAGTAAGAAGCTCGGGTATAGAAATACCGAGGCACTTGGAGACGATAATTTATCCCGAAGTTCACTTCCCAATGGAAGCTACGTCTCCGTTGGAGCGGTGCGGAGTCACAAAGTGATCCCCGAATAGCCGTCAAATGGCACACGGTAATCTCCTTCGTGCCTCTACCAATGTAGAGTGCCACGAACCACTATGGGACACTCGAGGGTGGTCACCGAACCCGTACAAGGATGAGGCACACTCCACAACTTAATTGGAGGCTCTCACCGAATTCCCGCGGCTCCCAAAGCCACAAGAAACACAAGGTTGGGGCGCGACTCCACAACTTAATTGGAGGCTCCCAACTATCCCGCGAGTCACCAAAACTCCGAGATCAACAAGGACCGTCTAGGGCACTCCAAGTACCCAAGAGGACAAGCTCTAGGGCACCCCAAGTACCCAAGAGTAACAAGCTTCTCAACTTCGATTTCCATGTATCACCGTGGAGAACTCAAACCGATGCAACCGATGCAATGGGCAAGAACACAAGAAGTGCTCAAAATCCTTCACTCTCAAATCCCACCAAAGCAACTAATGCTATTGGGGGGAGAAGAGAGGAAGAACCAAGAAGAACACCAAATTCCTCACTTAGAGGAGAGATTGATTGGTGGAATGGTAGATCTAGATCTCCTCTCTCTTTTCCTTCTAATTGGAGGCAAGAATCATGGAGGAATAGAGAGAAAGCAAAGCTTCAAAAGGTCAACAATGGAGCTCAAAACCGTGCTCAAGAGTTGGGGTCTCTTTGGAGAAGAAGACCCCTTAAATAGGTGGGGAGAAATCTGCCCGTTTGGCCAGAAAAAGCACGGTCGGATAATCCGACCCACACTTGAATCGGATAATCCGAAATACATCAGAAAGCTGCAAAATAGCAGTTTTCGCGACCAGCAGAAATCCGGGTCGGATATTCCGATTCATTTTGAATCGGATTATCCGATAGTCTGAAAACTGACAGAAACAGCAAAACGAAAACTGCAATATCTTTTTCATCCGAACTCCGATTTCGATGTTCTTGGGCTCGTTGGAATCACCACAACGAGCACGACAAGATGATGCAGGAAAACATCATAGTCCAACAAGGGAGTATAAAACCAAATGTAGAAAGGTGAAACCTCTCTATAGAAGATGAACCGGGAGAAACTCCAAAACCGAAAACGCAATAAGTTTTTCATACGAAATCCGTTTTCGGTGAACTTGAGCTTGTTATGAAGGTCACAACAAGCTCCAAAACCCCACACAGAGAAAATCCAAATAAGAACCAAGAAAGATGATGAAGACAAGTATGCAATGGTTTGAACTCTCTCCAACTGATACGCTAAAGCTCAATCGAGAGCCCCTCTTGATAGTACGGTGTCTATCCAATAACCCGGTCTCCCGACTAACAACATGAGACCGGTAAAATAGAAACCCTATCAACATCATACCTTTGCCTTGCGCATTCCACTTGAGCTAGATGACATCGATCATGATCTCTTCAAGTGGGCCACCTTTCTTGATTGCGCTTCGCTTGTGTGAAGACTCAAACATTACTCCCCCATAATCCACTATGGGAGAGCCTCTCTTAGGCACATCTTCACATGAACATTATCTCTAAATGGGTGGCAAGCTTCAAGCCTAGGATTTCTTCGAGATGCTCCTCTTGAACTTGCGCTTCTCAACATTGATGACGATCACCACTTGACGTCATCGTACATGGGCTATATGAAATCTTCATTTGATGCAAGCCCATAGAAAGATACCTAACCACACATAGAAATGCTACACACATATCATGGGTTAGTTCACAAAGCTATATGGACAATTGCTTACCATACCAAGAGATACATGATCCCACTTGGTACATCTTGTAGCTTTGTGTTGATCAATATCTTAATCAACCTTGTATCTTTTCTTCTCTTTTCAATAGATGATGTCTTGAAGAAAACCATGAATGGTCACATAATCCTTTTCTTCAAGACATACTTGCGATATGCTCAACTCACATATGACCAATCATCGGATAACTCCTCGATTACCAACTTGGTCAACACATACTCTTCTTCTTGATCTTGATGCCAAATACTTCATTATATCAATATATTCATGGCATCAACCTTGAATCCAACATATGGAGTTCAAGTATGGTCTATGGACAAACACTACAAGTACAACTCAATGCAACCATTAGTCCATAGGGATTGTCATTAATTACCAAAACCACACATGGGGGCGCCATGCCCTTTCAGTTTGTATCTTTATGCTACAACTGTATTGGGTACTTGTATAGCAAATACAACGTATGTAAGAGGAAAACCTCTGATACACGTGTAGAGATACGAACGGAAAAAGAGTTCCTGGTCTTGTCTATAAGACTAGCCTATCTTGTTGCTCGATGATCATGTTTTCCTGATCATGGACTTTGTATAAGTCATTCAACTATAGGAGTGGATTATCGGAATGATAATCACACTGAACCGACCCACCGTATGATCTTGCTATGAGACAAATCGTCAATGATGAAATAGCGATTGATCATCTATTTAGTTATCATTAGCTAGATCCCTATGCTATGAGAATATCTTGTGACCGCTTATTCGACATTCGAGTTTTGATTTCCATCAAACGTCTTGCAGTAACATGGGACTATGATAGGTGGCTTTTGGGTTTGAATTAGAATATGTATTGGAACAGAGATCGTTCAAGAATGGCACTTACTCCTCCAGACGATGGAGAGATACATCCTCTAGGCCATCTCAAGTATTGTTGTTGTCACCCAATCGTTTGGCCAGACACAAGCGTGATTTATCACGGGACAACATAAATACGGAATGAGAAAAGAGAATGATGTTGGTACGAAAATAATATGTGTTATGATCAAAGGGTTTGATCACACTAGAGCACATTGTCTCAATCTCGAGATATCATTGGTATCGTGCACGTAAGGGGATTAAGCGTAATGAGTAACGCACATGTTCTGTTGTTCATTCACAACACAAGGGTGCCAGTACGAATGCTAACCCCCATTGCTGGTTATTGTTTGGTAAGCTCCCAAACAATACTTTGTGATTGTTGAACCTTTCGGGTCACACGCTTAAGCTGTAGGTCAATCTTTGATCGAGAGTAAAGATGTAGTTTTAGTGGGAATGAGATTGTGTCGGAGTAGCTCCGATGTCACCGGACTTGTTCCGGTGAATTATAAGTTAGAGCGAATGCGGACATCTAATGTCCGGGATGATAGGAATGGTTTCTATCATCAACGGATTTAATCCGAGTACTTATAAAGAAGGAAATATTGTTCCGATGTTTTGTCAGCGGATACTAGGTATTCCGGTTCATATAAATATGAGTTATATGATAAGTAATTAATTCCGGGAATTTTTTGTAAAAGGAAATATTCATTTAGGAATTAATTAGACGAAACGATTAATTTTTTATTTAATTAATTAATAAAGGGAATAATATTATTAGGCCCACCAAGGTCGTGGTGGGCCAAGGCGCCGTAGAGGGGGAAGTTCCCCCCCCAAGGCCGAAACCTAATGGGCCATGTGGCCCATGGGGGGACGGCGGCGGCGGTGGCTAGAGGCGCTTGGGAGGGGGAGTTCCCCCCTCCAATCCGAGTTGGGGTGGAGGAAGAACTCCTCCCCCTTGCCTTCTAGGGTGAGGCGGTTTGGGGGAGGAGTCCTACTCCTCCACCCAATCCGAGTTGGGTGGGGGAAGGTCTCCTCCCCCCTTTCCTATTAGGTGGAGGTGGTTTGGGAAGGAGGAGTCCTCCTCCAACTCCCAAACCGAGTTGGACTAGAGGAGGACTCCTCCTCTAGGGCCGGCGCACCAAGGGGAAGGGCTAGCCCCTTCCCCAAGCACCTCCACCCTTGGCCTCCTTTATAAGCAACCCCAAACCCCTAGGGTTTGAGACAACAATTGAAGCAATTGCAAGTTCTCTCTCTCTCTTGTAGATCTCATGTGTTGAGAATTAGACGTCTCTAATCTTCTCATATAGATCTAATCTAGTTGATTAGATCTACCACCTAAACTACGCCGCAAGGCTGACTCTCTTCACAACGTGCTAGTAGCTAGGCGGTGAACGCACGGGGTGGGTTGACACGGTGTATGTGTGGATACCGCTAGAGCGGGATTTGCGCAAGTAAGTTCCTTGGACAACGGAACAACTTCATCAAGGTCTACATCAACGACGACGTACGGCAACAATCTCACCTCCCGGTGTGGACGTGAGATTCTTCATCAGGCTTCACCGACATCTACTTCGACAAACACAAGATCTTCCGCACGCGTGTTTGTAAGTATTCTGGATCATCGCATTATGGGGTGCAACGTACCTTCATAGAATAGATCTTGGCGGTAAGGTTACGGATAAAATTTAAAGTTTTCCCCGCAACCCAATACGTCCACTGCGCCGACCGCGCCGATCGACCTGGAGAACGTCGAGACTGCTGCCACGGCCATCGACCTGGAGGCTGTCACGCCGTCGTCGACCTCGAGGCCGCTGAGACTGCCACTCCAAGCTCGGTGCCAGCTCCGACCACCACGCCCATCATCGACGTCGACTCTGACGCCGCGGCGTCATGCCGAATGTGGCCGTGATCGCCCGACTATGGCTTGATCGAGACTATTTGATCGCACAACTGTGGCGTTTTTTGTAATGATTGCCCAACTATGGCTGTTGTGATCGCCGAACTCGGGCTATTTTTTGGGGCGGGAAGAAGAACTTTCAAATTTATGGGCCATGTGTTTTCCTGGGCCGCCGAACGGCTGGTGAAATCGCTCCCCCCCCCCCCGGTTTTGGTGCGGGGCGGCGCTAAGGATGACTCCAACGGGGCGACGCAAACGGACGCGCGTTTGGTCCGCGTTTGGTCCGTTTGCGTCGCCAAAAGGACCCATGTCCGGCCCGTGTCCGCCCATTTCCGGCCACTGTCCCCAACGACGCGACGCATCGAGTCCGCCCTGTATTTTTTTTTCAACTAAGCAGGCCTATATGGGCCTTTTTCATTGATAGCCGGGGGGTGGGCCACAAACGGCCTTTTTACATAATTTTTTAAAAACAAAAAAATTAAAAACCTAAATATTTACGCGCGCTCCTCATCCTCCGCCATCTGCCTGAGGGAGGCCTGCTTGATGGCCTCCCACTCCTCCTCCTCCGTGAGCTCCGTCTTCACGCGCGCAGGGGGCGGTGGCGGAGACCCTATCCGCATCTGGCGGCGCGGCACTGGCGGCGCGTCGCGGCGCCGAGTGTGCGGTGGTGGCGACCACTGGCCAGTTGGCCGCGTAGGCGGCGTCGTGTAGTACGCCTGCCGCCGCAGGTCGTGCTCGTCGTTGAACCACTGCCCCAATTGCGGGAAGTGGGCGCGTAGGCAGGGTCGTCGCGGAGTTGGCGGGGGAGGCGGCGGCGGCGCCGCGCGATCTCCTCATCCCGTGTCCGCCTGCTCGCCGGCATCGGGGGCACGGGGATCCGCTGCGGGTTCAGATGCCAGTGCTCAGGGAGCTTGACATCTGGCCACGGCAGCGGGGTGGCGTGCCTCCAGTACCAGTCGCAATCCTCTTTGCGCACGTAGACGCGCTCGCGCAGCGCCGCGCCCGGCGGCGTGAGCTGGAAGACGGCGGCGGGGAGCGGCGCCGGCGCATGGGGTGGGGAAGGGGATGGGGTTGGGGATGGGGTCGGAGTGGGCGTGCGCATGCGGCGGCGGCCGCGGCGCGAGCCGGAACCACCCGCCCCGTGGTCGTTCTTGGCCTTTCCGAAGCCAATCCACCGGAGCGGCATTCCGGCGAGCTGGGCGGCGGGGGAAGGCTAGGGTTTGGGGTTTGGGTCGGCGGAGAGGGAGCGGCGTGGGGAGTGAAGTGGGTGGGTGGGGGCTGCCCGTCCCTATCCCCTGGCATTAAAAAGGACTGGGCCAGGGGAGGCTGACCGGCGCGGGGTGGCTGCCAGGTGGGGACGGGGCGGACACGACGCGTGGGTGCGCGGACGCGTTTTCTCTCCGCCGCGCGTCTGCCCCGACGTGGGCCACCGATGCGTCGGGGCGGACCAAAAAACGGACCGCGGTCCGTTGCGTCGCCCCGTTGGGCCGTGTTTTTGGCCCTCGCGGACAGGAACGGACCGACGCGGACTCGATGCGTCGGCCCGTTGGAGTCATCCTAACGCTAAAAAGCGCCGCACCAAAATCTGGGGATGCATGTGTGAACTGAACTTGCTCGGCGGCGCTGCTGTCTAAAGTCGGTAACACAAGGCGTGGGTGGCGCGAACTTACTGGAACGGCCGGTGCCAAACCTACTTTGCTTATTCAGTCAGCCACGCTAGATTTGCTTTCTAAGATAACTCACAAGTTTTTAGCCCTCAAATCCTCACGGCCGCAACCGCAAACGCCTGACTTATTTTTATTTTCCTCGTTTCTCCACGTGATCGGGCACATACTGTCACGACCCCGGCATCGTCACCAAGCCCAAGGCCCAAGAAGAGCCCAGCCCAGGCGAAGCCCAAAGCGACGAGTGCAGCGTCGTCTACCTAAGCACGAGACCTCCGTCTGTGGAGGGTGAACAAGATAGAATCATGTTCCGTTAGCTACCTGTAGCATCGGATCCGGGAGATCCTTGTATCGAATCCTATCACAGTTCCTCTGTAATCGAGTATAACCCTAGCAGGGGCATAACACTTGGTATCAGGAGCCAATCCTCTACCTACCCCGATTTTTCTCTGATTTGTAATCCCGGCGTGCGGTCGGTAGCGGATCTCGATCTGCAGCCATAAATCCAAACAACGGTTAAATCGGAGAGATCGGCCTGGCGAGCTGGCACCCAAGCGACCGACGACGGCAGAACGACAGCTCTCGGAGACTATGGCGACCTTCACCGAGCAGGCTCAAGCCACCAACGACAAGCTGGACTCGCTCGTCAGCAAGTTCGACGGGCTGTCGAAGTGGATGGATACGGTGGAGACCGCGGTCACCGGCCTCACCTCGACCGCGGCAACCCTCAAGCTCCACGCCGAGGATACGGCGGCGCGGTTGGGCGCGATTGAGTCGCGGCCGCCCCAACAACCCCCGTCACCTGTGGCGCTCTCTACAGCGTCGCCCATGGGTGCGGCGGCGCGACGGCCCGATGGGCACGGCATCGACACCACAACACGGGGGCAAGTCCCGGAGATCCAAGGATTTCCGTGATTTCCCTCGACAAATGGTACGATTATCCCTCCCCAGTATAATCGTGGCTATGGGGAAGATGACCATTACGAGCGTTCTGTGAATCACTCGCGTTACAACTCCACACCGAAAATGGACTTTCCCAAATTCGATGGGACAGATCCTACGGTGTGGAAGGACAATTGTGAGATGTTTTTCGAGATTTATGGCATCTCTGAACATATGAAGGTCAAATTTGCTATTCTGAACTTTGTGGGCAATGCTGCATTGTGGGTTAAAAATTTACAAGCCAAACAACACATAGTGCTGTGGTCGGATCTCTTTATGGCAGTTGAAGCTTACTGGGGCAAAAACAAACACAACTTGTTTATGCGCCAGATTCTACACATTAAGCAACTAGGATCTGTTGAACTCTACACTGAAAAGTTCAATACGCTTAAGCACCAGATTTTGCTTTATGATCTTGGTACTAGTGAAACATTTTTTGTAGAATGCTTCATAGCTGGTTTAGCTGCTGAACTTCGTACCAATGTACTATTGCACTTGCCTGGTGATGTCGATACTGCGAGTTTGCTTGCTCAATTGCAGGAAACAGAGCTGGAAAATGTGAAGCAGCGACAGCAACAGTCCCGCTCTTACTCGCGCTCAACTTATCGCGCTTACAACTCCTCTGAGCAGTACAGTCCACCTGACAAGAGCAAATCAACAGCTCGTCCAGAGGAACCAAAGAAAGCAGAAACTCCTCGCTGGGATGAAAAACTTGAGGCCTTGCGTGCATTTCGCAAAGCCAAAGGATTATGCTTCACCTGTGGTGAAAAATACAGCCGTGTTCACAAATGTCCTGCTCAGATTCCTCTCCACATCCTTGAAGAATTGCTGGATGTTCTGCCACACCACACTGAACAAGGCAATGAAAACGGAGGTGAAGAAAGCTCAGATGATGAATTGATGTGTGTGGATTTGTCAGCTGCATCAGCCACCACACCTACTCGCAGGCGCACAATCCGTTTGCATGGCAGAGTTGCAAATCAAGAGGTGCTTATTCTGGTTGACTCAGGCAGTGGGGCATCTTTTGTAGATGAAGCATTGGTGAAGAAGCTGCAGTTGCCAACCACACAAGCAGCACCATCTCGCTTTGTTGTGGCCAATGGAGAGACAATGACTAGTGATCAGCAAGTTCAGCAACTGTCTTGGAGCACACAAGGACATGAATTTCAGCAAGATATGAAGGTGTTACCTCTTGGCTGCTATGATATCATTCTTGGTGGGGACTGGCTGGAGGAGTTCAGTCCAATGTGGGTGCATTGGCGGCAACGCCGCATGCGGTTTGATCACAAAGGCAAGCGCATCACACTGTTGGGGATACAGGATGATAGCACACCTGGGAAGCAAATAACTGCTCGTCAGCTGCAAGGTTTACTTCGACAAGGTGCCATATCTCAGTGCATCAAAGTCCAGCCTGTACACCAGCATGACAGTTTGCACAGTATTGAGGATGCACAACCAGAAGAGCTGCCAGCAGAATTCAGAGAACTTCTAGCTGAGTTTGAGGAATTGTTTTGTCCACTGACCGAGCTGCCACCACACCGGCAGAATGATCACCAGATTCCATTAACACCTGGTGCTCTACCGGTGAATGTTAGACCATATCGCTATGCACCGCATCAGAAAGATGAAATTGAAAAACAAATTCACAAGATGCTGCAGCAGGGTATTATTCGCACAAGCTCTAGTCCATTTGCTTCCCCTGTCCTCCTAGTACGCAAGAAGGACGGTACCTGGCGTTTCTGCATCGACTACAGGCAACTCAATGCAATTACTGTGAAACACAAGCACCCAATGCCAGTGGTGGACGAACTTCTAGATGAGTTGGCTGGTGCCCAATGGTTTACAAAGCTGGATCTGTCTTCTGGGTATCATCAGTTGCGAATAGCCGAAGGAGACGAGTACAAAACAGCATTTCAGACTCATCAGGGGTTATACGAGTTCTTGGTCATGCCGTTCGGCCTGACAAACGCGCCAGCTACGTTCCAGAGTGTTATGAACACCATCTTTGAGCGTCAGCTTCGCAAAAGTGTTCTGGTTTTCATGGACGACATACTGATTTACAGTAAAACACTGTCCGACCATGTGCAACAGCTTCGTGAGGTCTTTCAGATTTTACAGGCAAATCAACTGACACTCAAGCGATCCAAATGCACTTTTGCCCAGCAGAACTTGGAATATTTGGGCCATGTCATCGGCACTAATGGAGTAGCCACTGATGGAGCAAAAATTGAAGCAATAAAAGCATGGCCGAGGCCTAGAAATCTGAAAGAGCTTCGTATGATCCTTGGAATGACAGGATACTACCGAAAGTTTATTGAGAACTATGGGATGATCAGCCGGCCTCTAACACAGTTACTTCGCAAAGGAGTGACATTCCAGTGGACCCCTGTAACCGAAGAGGCATTTCAGACGCTAAAACGAGCGCTAGTGCAAGCCCCTGTTTTGGCATTACCAGACTTTGCAAAGCCATTTGTGGTAGAAACTGACGCATGCCAGTATGGAGTTGGGGCAGTTCTTATGCAGAATGGCCATCCGATAGCTTATCTGAGCAAAGCTTTGAGCACTCGTAATCAAGCATTATCCACATACGAGAAGGAGTGCTTGGCCATCCTAATGGCAGTGGACAAGTGGCGTCCGTACTTGCAGCAGCAGGAGTTTCTTATTCGCACAGATCAGAAAAGTCTTCTCCACCTTACGGAGCAGCGTCTAGGCACAGGCATGCAACATAAAGCATTTGTGAAGTTGATGGGGCTTCGTTATACCATACAGTACAAGAAAGGCATCAATAATGCAGCAGCCGATGCTCTTTCTCGTCGTCCACCTGATGCTGATATTCTGGCCATCTCTGCAGCAGTACCATCCTGGTTGGACAAGTTGGTTAGTGGCTACAATGATGATGAGGCAACTAAGAAGTTATGGACAGAATTGAGCATCTCTGGTACAAATGCTGATGGATTCGAGTTAGTAAATGGGGTTATCAAGAAACATGGCAAAGTGTGGGTTGGTGGAAATGAGTTGGCACAACAGCACATCCTCCAAGCGTTGCATAACAGCGGCATTGGCGGCCATTCTGGCACTCTAGCAACTTACCAGCGCATTAAGAAGCTGTTTGCCTGGCCACATCTGAAGACCACTGTACAAGAGTATGTCCAAAGTTGTGATGTCTGTCAACGTGCTAAAAGTGAGCACACAAAGCTTCCTGGCCTTCTGCAACCTCTGCCTGTTCCACCAGAAGCCTGGCACACCATCAGCCTCGATTTTGTGGAGGGCTTGCCGAAATCCAATGGACATGATGTGATCTTGGTAGTGGTGGACAAACTCACCAAATATGGCCACTTTATCCCTTTAAAGCATCCTTACACGGCATTGCAAGTTGCTCAGGTGATGGTGGATCATATCTATAAGCTGCATGGGATGCCTCAGTGCATCATTTCGGATCGCGACAAGATCTTCACAAGCAACGTCTGGCAGGAGCTCTTCCGTCTCACAGATACACAGTTGATGATGAGCTCGGCATATCACCCGCAAACTGATGGCCAGACAGAACGGTTGAATCAATGCCTTGAGAACTTCTGAGATGCACTGTGCATGCTTGCCCAACAAAATGGTTTCGCTGGCTAGCTCTAGCAGAATTCTGGTACAACACTGCTTATCATTCTGCCATTGGTAAAGCTCCATTTGAAGCACTTTATGGCCATCCTCCCCGCCATTTTGGCATATCGGCGACTGCTGCTTGCTCCGTCCCCGATTTGGACTTCTGGCTGCAAGAACGTCAGGTCATGATGGCCCTGATGCGTCAACACCTCATTCGTGCTCAGGAACGCATGAAGAAGCAAGCTGACAAGCATAGGCAAGAAAGATCATTTGAGGTGGGCGACTTGGTCTTCCTGAAGCTCCAACCGTATGTCCAAACATCTCTGGGCCCTCGCAGCAGCCAGAAATTGGCGTTTAAGTTCTTTGGACCATACAAGATCTTGGCAAAGATTGGTGCAGTCGCCTACAGGCTTGATCTGCCACCAACAAGCAAAATTCACAACGTGGTGCACGTGTCCCAGCTCAAACGTCATCTTCCGTCTAAGCAAGCAGTGAGTGATGATGTTGCTTGCTCTTCCTTGATGACTTTGCTGTGCTGCAGCCGTTGGAAGTTCTGGCTCGTCGCAAGATGCAGCGTGGAGGGGCGTCTGTCGCCAGGGTGCTGCTGCGTTGGCGTGGTCTTCCTCCGTCCTGCATCACCTGGGAAGATGAAGCTGCTTTGAAGCAGAAGTTTCCGCTGGCGCTGGCTTGGGGTCAAGCCAGCTTTCAAGGGGAAGGGAATGTCACGACCCCAGCATCGTCACCAAGCCCAAGGCCCAAGAAGAGCCCAGCCCAGGCGAAGCCCAAAGCGACGAGTGCAGCGTCGTCTACCTAAGCACGAGACCTCCGTCTGTGGAGGGTGAACAAGATAGAATCATGTTCCATTAGCTACCTGTAGCATCGAATCCGGGAGATCCTTGTATCGAATCCTGTCACAGTTCCTCTGTAATCGAGTATAGCCCTAGCAGGGGCATAACAAACACATGCAGACTCTACTCCATCGTCGATGGTTTAGCTCGAGACAAGAGGACCGTTTCCTGCGCTGCGATCGGTGTGGAGTACATAGTCACAGCGTGGATGCAATCCAGTGAAGCTGCAGCCTGCAGGGCGTCGCGAGGCTACGAACACAACACACAGGAATCTCGGAACCCTCCCGTGAAGAGCTTCATGGCGTTTCAGGAGATCGGTAAAAGGTTTCGCGATGAGCGGGCCGGGAACAGCACGTTGTTGGTGCGTTCCGTACTTCCCGTGGCGACGCTGCCACCACAAGATCGATCGACGTGGCTTGTACAGTTGTACTGTCTCACTCCCATCGGTGGCGCTGGAGGTATGCTCGCATGTGCTCACGTGCCTAGGCCAAGTGGAGCCGGTTCAGCCAAGCATTGGCATCTCCTAGCTAGGCGGATCATGCATCCTGCTGCTGCTTCTTGGGACAACATCCAGCCGCGACACTGCCCAGAGAACATGGTAAGCTAGCAGGCCTAGCATCATGCGCACCGTGCAATGAGTTCTCTACCGATGCCTGTGGTTGGTGCAGGTGGATTCAAAGACACGAACGTGATGCATGGAAGATGTCATTAACAGTTTAAAAAGTTACAAAACGAACCCTTGAAGACAAGAAAGTCATATCTGTCTTCAACCTTCTTTCTCCTCCCAATTGTTCTCTCAGGCCATCTCCTGCTCCGCCACCGAACTCCATGTTTTTTGGGCATATATTCTAGATATAAAAATATATATATGACATGTGGGCCTACAGCATCAACGACAGTAGCATTATCCCTGGGATTATCGTAATCCTGCTGCACCAAACTGCTAGAGGGTTAAAATAGACCTTCACAACTTTGAAATTCAAATTTCAGGGTTCAATTTACATTTCATCTACAAGTTTAATGTTTGTTTGTTTTACTTTTCCCTAAATAGTTGAAAACATGTGTCATTATTTCAGGTACCCTCTCTTGTTGTTTCTAGTGCTAACACTACAGGTGAATAGGTGGCAGCGAAACGGGTGATCCGGTGATGTAACAACTTTACCAGGTTACTGAACCAAGAGACAAAGTTTATTTTTCCCAAAAGGGAAGTATAACCACGACACGACCTCTGCATCAAGGAGGTATAGATTAAGGAAACACGCTTGCACTTGCGAGACACGTGGTTGAAACCACGGTGGTTGCTTGCAGTTTCATCAAAAGGTTGTGGAATCATCCGTACGATCTAAAAATAACACTCTAAACAAAGGCATGATCTTTCTCGCTCTCTTTATTTTTTGAAAAAAAAGGGAGGCAAAAGATCGTGTCCAATGTACTCCATTTCTTAGACTTTCCGACCAAGAGCGCACGATCAATCTCAGTGATTCTATCTAAATAAACATCGCAGTTCATAATATTTCTGTACGAATGGTTCCTACTGTGAGACGCATCCAGACTCCAGAGTTTGCAAAGAAAAGAGACAGCCGGACAGCATCAGACCTACCGAAACGGCCAAACCTGCACAACCCTCGTTTCATAAATTAAAGGTGGTTGTAGTTCCGTCATTTGGGATACTCTCAAAATAATGTGGCTCCATTATCATTTGGTAGTGACGCAAACACATGGAAGATGACTCGATGGGATAAAGAAAAATAACCATGTTAGGGTAACAAGATCAGACTGAAAATTAAGAAACATGAGTTCAAACAATTTCTGTGCCTATTTTCTCACTTGTTTCATAATATTTGGGACTTGCAGAGATGGTAATAGGAAAAGCTACTTGAGCCAACTTTGCTTGAACTTGCCTGTGGAAGTTTGCAGCAACGTCGAGGATTGAAACGGATCGTGCTCGTGCGTCAATAAGGCTCAACGGAGGTGACTACCCTATGTTCCAGTATGAAATAAAATCGTTATACACGATACGACTTACGAAGACTCCGATAATACTCCAGAGTCTAGAGTACGTCTAATTGAGTGATCCTGTGGCCTCGTTTCTCAAAAAGAGCAACAAGAAATCAAACCAGAGAGAACAGATGTAAAAGGTTGAGAAAGCAAATGCTACCATTACATGATCAATATGAGAATATCTAATAGCTCAACAGCGGCGAATACCAAAGGAGGTGTAGGGTATTGCGTCCATTTCTTTTGACACTGACTGCTCGTCAAAATGGTTCACAAACAATCAGATCATACAAGAGCACAATATGGGAGGGGTAGAACGCAAAGGATCATAATACAGGCCAGATATTATGATCATAGAACGCAAACCATGATAAGCATGTGGTCCGCAAAGGAACAACTGATACAGAGACTGATAAACTAAGAATTCATGTAGGTGGCATTTTTAGTGTACTATATCTTCATAAGATTATGAATACACATTACAACCGTCTCAGTTCTACATGTAACATTGATAAGCCAGGCATAGATTTGCTAATATCAAATAGTGATGGACAAATAAATAATGGAATCTCATCCCAAAGATGGCTATAGAAAGATTAACAATATTTACCTGTCAATATGCTTTTATTTAACTTCTTTGAAAGGAATGATAGAAGTCAACAAACCATCAATGTATGGTTAAGTTCAAATTTTTCGATGGCATATGCAAACCTAGAGTAAATGGTGCTATGTTTTCTTTCCTTATGCTCATGCCAGAAGCAAGGTAACTATCACAGCAGTTTGTAATTAATAGGTCGCCAAAGCATAAGCTCATGAAATGGATCCGATAAACAGCCCAAAGAAATGATTTAGCCATTGTTCTACTACTGTCACGTTAATTGCAGCATAAATATCAATAATTCAGTTTGCACCGTAGGCCTTCCACTGGCAAAAGCAGCTACGATTGAATGCAAAAAGAAGACATGATTCCCTTGAGATGCTACACGCAAGGCAACAATATCCAGCAATGTGAAGAGGAGGCTATCCTATTGGGGGAGACAAATACATGTAACCACTAAAACAAGGAGGCTAGAGACTACAAGTATTTACTTAAGAACCTTTATGAAATCGCAACCCTTAGTGGCCTCATTCAATAGTCCTTCATATGTCAGCTTTAGATCAAAAGTGATTTTCTGGAAAACTTGACATAATGCCGTCACATCTTGCATTGCTCTATGAGTAGGCTTTTCTACAGAGTAGCGTTTGCTGAGCGACTCCAAATTCATTTGATGTATGTTTTCTGCAAAACAACAGTGGTAAAGGTTACTTCTGTTGTAGATTGACCAAGCTATACAATATACAGGTAACTAACAGAGAGTGCAAAAATAATATGGACATATGAAAAAAGTAACAAATATTAGCCACTTCATAAAAAATGGTCCTTGCATTCATAGAACCAACAGGCACCAAGACCTTCTATATGAGGACAAACATGTGAAATTGAGTTGCACTACAAACATCATGCAGTAGAAGAAAGATCTACCTAAACAAGGATCTACTTAGAAAAAAGATCTATCAAAACAAACAACATGCAGGATTCTCAAAACTGATAAGCAGAAAACCAGCCTTGCAAGCAAAAGTGCTATACTCATATACTCAAACCGTGAAGATATGAAGTTGTTTTAAACCCAAGGGCTCTGTACCAAAGAGGATGTACCTTTTGATTCTGGAAGCTTCGGCAACTTCTTTGCCAAACGAACACTGTCAACAAACAGCCAGTCTTCAGGCATCTGTGCTGAACAGCGACCAAACTCTTGGGCAAGGAAATGGGCATCAAATTTTGCATTATGAGCAACCCATATCACTGGTTTTCCAGGAGTTTGGCGGCTTTGGACATATGCCAGTAGTAATGGAAGTACATCCCTGAACCTACATTATGCAGATTATGACCAGGTTTGTGATGCGTGTGAAGGGATCAGGAATAACACAAATGCCATTGGAAGAGAAACATACCTCGGGACATCAGTTCTGCGAACCAAACCGGTGCTAATTTTAGTGAGACCTGCAACAAAATTGGGAACAACCCTCTCAGGATTAATTAGAGTTTCAAATGTGCTATTCTTTCCTCCAGAAAGATCACGGAGTGCAAGCTCCATGATTCTATCATACTTGTAGGAGCCACCGGTAGTTTCAGTATCGAAGATAAGAACAGTCCCAGGTTGCTGACGTTCAGAAGTCTGCTGACACTTCAATGGCTGAACTCCGGAAACACATGAACCCAGACCAGCTCTGTGCAAACTAGCTGTCTCTTGAACCCTTGTGGAGAAATGACGCTTCTCATAGCTTCCTGGATCAAGCAACTTTCTAGATGACAATCCAGCATGCTGCACAAGCAACCTGGCAGGACAACTACTCCATATGTTGTTCCTCAGTTGGTTGAAGCGAAGAAGCAACGCCATTTTTGTGCCGGAACTGCTTAGATATCAACACACAAAGTGGAAGTCCTATGGCTCAGATGAACCACATCTAACGCCTGCATTTATCAACAAAACAACCATATATTAGAGTAGACAGCAAAGTGTCAGTGACTTGGTTCCACACTACATAAGTTTTTATAGCAGGAACATACCAAAGTAATCTTTCAATTCTGACCAGTCCTCTTTCAAAGCTGACCATGTTGTTTTATTGTTCAGAGGTCAACTATGGGTCCTGGAATCGCCATGTACTTGGGGAATTCCAGAACTACCTTTTAGTTTTCTAGGAAACATAACATCCATAGAAAAAGACTGTCTTTTTTTTTCCTTCTGAATACAAGATGCATCTGTCCTATCCATTCTATTCTTCTATGGTCAACTAATTTTTTTATGGGTTACGATCGACTCGTTGAACTGCTAGAAAGTACCAGCACCTGTCCACCTCAGGCCCCCAGCCTCCAAGAAAAAAGGACCATAGCCACGCACAAAGCCCAATCTAGATGGTGTTGTGCCTGGTGCGCGCTGGCACCGAGTCACACATGACACCCAAATCCGTGGAGGCAAGGTAGGTATTAAGCAACTTCGGAATTACCAAAAGCTCGTACCTCAAGAAGCAATGCACCGGGTGGAGGCAGCAGGGAGGGGATGAGGTAGAACGGTAACGGCGGGCCGGCGCGCGTGAGAGGTTGAGGAGATGCCGGGTGAGGCTTCGGCGGCGACGCTAAGCTGAGGCACGTCGGTCGGCAGCCCTAGGGAACGGCGGCGGTGGGCTGGCGGCGAGACACCTCAGAGCGGCGTGGGAGAGAGGAATGTATCGCCGGGGAAGAAGAAGAGGAGCGGCGCGGGATCCCATCCACTCGGTTTTCATATCCGACGGTTCGAGCCGATCGCTACAGTAGCAGTTGCCGCACGTCTTCTACTATCTGCTAACGGCCCACGAGGCCACGATCTATTCTCCAAACTTCTAAGGAAAAAGTATATTTTTTTCAACTTCTAACGCATCTAATGTTCAAATTTTTCTCAGGTTAGGGCACGTACAACGCAGGCGCTTAGCCAGCGACGCCAGGATTTTTCTCCCGATCAAATGACAGTTACGCTATTCGATCCCGGTCTATAGGCGTTTAATTGTAAGCGTCGACGCAACTATTGGCGCCAGGCGCTTCGCTAGAAATTGGCCCGCCGCACGAGAATCGGATCGAGTTGTTGGAGAGATAAGCGCCTGAAATTAAACGCATGCGTTGGAGCGCACCACTCATGCCTCCGACGATAGGATTAATTTCCTATTCTCTCTTCTTAAGCGCCTAGACAAGCGCTCATGATTGTACATGCCCTTAGAGCAAATTTCCAGTTTTTTTTCGCTGGGCAATTTCCAGCTTTTTAAAAGGGCTCAACTGACACATGTCACTTAAAAATAATCATACAATCTAATTTCACACAATCTAATGTGGCAATCTCGCCTTCTGAGGTGGCGGCTTTGGTGCGGGTTTTCGCCCACACACAAGACCCCTGGAGACTAGTTTTGTTGATTTGCATGTAAAGAAATGTTTTCCTTAGATCGAAATTTTGTACATAACACTCTATTTTATCTAACTGGATGACGGATACGACCATTTATACCTAAAAAAATAAAACAAGTTACATGCAGTGATATGTGGAAGTATTTGGTCAGAACGAAGGAGCTAAGTTTCTCTCGGGTTTTTTTTTTAATTTTGCACATATATTAAACTAACACAGAGTACATGATTACATCGATTATAAAAATAAACCTAAAATAGACTAGCAAATCTATGAGATCTTTAGGCCCTTTCTTTATCCATGACATAATCTTGTATTTTTCTGAAGACAACCGTAGAACAACGCCAAAACCACCAAACCACATACCTGTGAATACCACCGAAGGTTCTCTCTTTTCAATTATGAGCCGCAATGCCAAGTCTTTGTGCACACACGCAGCCACTAAATTAATCAAGCAATAGGATGGAGCATCACCACTGATATTTCAGGGACAAATAACCGAACCACGTTGTCGACGTCGTCGGGAGCGAGAGAACGAATCACCATTGCCAAAGACGTAGTAGCCAGGATAGATATTGTGAGGACAAACCTCCTCGCGGCAGCCATGAGAGATAATCCAAGATTGATCTGGCGAAGCAATATTTGAAGAACCATATCTAGACAGACTTAATCTTGCAAAGCCACCAGTGACGTCGGGAAGGATATCTCGTCATCGAACGAAGCGTGGGAGATCACTTATTGCAGATGATATCATCTCCATTAACAAAGAAGATGACGACCAAAACCAACTCTAACATTAAGGACCTTTGTATAGCACCGTGCGCAGGTCCAAGGTCCCCACCTCTCTTAGTGCCAGAACGGCAACTAGAGCAGGCGAGGACCCGTCGAATATTTGCGGCGGCGACGATGAAGCTGCAGATGACACGGCGCCGGCGAGGGTTGAAACCCTAGACCGTCGCCACGATCGCCGAAGATCGCCTTGCTCTCCCTCTTGCGTACGTACCGGTTCAAGGTTAGAACGAAGCTAGCGTATGAGTATGTATCCTGTGGAAGAGAAGAGAGTCATGTGAACTGGAATCTTTGGACATAAGTACATAATGTTTACGCATGGCAACTTGTAAGTAAACACCGACAAGTGAGATGCCTACCACACCAGGGACTTGTTTTTTAGACAAGGGACCTTTTTTTAGTCTAAAGAAAGGACATCTGCGACTTGATTTTCCCTGGTGGGCTTGGCCTCTTGGGCCTACCTGGGGGCCTGTTTTAGCGACTGTCAGCGCTCATTCGAAGAACGGAAAGCCACCGAGTTCCAAATTCTCAAAAACAAAAAAACTGAGTTCCAAACCGATTCCGAGTTCGCTCCGGCTTTGGGTTCGCGCGCTTGCTCCCAGACCCCAGTCCCCATCAAATTCCCACCCTTCTTCCTTTTCCAGCCACCGAAAATAGCACGCGACTCACAATCCAAGTCGAACTCCACTCCACGCGCGGATCGACATAGTCGACTCCGATCGCCCGCGCGCGTGGGCACCCGGCGGCAACTCAGCTCCCCTTTCGTCCGATCCATCAATGGAGAACGGTGCCCGGCCCGCCGCCGGAGGGCACTGGCTCGCGGCGGCACCTCCTGACTTTCGCGCCCGAGTGGTCGGGAACATGTACGTATGATCGGTACCTCGTGCTTTTTGCACGTCCCGTTGCTATGCTTCCCCAAAACTTGATCCCTAATTTGTTTGTAGTAGAGACTGATGGATTAATTGGCAAGATGGTTTGTAGCCTAGGGTTAATTTGTTGTGGGATGATTGTCACGTCGGTCCGTTTTGGTACTATTTGAAATTTGATTTTTCTTGGTCTCCCGCAACAATGATCCGATCCATGAGCAAATATTTTTATTTTTATTGAACGGGCTCTCCACCCCCGATTTCATTTCAAGAACGAAACCCATAATAATTGTTTCAGGTTTGTTGCATTCTCCAGACCCCGTCCCTTTCCAGCCCAAAAACTGCCAGCTACTTGAACGAATTTACAGAGCATCACTCTTACAACGCCTAGGTCCAAACACCAACTAGCTTCAGAAACTATAAGAACAGAAAACCAAAACTAGAAAAACCTACAGAGACCACCACTGTTCTACTGGAATCTTCTCACCCATGTCAAGGTATATATCTTTGCGATCCATGCGCAATTGATGTGCTTCAGTGAGTCCAGCCAAACCAATAGATTATTGTTTTGGTTAATCGATTGATCTCATGCATTGTACGTTTGCTTAATAGGTGTTCCACGAGCAGGATATAGACCGATTCGTATACTGCAGGGTGTAGATTCTCGTGAAGATTTTATATCAACATGTTTGCTGTGATACTAGTATCCTCTAGCAGCCCTCTCTGACTTTTCGTCTTGTCTCTTTGTGCTTCAGAAAGAAGATTTTGGCCAAATCGCCCAAGGGCATCAGCTCCATGATCGTGCTTCCGAATATGAGGCCAAGGTATTCAGCCGTTCCCACAACGCCCAAGATTACCTCAGGGAAATAAGCAAAAAGATGTTGAGTCTTCAGCAAAAATGGCTACCGGCAGAGCAGGCCGCTTCAGAGTTTCAGCAGCAGGCGCAACTAGGACTACACCAAATGCGGCCTGTCGATGCAGTTCAGGCTACACATCAGGTGCAAAGCATGCATACCAGGGTTAATCAAGCACAGCCAGGAAAACTTGCCCCAGCGGCACCGGTTATCCAGCTCCATCCTTGTCATCCGACAGTAGCAACTCAGGTTCAGACTTTGTGTACGGTCACTACACAGAAGCCACAGCCGAGGATGAACCAGCAAGAAATGAGGGTGGACCAACGACAGCAGAGTTACCAAACAAACAATGGACAGCACGCAACTGCCGCCATCATGCAGACTAGGCAGCATGGGGTACAGAACCAGCAGCTTGGGAGCCCTCACCCAGCCGGTGAAGTGGACTGGAGGGAGCACATGTTTCAGAAAATCACGTCCCTCAAGGATGCTCACTTGTCGGAGCTCGTGGAATTCGGCCGAGCACTGCAAGCACATCTCCTTCGCATCAAAGCAAACGGGCAGCTCGAGTCACTACCTGAAGATCAAGCACGTCAATGCAGATCCATACACAGTACCCTTGGAAGAATCAAATCAGTGATGAGCTTTCTACGGATTCAAAAAACCAACATACCCGAGGCCGCCAAGGATCAGCTGGACGTGTGTCAAACCGCCATACATGATCTGCTGCGTTCTTACAGGGAACTAAAAGCACATAACACTGCGAAGAAGAACACCGGACGTCAGTCGCAGAACTGTCCCGAGCCACCTCGGGCTATAAACATGAGCGGTACCACGGATGATAGCGAGCAGAATCGTCATGAGCAACATGCAACTGAGGCCTTGTTGCAGTCTTCAGAAAACATGCCCTCTGGCACTCCACTCACTCAGCAACAAAAGCACAGCGACCACCACTTCGAAGGTGAAGCAGAGGATAACTCGGTAGGCGATGAAGCTGAGTCACCGGTGGCCGTCAATCTTCCTGGAGACAAGGAACCAACATGCAGCCAGGAAATGCAGCAAAGGCATCCAGAAGATGAAGCGGTTCCCAAGTCGACAGAGAGTGTTGAACCTGCTGGAACTTCGCCGGCTCAGCACCAACAAACTCACAGCGCCACTCCGTGCGCATCGAAACAGAGGAAGGCTCCGTGCGAGCTGAAGCTGAAAGACCGGTCAGCATGGAGGCCCTGATCAAGCGCGGAGTTGACGCAGCGAGGTCTTTGTCCCCGACGGCGCTTCGCAGCCTAGCTAGTGATATGGGGTTGAACTTGAAGCGTGCTTTCCGCCACATGACGACGTCGAACACCATGGATGGCAGCAGCTGCGTGTGGTTTGGTGATGAATCCAACGGGGCGAGCTGCTACAAGAGGCAGAAAACGCACAATGATGCTCTGCTCGACGAGATCAGAGCCACGTACAACATGCTAGTCGAGACCGAGATCAGGATCAGTCAAGACGACACAGGAGGGGCGGGCGGTACCGTGATCGAGCTCTCCTACAACGCCGTGTCGCTCACACCAAACCTCAAGGCAGCTATCTCCCGTCTGCGGTATCGACAAAGCTGCTTGTGCCCGCTGATTACCCCCAGAGCTCTCCGGTGATTCTCGGTGTCGAAGAACAGAGGAAGAGTGTTCAGAGGGTGGTGGACATGGCATTTCGACGTGCCCTCGGCCTACTCCCAGAGCCCAGGTCGATCGAGGGGATGGCCAAGGCGTGGGACTCCATTGTGCGGAGGGCCATCTTGCGGTTTGCTCATCAGTTCGGCGGAGGAACGTTCAGCACAAGGTACGGCGGATGGGAGAGCTGCATCCCGGTCTGAAAAGGGAAACACTATATGTGCTCCTACATGGAATCAAAACATCATGTACATGTTGGAGAATGAGCAACTGACATTCACAGGGCCAAAGGCTATTACATGTACATGTGACTAATATGCAGGAAATGTTGGATATATGCCCAAAAGGCAATGATATTTATACATATGTATATCTGATTCATACATTATTGATTCGTATTTTCTATGCTATAACTGCAGTGATTTCTAAATGCGTGATTTAGGAAAATCTCACCTGCACGTGTAGAGAATATGAATACGTAAAATGTACCCTAGTTCTTTTACGGACTAATTCTTGAATGCTAGATGACGCGGCTTTTCTAGTCATGGACATAGAGTTTATGTCAGCATCAAGGATGGCATATTATTAGACAATAATATGGCTGGATCACCCAAGTGTTGGTATGCTAAGAGATTCCGTTAAACACTTCCGATTCGGTCCTTCTCCCCTAAACACATCAACGTCCGAGATTGCACGATACCCCTTCACCATAAACGTATAAACTGCAAACTGGCTCGAGACTGCAGAATAGGCTCGGCTCGAACTGGAGACTTGGCGAGCCCAGCCGGTGAAAAAAGACAGCAAATATGTGGCCATGAGACTTGAACCTGGGTCTCCAGTACGCAACGCAGGGAACACAATCACTGAACCAGCTTTGTCTTACGATATGTAACACATTTTCTTTCTAATAATTTAACTATCTACGCTGCTAAGGAAATGCATCGAGCTGAACCTACCTGATCCTACCGAACACGTACGCAGTGGCGGACCTACGGCTCCGTTGCACTTGATTGCCAACAGCTAGTTACTCCCTCCGTTCCAAATTAGATGACTTTCATTTGTTCATATGAGAATGTATCTAGACATGTTACATGTATAGGTACATCCGCATGTGGATGAATGAAAAGTCATCTAATTTAGAACGGAGGGAGTAGTTTTGATCTGGTTTTGGCCTTTCCAGTTTCCATGCAGGCAGCTTTAGGACATGCACGTTTAGGCCATGCATGCATGCATGCGCTTGTAGGTAATCAATTTTCAGGCCAATGCCCATAATCAACTTGGGTAGTAGGCCTAGTTAATTACATAGCTATTAATCGGCTATTAGCCCATAAGTTAGGATACTACTTGGCAGCTGGTGCACATATATACCTCATGTATATTGTGAATACATTTGTATAAAATATCGTCAACAAGTAGAGTTGCCACTACTATATTCAGATGCATTCTTTCCAACTGAATCAAAACGCTCGATATACTTTTAATCGGTCATAAAAATCCAAAAAAACTTAAAAGTGGCCTAACCGTGTAAATTGCAAAAACCACCACAACTGGGGCAATGATAACAACCATGTAGAAAAAACCCACCACAAATCGCATGAAATCGTAGGTGTTTAACACATTTGCCCAAATTGTGGTTCTTTTTTTGTTGCAGTTCTCTTGCCTCAACCAAAAGAAACCAAGAGAGTTGAGCAAAAGATGGCCCAAATAAGAAATGTCGAAAATATGTTATTTCAAATCTTCTCCGGTAAAATACGTTACGTTATTCCAAACCAGAGTAACTGAAGGAATTATAATAATAATAAAATATCGAAAGTCATCCTTTTTTGTGCGGCATACCCTTTACTAAAATCCTAGGTCCGCCACATCACGGACGACACTAGCTTTGCAAACAAGAATTTCATTGTTCTTTCCCTCAGTAATCATTGAAATTGAGCACCAAATTATTTAAAATTAATTCTAAGAAATTAACAACATGAAATTGAAATATAGATGAACCAATTTTTTATGAAAAACTTGATAATTATAGCAAGTAATTTCTTCGACCTGCTCGAAATGACCCATTATTTTTCCCTATTATAGTATGACCAAATTAGGCATACTTAACAAGTAGTTTTGTTTTTTTGACAAGTCCAACATATTATTAATTTTTCGCTCAACTAATGTGCCAAAAAAGGGCATTCTCACACGTGCAGCGACATGTGGACACACATGCAACACTCATAGACATCTAGTTTTATATCTACCACCTTTGGGACATGTGGACCCACATGCAACACTCCTAGCTATGTTGCATGTTGTGAGAACCACATTAATTATAGTTCTAGGTTAATCTGTCTAGGGCTGGGTCCAGATGTCTAGTAGGTAATATAGGTATGTATCTACCACCTTTGGCACGGGTGGACCCGAATATAGCACCCCTATCCATCTTGACCAAGCATATTCTGAACATGTGGACCTACATGCAACACTCATAGCCATCTAGTTGTATATCTACCACCTTTGGGACATGTGGACCCACACGCAACACTCCTATCTCTTTTGCATTTTGTGGGACCCACATTATAGTTCTAGGTCAATCTGTCTAGGGCATGTGTATGTGGGTCCAGATGTCTAGTAAGTCATATAGGTATGTATCTACCACCTTCGGGAAAGGTGGACCCAAATACATCACCCCTATCCATTTTGATCTAGCACATCCGGGACATTTGGACCCACATGCAACACTCATAGTAGCCATCTAGTTGTATATCTACCACCTTTGGGTCATGTGGACCCACAAGTAACACTCCTAATTTTGTTGCATGTTGTGCAACCTACATGATAGTTCTAGGTCAATCTGTCTAGTTAGGATTGGTGCATGTGGGTCCATATGTCTAGTAGGTCATATAGGTATGTGTCTACCAATCCTGGTACATGTGGACCCCATGCAAAACCCCTAACCGTTTTGACCTAGCACATCCGGTACATTTGGACCCACATCTAACACTCATATCAATCTAGTTGTATATCTACCACCTTTGAGACATGTGTACCCACATGCAACACTCCTAGTTATGTTACCTGTTGTGGGATACCCACATGATTCTTATAGGTCAAATTGTCTAGGGCTGGTGCATGTGGGTCCACATGTCTAGTAGGTCATATAGGTATGTATCTATCATCTTTGGGACATGTGGACCCACATGCAACACCTCTAGCCATCTTGAGCTAGCACGTACATCTAGCACATGTGGACCCACATGTAACACTCACAGCCATCTAGTCGTATATCTACCACCGAGACATGTGGACCCACATGCAAACCCCTAGCAATTTTGACCTAGCACATCCGGAACATGTGGACCCACATCTAACACTTATAGCAATCTAGTTGTATATCTACCACCTTTGGGACATGTGGACCCACACGCAACCCTAGATCGTTTACATGTTGTGGGACCCACATGATAGTTCTTGGTCATGTGTGTCCAGATTTCTAGTAGGTCATATAGATATGTATCTACCACATTTGGTATATGAGGATCTACATGCAAAACTCCTAGCCATTTTGACCTAGCACATCTGGGACATGTGGACCCACGTGCAACACTCATATCCATCTAGTTTTATATAACCACCTTTGGGACATGTTGACCCACATGCAACACTCCTAGGTATGTTGCATGTTGTGGGACCCACATTATAGTTCTAGGTCAATATTTCTAGGGCTGGTGTATGTGGGTCCAGATATCTAGTAGGTCATATAGGTATGTATCTACCACCTTTGGGAAAGGTGGACCAAAACACATCTCCCCTATCCATTTTGATCTAGCACATACGGGACATGTGGACCCATATGCAACACTCATAGTAGCCATCTAGTTGTATATCTACCACCTTTGGGTCATGTGGACCCACAAGCAAAACTTCTAATTTTGTTGCATGTTGTGTAACCCACATGATAGTTCTAGGTCAAACTGTCTAGTTAGGACTGGTGCAGGTGGGTCCATATGTCTAGTTGGTCATATAGGTATGTGTCTACCAACTCTGGTACATGTGGACCCACATACAAAACCCCTAGCCATTTTGACCTAGCTAGCACATCTGAGACATGTGGACCCACATGCAACATTCATAGCCATCTAGTTGTATATCTACCATCTTTTGTTCATGTGGACCCACACGCAACACTACTATCTCTTTTGCATGTTGTGGGACCCACATGATAGTTCTATCAAACTGTCTAGGACTGGTGCATGTGGGTCCAGATTTCTAGTAGGTCATATAGGTATGTATCTACCACATTTGGGGCATATGGACCCATATGCAAAAGCCCTATCAATATTGACCTAGCACATATGGGACACATGAACCCACATGCAACACATATCTAACACCTTTAGACATGTGCAACATAGTTAGGAGTGTTGCATGTTGTGCAACCCACATGATAGTTTTTAGGTCAATCTGTCTAGATAGGGCTGGTGCATGTGGGTCCATATGTGTAGTAGGTCATATAGATATGTGTCTACCAACTCTGGTACATGTGGACCCAATGCAAAACCCCTAGCCATTTTGACCTAGCACATTCGGTACATGTGGACCCACATCTAGTACTCATAGCAATCTAGTTGTATATCTACCACCTTTGGGGCATGTGTACCCAACACTCCCAGTTATGTTGCATGTTGTGGGAGACCCACATGATAGTTCTAGATCAAGCTGTCTAGGGCTGGTGCATATGGGTCCAGATGTCTAGTAGGTCATATGGGTATGTATCTACCACCTTTAGGAGATGTGGACCCACATGCAACACCCCTAGACATGTGGAAAATATAATGGGTTATTTCGAGCAGGTCGAGAAAATCACTTGTTCACAAATGGACCCGTTCGGTCTATGTTTGGGACCCATTTCTAACCAAGAGATTTTTCGAATTTCGCGAGATGACCCTAGTTTTTTCTCCAGGCTAGCTAGACCAAATTATGAATGAATGGAATGTTATTTTGCATTTTGGCAATAGTTTCATACTTTTTAAAATTTTCAATAAAAAATGCTGCGAATAATGGCAAACTGATAGTTATGTGAAATTATAAAATGTTTTCAAAAATTCTGACAAAAACCAGTGATGAACATATATAAATTGTCTACACGCGTGCCAAGTTTCATCGTTAAATGAGATTTGTACTGCTCGCTACAAAAAAGACCAAATCATTGATCTAAAAAAACATATTTTGAAATCTCATTTTGACCACTGATTTTGTCTTTTTTGCAGAGCAATACGAATTTTATTTCACAATGAAAATTGGCACGCATGTAGAATATTTGTATATGTTCATCACTGATTATTTTCAGAATTTTTGAAAAAAATTACTATTTTTTCAAGTTTTTTATTCAGGCACGAGCAGGTGAGGCAATCTGAATTTCTAGTGAAAGAACGATGGAATCGTGTTTGTATAGCTAGTGTCGTACTTGGGTTATGTACGCTCAGGTAGGCCAGCTGGATGTGCTTACTTAGCAACGTATAGATTATTAAATATTAATACTAAAATGTGTATTATAGCACATATACAAAGCTAGTACAGTGGTCGTGCTCCTTGCGCTGCGCCTGGGAGACCTGGGTTCAAGTCGCTGTGCCCACATATTTGCTGCCCTTTTTCACTGGCTCGGGGCTCACAAGGTCCGGCTGAATATTTGGCAGGCTCGGCTCGAGCCGTACGGAAGGCGCCGTATTATATGTTTATGGCAGGGGAAGGCGACGGACCGAAGCGGAGCTCTCCGTTAAATAGTCTTTTTGTCCTTAGCTTTATCACAGAAAGGTTGTTGTATAACATGTCCTTGTAACCATGAGGTTATTGGGGTCATGCATACTGGAGGAGTTGCTTTGGTGCTGTCAACCGTCACGGCCGTAACAGGGTGACCATAAAGGCAGTTGCTGGGTGGCTTCGAAGGCGTGTGTGTATCCTGATGTTCTGAGATGGGAAATTACTCCCCTAGGTTAAGAGTGATACGTCCAGGGCCCACTCGGTATTATAACGGTATCCAATATGTTCTGCAGACAATGCATGGTGAAGTTGCACCGTGTGGGATATCATAATACGGCAACGAGTAAAGGAACTTACCGGTAACGAGATAGACAAAGATAAAGTGAACCAACCCTTGATTGATTCATGGTATCATCACGGATCTATATCTCGGGTGAAGTTCAGTATCGTGAGTTATGGGATTGATACATGATAATCAACAGGTTCAACAGTAGAGTTATTCACATAACGATAGCAGCTACACAGGACGTCCTTGGAACTGTCACTGGCCGGTGATTGGTTGATACCCAACCAATTATAGCTACCCGTTATCGAACCTGTAGGGTGGACACACTTAAACTAGGATTGATTAGTTGTGTTATATGGTTGGTCTGGAACATGGAGACAGTATCACCGGCATGGTGCTTGCGTGATAGACATACCTTGTCAAGAGAGAAAGTTTGTGACAGAAGTTACTATCACAGTCGGATTTATTCCAGAGGGTTTATAAGAGAGGAAATATTTGTCCGGAGTATTTTGTCGGCGGACACTGGGTGTCCCGGATCATATGAAAGGAGTTTCATATGATAGGTAATTAATTCGGTGAATATTCTGTAAAAGGAAATATCTAAGAATTAATTAGACAAAGTATTATTTAATTATATGTTAATTAAATATTGATTTATTTAATTAATAATATAATTACTCAACATCAGAATGTGGACAGGATGTGATATATCTGGACGAGTGACAACTAGATAGACAAGGCTCCCAACAAGATGGCGATCGCGTGTGGGGTCTGTGAGTGGATCACCATCAGTAGCACGAAGCTAAACATTGAGCTCCATAGGAGCCTCAGCAGTGCGCTCATCACCAAGAGCGGCGCGAGCAAGAAGATCCTAAATGTATTTTCCTTGGGAGATGTAGAAGCCATCAGAGGTTGAAGAAACCTCGATCCCGAGAAAATAGCGTAGTGGGCCAAGATCAGACATCAGGAAATGCTCACGAAGACGGGCCTTAACGAAGGCAATGTACTTAGAATCGTCGCCAGTAATGCTCATGTCATCAACATATAAGAGGAGAAGCGTCCGACCACGAGGTGAAGTGTGGACAAACAACGCAGGGTCATGTTCGGTAGGCGATAAACCAGCAGCAATCACCACAGAGGCGAAACGCTTAAACCACGCGCGAGGGGCTTGTTTAAGGCCATAGAGGGAGCGCCGAAGACGGTAGACCATACCATCAGGAACAGAGTACCCCAGTGGTGGCTGCATGTAAACCTCCTCACGCAACTCACCATTGAGAAAAGCATTCTGGACATCAAGCTGAGACATAGACCAGTGACGAACAGAAGCCACAACGAGAAGAGTGCAAATAGTGGTCATGTGGGCTACATGAGCAAACGTCTCATCATAATCACGTCCCTGCTCCTGCTGAAAGCCACGAGCTACAAGACGAGCTTTGTAACGCTCAAGAGAACCATCAGAGCGAGTCTTAATCTTATAGACCCACTTGCATGTGATGGGACGAACACCAGGAGGAGGCGAAACCAGATCCCACGTGCCAGTGCGCTCAAGGGCAGCTATTTCCTCAGCCATCGCAAGTTGCCATTCAGACTGAGCCATGGCATCCCGATAGGAAGTGGGCTCAGCAATAGCAGAAAGACCATACTGGGAAGGAGAGTAGCGATCAGGAGACCGTAATGAAGGCCGGGCACGAAGGTTATGAACCGGTGTAGGCGGGGAAGAAGTCACGCCGGAAGTGGAAGGCTCATCGGAAGGATCATCGACGGCATGAGAGCGACGAGTATAGTGGAGAGGAAAAGGAGAAAGAGGAGGACGCACTGGAGCGGTTGGGGACGAAGGAGGAGGAGAGGAGGGTGGCGTCGGTGGTGTATCAGGAACACGAGGACTCACTAGGGGTGGAGGTGGAGGAGGAGGAACATGATGCATAGAAGGAGATGTGTCGGGAAGGATAAGAAAGGAGATATCCTCAACTGAAAAGGTCGAGGAGCTAGGACGCGGGAAGTATGAACGAGACTCATCAAAAGTCACATCACGCGAAATACGCAACCGACGACCAACAGGATCCCAACACCGGTAACCCTTGTGCTCGTCACTGTATCCAAGGAAGACACACTCGACCGACTGAGCAGTCAGTTTGGTGCGTTCTCGTGGAGCAAGAAGAACATAGCACACACACCCAAACATACGAAGAGCGGCGTAGCCAGTAGAACGACCGGAGAGACGCTCCATAGGGATACCACCCTGCAAGGCAGCGAAAGGCTGGATGTTGATAAGATAGGTGCATGCGGAAACAACCTCAACCCAAAAGTGGGGAGGAAGAGAGGCAGCGATCATCATCGCACGAGCCGTCTCAAGGAGGTGGCGATGCTTGCGCTCAGCAACGCCATTCTGAGCATGTGCACGAGGACAGGAGAACTGGGCAAGGGTACCCTGCTCAGCAAGAAAACCACGCAACATCTGGGAGATGTACTCACCAGCCGAGTCAGCACGAAAAACACGAATGGGCGTGGAAAATTGCGTGTGAACCATAGCAGCAAATCGCTTGTATATATGGAGAACCTCGCTCGAGATTTCATAAAATAGAGCCAAGTGTAGCGAGAGAAATCATCAATGAATAGAACATAGTAGCGATGGCCCCCTTTTGAGTCGAAGGGAGCAGGACCCCATACATTAGAATGAACTAAGTCGAAGGGACGATGGGATACTGACTCGCTATTAGGATAAGGTAATTGAGTTTGTTGCCAAGTCTACAACCATTACAATGTAAAGAAACATCGCCAGAGACAGACCCTACAACACCTTGACGCACTAATGAAGACAAGCGAGAGCCACATATATGACCAAGTCGATGATGCCACTGTTGGAAGGACGCAAAAGAGGAGGCAACAAAGCATGTGAACTAACGGGTGTGGTAGCAGCGGAAGGAAACGAAGCCAGTCAACCTCCCAAAGGCCCTGAGCATCACGGCGCCGAGGGCCAGCTCCAACTAGAGCCTGGGTGCGACGGTCCTGAACAGAGCAAGAGTCGGTATCAAGAATGACACGACAACCAGAATCAGTAAGTTGAGCAGCGGAGAAAAGATTCATAGTAAGACGGGGAACATGAGAAACACTAGGAACAGAGAAAGACGGGGTAGAAAGAGTGCCACGACTAGCAACAGGAAGAGGTGTGCCGTCAGTAGTGAGAACATTGACAGGATAATCAAGAGGTCGAATAGAAGAAAGAGCAGAAGAATCAGAAGACATGTGTCTGACTGTGTAGGTGACGGCGACGAAGCAGCAGTAGTGGAAGCAGTCAGCGAGGCAACGGTCCTGTCGAGGAAGAGCCGAGGAAGCCAGCAGACGCTTGAGTCGCACAATGTCCAGATCAGTGAGTGACGAGGTCGGTGCAGGCGTACGACCCACTATAGAGGAGCGACCCAAGTCACGCTCCTTATTGAAACAAGTGGACTCTAGGTGACCCGGCTTCTTGCAGTAGTCACATAACATGCGAGGCCGACCTGCTCCGCAGTGCGCCCGCCCACCCCCCGCGAAGGAGTGGTAGGAGCGGTGGAGTAGACGACACAGGAGCTCGGGCAGCAAGCACAGTGGGAACCACAAGCAAACCATCAGAACGAAGTCGTGTTTCCTCAGCTCGAAGCTCTGCAAGCACCTCTGATATAGGAACACGACCACGAGCAAGCAGGTGCGCATGTCGAGGCTCAAACTCAACACGAAGGCGAGACCGGAACTCATGGACACACTGAAACTCTAAATCTAACCTTACTGTCTGGCAGCAGCGGCAAGTACCACAAACAACAGTCTCAAGGAGTCAAGCTGACGCCATATGGTAGAGCTCTGTGTGTAGAACTCATCAACAACAACAGTGGAGTCTCCCTGCTGAAGCTCATGCTCCTGACGAACCACAGACAGATACAGGGCATCACCAGAGGGCTGATAGCGCTGACAAAGATAAGTCCACATCACAGCAGCAGTGCCCAAACCCATAAACTCAGAAGCAAACTGAGGCAGGACACTAGCCGTGAGAACAGCAGCAGCACGAGCATCATCATTGCACCACTGAGTATAAGCAGACAGATCATCACGGTAGATGGAAAGAGCATCGGAATAATCTGATACTGCTGATCATATGCTTCAACTGCACGATCATCAACTTCCTTAGCTGCATCCCTGGCAGCCTGAGAAGCATCGGCGGGAAGAACAGATGGCACCGGTGGAGAAGGCACCACAGGAGCAACGGGGCACAGGGGACAAGAGACCTCGCCAGAGAGAACGCCCCAAAGCAAGAGGCCGCACATATGAATACGCATAAAGCCCACAAACTCTGCATAATTGGTGCCCGCAAAGATCACAGAGCACCGAGGAACAGCAACATAGCCCAAAGAAGACATCGCGGGCTCTCTATTTTTTTTTCGGTTTTTTTTTAAGTCAACACAGGAGAGAGAAGATAGATCTGAGCCGACTAAGCTCGCAGGCCGCGACGGCGGCGCGGATGGCGGCGCGGACATCGGCGCGGACGGCGACGCGCAGGCCGAGGGACGGCGGCGCGGACAACGGCGCGGACGGCGACGCGCAGGCCGTGGGACGGCTGCGCGGATGGCGGCGCGCAGGCCGAGGGACAGCGGCGCAGACGGCAGGACGCAGGCAGGCCCGAGGGCGGCGGCACGGACGGCAGGACAAGGTCGATTTGACCTCGAAAAAGCTCGATTTTGGGCTCAAATTTGCAAGGAAGAAGAAGAGGTGAGGGAGAAGCAGCCGGCAAGCTCGATTTCGAGCAAGAACGAAGAGAAATCTGGCCGGAATTAGCAACGGTGGTGGTGGAGAAAGCACGGAGTTGCGGCGTGCGAGAGAGACCCTAACCTGGGCTCTGATACCATGTTGGAGAATGAGCAACTGACATTCACAGGGGGCCAAAGGCCATTACATGTACATGTGAGCAATACGCAGGAAACCCCTTATACAATGGGGATATACAGGAAAGTAGACTATACATGTCTAACAGTATAGAGTCCAGAGGAACTCCATAGCAGGAAGCCAGGATAAAGCTTGGAGATTATAGTTACAACTTGTAGTAGAATCAAATTCACTAACTAAATCAGATGCCAGAGGGTCATGTATATACATAAGAATAAATTTAATTGTCCAGTAGAGGAGTTCTCTTGTATGTAGTATCATGTACTCATGTGCATGGAATATTATGGGAGAAATATACTGTGTTTGTAATGTTAGCTGTTGCAAAAGCAAGTGGTGGCTATCAGTTTAAGAATTATTATGTGATATACACCTCGATCCTAAACAGGTGGTTGTCACAGATATTAAAAATCTCAATGGGCGACGGAGGTCAATGTGAAATTAAGACCAAACTCATCTATTATCTCTGATGCTGCATGGGAGCATGGAACTAAAATTTACAGCAAGAAGGGATAGTATCACATAACAATCTTGTGTGCATTGTCTTGTTGATGATTGATGAATACTGTGATCTGATTCTATTTCTAGCAGCCTAGCATGAGATCACTAAGATGGCCATTTGAGTTGTCTAAACTGGTCTCATCTTAACTTCCTCAGTCATGAATTAGCTTAGGTCTAAGCATGTGCATCTGGCATACCGAAACAGTGATGCAATAGCCAACTGAAAATATCATCCTAACTTGCTTCTTTCTCTCATGCATAACCTTATCGTCGATCCTAAAAAATATGATTCCATTTGTTTTCCTATCTGTACTGACTGTACAGAACTACAGATTATACACAAGCATGCAAACAATACAGTTATTAGCACAGAATAAGAACCTTAGTTACAAAATAATAACACTTGCTCATAAGTTGACACGGCAGGAGCCATATGCTAAATAATAACAGTTGCAAACATACCATTTATGAACAAAATTGGAAGAGGTCGTCATAGCTGCCTACTGAGAATGACCATATAGCAATCGCCATCAATCCACATGTAAGGCTGTTTTCAGTTTAGCAAGTCATTCTCTGTACCTTCATCCAAATCAGCATCCATGTATGGCTGTACGACCGTAGTTCTAGATCCCAGCAGAACGAGCTGCATAAGGGCCGGTCAGAAACTAACCGATCCTTCAGCGTCGGCAGCAGCATCGGAGACTCCTCGGACACCCCTGCTCCGGCTGCCCCCTACGACTCCGGCGATGGCCAAGTCCACTGAGTCAGGGGAGCAGATGGCGAGCCCCGCGAAGCTTCCGGCGCCAGATCAACGCCATGGGAGTTGGGAGGATCGAGAAGCGGATTTTTACCGGTTCCTTTTGGAGAGAAAACAGAGACGTGCTGCCGGCAAGGAGGAAAGTGGCGGCAGCGGCGAGGAGGCAGGGGTGGGGACTGAACTCGCGCCAGCAGCGAACAGACACTGGGAGGGAAAACCTATTTGCCGCACACCCCCGTCGCCGCAACGGCCGGCCCATTCCACTGTTTCTTCGTTTTTTTCAAGTTTTCTTCATTTCTGTAATTCTGTTACTGACTACTTTTTACTTCACTTTATGAATTTAAAAATGTTTCAGAGTCAAAACTGTTCAGAATTTTTAAAAAATATAATCAAATTAAATTCAGTTTAAAATGTCCAAATTCGAAAAAGTTTAGATTTGAAAATGTTCAAATTTGAAAATATTTAAAATTTTAAACTGTATATAATTTTAAATCAGATTAAAAATTATCATAATTTGAAAATATGCATAATAGAAAAATGTTCAAAATGAAAATAGTCAGATTTTAACGCCGACCGGGTAGAGCAGTGAGGGGCAAGGTCATGTGTAGAGCGGGTTGGGTGGGGCGTTTACCGTCCTCTTCCTCCCCATGGAAGGAACCGAAGCCGAGCCTCTAGATCGCCATGTAGGTAGTACAACATCTCGCGGAGATATACTATTAGCTTGCAGAAGTTACTTTTGTTTCTACGGAGTCATCTAGTCTAGACAAAAGAATTCCACAAATGCACACGCGCTAGATTTGAAATTGGTTTCGTCGAGGGGCCAGACCCCGTATTAGTTTCGTTCAGGGCCAGAATTAGAAAAAGGAAAAACAGAAAGAAACGGAACAACGTGTGTGCACGGGGACGAAAATCCGAATCCGTTTTGCACCGGGAAAATATCCTGTGGAAACGACTTTCAATGGAACCGATGAAAACCACAAAAAAAATCATGTTTCAAAAGTTTTAATAAATTCTCAACAAAATGTTATATAGACATGCAAATTTCAAACATAAACTCAAAATTGTTTAGAAAATATAAAAATGACAAACTCTGCAATGAATAGTAACATTTTTGCTATTAATCTACTATTAATTGTTGTCATTTTTATAGGGACTAAATAAGTCAGAGTTATAACTTGCAAATTTGCATGTCTATAAAACTCTACCTTCTCAAAGTAATGCATTTTGTTGAAAACTTTTTTAGAACTTTAAACATAATGTTTTCATGGTTTTCGCCGGTTTCCACTTTCTACCTTTTTGAAATTAAGCCTAAACTTTATTAGGGCATCTCGCCCAACACTAAGACCAGCAATCTGCGCTGGTACCTCATACTCCCATAGCAAAGCTCTGTTTACATCACAAGACCACCCAATACTTGCAAGTTCATGGGCCGGCCTATTGAATCTCTACGAATACTAAACTCCCTATGATTCTTGCCTTCTCCTTACTTCACATGTCAACATCAAGATGGGTCCCACTTAAATATTATTTAATAAAATACTAAGTTACACACTACACCATGGTGGCACATTGAACCCATCTATATTCCACAGCTACACAAAAATATGTTGGATAGATACACATATTTGTATAAATTTGGTGAAAAACTGGTGTTCCCAGCTATATAAAAAATGAAAATTGTGACCGTGAAAAAGAAAATAGTTATATTTCCTCTTAAAATTTCTCGTTTTTACAAATACTAATCTCACTAAGATTGTTGCCTTCTTATTGCTTCACATGTCCCAATCAAGATGGACACGGTTAAATATTATTTAGTGAAATACTAAGTTTTAGACTACACCATGGTGGACCATGGACCCCATCTGTAGGTCTACAAAAAAGTTTGATACATACATATGTTTTTTTTAATATATTTGTTAAATCTTCGATGAAAAATTGGTATTACTAGCTACACAAAAAAGAAAATTATGATTGTGAAAAAATAAAAATACCCATATTTCCCCTTGAAATTTCTCCTTTTTATGTAGCCCAAAATACAAAATGCTTACAAAAATTCAAGAGCACGTACAATACATACACGTAGTTGTATTATTCATTGGCCAAATACTGAAAACTAAACATTTTGTTTCAATTTTTGTAAAAAAGAAAATGTTGTGAGCTCAAAGCTATATGCATTTACGTCAACTCTCTCCCTTATATATCCTTTCTCTATCGCCAGCGCCCAGCATAGCGTCGCGCCGATTAAGCCACACAAAATCATTTCTCTTCTTCCGCTTTACTCTATCTATATTTTACCAAAAACATTCGTTCCGCTGTAAATTTTGCCCATCTCTCCACGCACAGATTTGGCTCCATTAAGCCTCTTGGAATACGGGGCACCTCCATCTCCGATGTTGCCTCTCAAGTCCAAAGTTAACTTGCAAGTCCACATGTGGTCCCCCTCGATGCATACTTTTGTGGCCACCCAATGCCAGTGAGGTGAAGGACTTACTACATATGTCGCATTAGTTGCACGTGAATACTCACATCAGCTCTCGCATCAGCCATTGATGTCGCCGTTGCTGTTAGTGGTGCTCGATTTGGTGATGGTCAAAGCTGCGGTTGATATCGTGAGCAACAATTCGATGGTGAATGGGGTGGTATGATGAGTTAGACGCATTTTGTTTGATGCCACCTAATTATTGATAAAAGATCATTTTTGTCTTTATTTGTGAACCTTTTCTCTACATTTTGTTTGCTTATATATTTGTCACTTATATTAAGAGAACATATTGTGTAAGCAAGTGCATGTGTGTATTTGGTAGATGGTTGGATGCATACACTGAAAAGGAGCTATGTGTGTCTAGCCTCACCTGATGTCGTTAGAGTGCAGAAAAGTCATGACTCATGAGCGTACAATGCTAAAATAACATGTGACGTGTGGTGAAGATGACTAACTATATGTTTTGAGATAGTCATTCCTGGAATTAGATATATACTAAAAAACTATTGGTGGTATTCATGCCATTTATTTTAGTTTATATTTTATTTTATGTAATATGGATCCGATTCTCAGATTAAAATGTCATGCAAACCATTTAAGATCTCACTTTGCTCTGCTTTTTGGTGCATTATTTAGTGTTTATCGGTATAATATTCTTCCATTTATATAGTATCGATTGTACTCGATCGAATTGATTGAATTTTATAGGACATAATTATACCAACTACTACTGATTGTGAGATAATTACTGTCAGAAAATTCTACTTGATTTTATTACAATAAATCAATAACCTTGAGTATTTTGATGTATAATCAAGTCGTGAATAATTAGCTCTTGAGTCTGCAATGTTCATCTTATATATCGTACATTGTATACAGATTGTCGCAAATTTGTTCAATTATTTTGTTGGAATCTTCATAGAACCATGTACACAATTTAACTTTCATGACATTTCATAATTATGGTCGTATTTTGATTTTCTATCTGAGTATCTGAGAGCTTAAGCTTTTCTATAGCGTCATGTGTTTTATTTATTGAGTGATGTAGGTCTATTATTTCTATAACTCACACAACTATGTTCTTTTCCTTACTTTCCTATGTTTATGTGAGGATGTTTGAGTGATCGTGTTGCAAGAGAGTGAATGAGTGAGACTATTTTTTTATTATTACTACTCTATATATGTTTTGCTAAAAATACATCGATTGTATTAGACCGGACACGGCAACGCGTGTCTTTTCCTTCTAGTTCACGCTACAGGAAGTAACATCACAAGAAGAAAACACAGTCTTAAGCTGAAACTTCAGTTCATCAATGGTTGCCCCAAGCGGAGAAACATCAGCTTCACGTCTGTTTAGTACGAGCATTGAGCAGTTGTGAATCCGTCTCCAGAACGACGTGAATAGCACCAAGGTGTTCAGCTAGTCTCCACTTTCTACCTGATACTTCTCGTTTTGCGCCATATGCAACGGAAAAATCAGTACATACTTCAGGTGGCTTTGCTGCGGTAGGTGATCTTCCATGTCTTCTTCAGCAAGTGACTTGGCAGCTGCAGGTGCGTGCACCGTGCTGCCGCTGCAATGGACGGAGCTGCCGTGCTTCATGGACAGTCTTCAGATTAGCTTTGGAGCTTCAAGAGTAGCCTTTAGCTCCCTCTTCGATACCCCTCGCGTCGCCCCCCCCCCCCCCACCCCCCTAGGGGCGCACCACGCGCAGAAGCCGCCGGCTCGCCGCCGTCTGGCCACCCCTGCCGCTGCCGTCGCCGGCCCCGGCCGCGGCGGTGGCGGCGCCGCTCTGCTGCCAAAAGGTGGCTGAGGGGAGGCCCTCTCGCGCAGGTGGTGGATCGGCCCGTGGGGGCGGTGGCGGTCGGGGAGGTGGACGTCGAGCCGGCGGGCTCAGATGGATGCGGCGGCGGAGCAGGAGCTGCGGGTGGCGAGCTGGTGCTGCGGAGCGCGGCTGCCGGTCCTGCGGCGCCTGTGGAGGGGGCGCGCGCCCGATGGGCTTGGTGGGCCAGATCTGGGCGGATGCGTGCTTGGCGTTCTCGTCGCGCTGGGTGCGGCGACGTCAGAGGCTCGGCGGTGCGACGAGGAAGGAGGCCGCGCAGTAAGGCGTGTGCGGTGCGGGTGCTGGGCGTAGTGACGGGCGACATCGAGCCGAGGCGGAGGACGCGCAGAGGCAGGAGGCCGGTGAGGCGCGGGGCAGTACGGCTCATCATGCTCTGCGTGGGGCGGCGCGGCGCTGGCCGCGGCGGTGCGGAAGCCGGGGCGGCGGCCCCGGGTCTTGGGTCCGGCATGGTTGGTGCGGCCAGGGGCGCCCTGGCTACCATGGATAGAGCAGAGTCAAGCTGCAGCAGCGGGGTCGGCGGGTCGGGGGAGGTTGGAAGGCTCTGTGCGATGGTTGCGCCGCCATCGCACATGATGTGTTTGTTTCAGTGGGTGTGGAGGCCGGCGGTGCCGCGGGTTTCCCCGCCTTGGTCCGGCTGCGTGGGATTGGAGGCTCGAGTGCTCCGGGCGAAAGCCTAACGACGCGACGTTCGTGGACGCCGTTCTCCCTCTTGAGGGGTCGTCTTGGAGCTCCTCGATCCTCCTCGGTCCTGGACCTCCTATTCGGGTGAAGACTTGTACCCTGTTTGTGCAGGGTCGGACGACGGCGTCGATCTTCGTCGCCTCCCCTCTTAAGGGCGTCGTTTTGAAGATGGTGGTTCCTATGTGCACACCCGTGGGCTGGACTCACACAACATCGTGGTTGGCAGCGGCTGACGATGTCTTGGGTGCTAGGTGGCGAGTCACGGCATGTCCTTCGTCACCAACAGTCCGTGATGCGTCCCGCTGTGAAGTTGTGAAGTCGGAGCTGCGTGTCGTGGGCGGGCAGGCTGGCAACGATGCCATTTTTTACAGTGGCCTCTCGGACTACGAGGGTGCAAGGTGTGCAGCTTTCTCCGGTGAAGCTCTTCGTTGAAGTCGGAGCTGCCTCCACCTCGACGCTTTGGGTCGACTGTTTGGCATAGGCCGACATAGTGTTCTGCGTCGGTTGCGGCGAGGGCAAAGTCGGTGGTCGTCGAAGGTGAAGTCGGAATCGCTTGCTCGGGGAGGAGTGACGACGATGACACTCGGTGACGACCTTTGATGATGTTTCTCTCCTTGCAGAGTGTGTGTTTCATGTGGGTGGCCAGGTCGACCGGGTCTGTCCAATGTGGTGTTCCATAACTGCATTGGTGCATTTGTAACGGTTTTCGGCCGGTTCCCCGATAATGAACCGGTCAATTCCCTCCTACTTTTTTAATAAATTGTGGCAATGTTGCCCGTTTGTTAAAAAAAAAAGATTAGCTTTGCCCTATAGGTGGCTGTTTGCTGGAAATTTGGTAGAAAACAACTGTTGCTGGTCGTGTCAATCAACAGAAATGGCACCGCATGAGAACGAAAATCTGAAACTATTTTGAGCGAGACAGCGAGAGGCCAGGGGCCAAGGGCAAAGCATCGTCAGGCATTGGCACGCGCTGCTGTTTCTTGTCGTCAGCAATGAGCAAACACATTGCATGTGGGTGTGCAACAAAAGGCTACCGTGCTCCGTGCTAGAAGTACTTTAGGTGCTGTACCGTGCGCGTAAATTTTAATAACTTGTAAACAATTGGTAGACAGATATCCAGTTTACCCAATTATTTTTGGTAACTTGTGCGAAAATAAAAAACAATTGAGTAAACTTGATGTATATATGTCTACAATATTCCAAAATTCTAAAACTAAATTCGATCTACACTTGGAGAGAAAACGGGTTCGGCCATGGATAGTGTCTCCAAATTTGTCTTTTGTGTCTGATACTCACAAATTGATTTGACTGTTTTGCTCCCTTTACGTGTATATCAAATTTGGATCATAATTTATTGAAATGTTGACACTCTTTTTGCCAACTCTCTCTCACGCCTTTTTTCAGCATTTTAACTGTTTAACAATACCAATTGGTAGCACGGTAGCACATAATGTGCTCGTCAATAGAACTCTTCTTTGTGTGTCTCGTGCTACTGCAATTTGTGGAACCAACTGTGAGCTAGCACCTCCTCGAAACAGGCTTGCGTCCCACTATATTAATATAGCAACCACCTAATACAACTGTGAGATCGCTGTTGGGGCAAACAACACAAATAAAACCAAGAGAAAAACAAAAGAAAGAAAATAGAGAAACTAATGTCAAAGACGCCAAACCGACAAAAGCAAAGACGCCCTGCAAGAATTCCACCACATTCCTATATCGCTGAATTACCGCGTACCAAGCAACACCTTCAAGAAGGAATACGACGATGACGACGCTGCAAACCGGACGATCCTATAAATCTCCAGGTACACGGATATGTGTGAGGAGGCGGTACAACCGACGCCCAAGGTGAGCTAGCGCCTTCCCTTGGCAAGTTTGCCATGCATTTTTAAGATCTTTTTAGATGGAAGTCTCTTTATTAAACCTTAAGAATCAAGTTGGTGGAGATGAAGAAGTGTTCAATGAACATTTTTTGTTATGTCATACATGTAGTCATATAATAAGACACAAAAAAGGTGGAGATTTTTGGCTCTTGGGTTGCAGTGCTCTTGCTGTTTAAAAAATCAAAATAAAATGAGTGTCAAAACATTCTAAAAAAATCAGATGTAGCCAGTGGTGTTTCCCACTAACTTGAAAAAAAAGTTAATATTAATATTTTGTATTCTGAGTTACACAAATATTAGAAAAGTTTGGATTTGAGTATGCACATTTTTTTAATATGTAATTATTTTTAGATTTTGTCATTTTTATTTAGCTCATAATACAAAATATTTTTAGTTGTTATTTTGCATATTTGTGGGATACACTCATACTCATATGGCCCCAGATTTTTTTTGAAACTCGTAATTTTTTTGGAGAGAGCATTATTGCTTTGGAGCCAAAGACACTTCTCGCAAAAATACATGTTATATATGCATGACCTATAAATTAAAATATACGAAAAAATGTAACTAATATGACATGTTGTACAATGGAGAGATGTGTCATATGATTCTTAACAAGATATCATCTCTTAACTACGTGTCAGTGTTAAGATAATACCATTTTACATGTCCATATACTCTGTCCAACTTTACTTTAGCAGTGAATAGCTCGACGTGGTTGATAAATATAATTAGCATACTCTTAAATCGTGCAATTTGTGACTGAACTTTGCAAATCCGGTAAAGGTTGTCACTTTGGCATTAGTTCTTTGTAAATGGATATTCGTCAATTCGTAATTAATTTTTTGTTATCAAGAGAGAGGCATATCTCGTCACGACAATAGACTGACAGTATTAGTATCGTATTCCAGCATCTCAATATGCAGAATCACTTTCATATTCAGAAAAGTGCGCAGTTCAGAACAGTGACAGCGGTCGCACCTAACCAGATCAGCTAAAAAGCCTTTAAATACCCGTGACACCACGCGACCTCCCTGTTTCCGCTCCAGGACACGGACGAGCCGTCGCGCAGCCTCCGTCCATCGGCTCCTCTCTCCCCCGCTAGACATGTGAGTCCTAGTGATCCTCCGAGGAGATTTCCTTCTGATTACCCTACCTCGTTCTTATTCTCGTATCCCTTCTGATCGCTCGAGCCCTGGGGGTGATTTCTAGTGGTTATTTTCAGTTCCTTTCTGTATTTGGATCGTTTCATTCGTACTGATTCGGAGGCAACATCTCCAGTTACTGATAGCTTTATAGGATGTCGAATCATACTAGATTCTGCAGCCAATCAACTCCTCAAGATAGATCAGCATCGTTTATCTGTTCTTCCTGTTCTTGTCTTTCTTGATTTCTTTTCTTCCCTGACAAACTATACGGCGATCTATGGTTTTGCTGTATGGTCTTCTGAAAAGAAAAGCAGATAATTACTGTGAACTAATAATGAGAAATTTGTGCAGGGGGATGGAGATGATCACGAATGTGTCCGAGTACGAGAAGCTCGCGAAGGAGAAGCTGCCGAAGATGGTGTACGACTACTACTCCTCCGGCGCAGAGGATCAGTGGACGCTCAGGGAGAACAGGGAGGCCTTCTCCAGGATCCTGTAAGCTACTAGCTACATGTATTCCAAAGTAACAGTTTCAGGCTATTAGCTGTATCTCTTTTGGTAGCATGCTGATAGATGAACTGTACTTATTAGTTATTTCTACTAGCATCAGCAAATAGCAATGATTCAGAAAAAGTAATGCAGTAGAGAGGTTTCAGTCTCTTTGGCTTGTTGAAGGATAACATATTTTTGGGGTCTAATGACAAGTGTTGTGTCGTCTGAAATCTTTTGTGTTGTATTAAAACCTTTGGTGAAGGCCTAGGATAAGGTCTAGATGAATCCTTGTGGAAATTTTACAACTCAGCTGTTACGGACTACGGTTCCATGGTGGTCTTGACAGGCCAGTTGGGGTTAAGTGGATTGGTTTGCCTTTTGATTAGTATAATTAATTAACTACTGGATGGTAGCAAAAGTGGACAAATAACATGGAGTAGAGGACAAGAGATCAGACGAGTCTATCTGTCGCATGCGGTTTAGATGGTCAAAGTAGATGACAATTTGGTCAGGAACTCTGAGATAAGATAAATGACATCATCATACTGCACGTGCATGCACAAGTATCAATCTTAGTAGAAAAAATATCAAAAATCAGTTTTTCCAAATTTTGTCAAGTAAATGGAGCATAGCATCTCACTGCAAACGATTTCAGGTTCCGACCACGCATACTGATCGACGTGTCCAGCATCAACATGGCTACAAGAGTTTTGGGCTTCGACGTCTCCATGCCTATCATGATCGCTCCGACGGCCATGCAGAAAATGGCTCACCCTGAAGGTTTAACCAGACTTGCAATTACCACCTCTTTCACATTTTCCACTGCAATGTTCTGATGGAGAAGCTTATCCGAACGCAGGAGAGCTTGCTACTGCAAGAGCAGCATCTTCTGCAGGAACCATAATGGTTTGAAAGATCACCTCTAACTTGTGAAATGTTTGCGCCTCCTTCAACAATAATCAGTGTGTTGATGCTATATATACTTTGTGTTCTTTCAGACATTGTCTTCTTGGGCTACCTGTAGTGTTGAAGAGGTTAACTCTGTAGGGCCAGGGATCCGATTCTTCCAACTATACGTATGTGCTGGTTTTGGTTTCGCACACTCACAAGTCACAATGTGAGAAATAAGTGTTTCTCGCTCTTAACCTGACTATAGAGTGGATCATTGTCTCATCAGGTTTACAAGGACAGAAATATAGTACGGCAGCTGGTTAAAAGGGCTGAACTGGCTGGGTTTAAGGCGATCGCGCTCACTGTCGACACTCCGAGGCTTGGCCGCAGGGAAGCTGACATCAAGAACAGGTCCAGCAGATGTGAAAATTATCATGTTTGAATTTGTTTAGACTTCCTTACCATGCTCAATATTATCAAAAAAAATAATGGTCTATACATTTCATATCACTAGGAGTTCTACAATGTTCACTGTGTATACTGAATATCTGATAACTTGACAGGTTCACCTTGCCTCCACATCTGGTGTTGAAGAATTTTGAGGCGCTGGATCTCGGCACGATGGACAAGGTTAGTATAACCTTTAAATTAAGCCAATCGTATCTCATAAATAGCCCAAGTGGAATGTCACTTTCAGACGTCTTACCATGTCTTTTGTGGTTGTCAGACAAATGATTCTGGACTCGCTGCTTATGTAGCTGGCCAAGTTGACCAATCTCTTTGTTGGGAGGTACTATTTGCCCCTTTTTAATTGCTGATGTAATGTATCATTAGCACTTTTTAAATTACGGAGTATTCCATAATGTGCACACCTCATCCTAAATGGAATGCTGGCCTGTTGTTCTACTCACGCCTTAGTGTTCTGTATCATCTCAACACTGATGAGTACTGATCCTGCGCAAATACAGGACGTCAAGTGGCTGCAGACAATTACCTCGTTGCCTATCTTGGTGAAAGGTGTCATGACTGCAGAAGACAGTAAGTTTTGTTTTCAGTTTCTGAATTTCAGTTGTGGCTGCCTTTTCTTTTTGTTATGGCATGTCATCACACGGATAAGCCTGTGCAAAATGCAGCTAGGCTATCCATCGAAAACGGCGCAGCCGGCATCATCGTGTCCAACCATGGCGCTCGGCAGCTTGACTACGTCCCTGCAACTATCAGCTGCCTGGAAGAGGTATGTGTATGCCAACCGATCTCAGCCCGCACCTGGCAAATCATTTTTTCAGATAAGTTCAGTTAGCTCCAGTGCAAAGTCTCCTCCGTGCGTCCTGACCAAAACTGCCGAGTGTGCAAAATAAATTTAGGTGGTTAGGGAGGCGAAGGGGCGGCTGCCGGTGTTCCTGGATGGCGGCATCCGCCGCGGCACCGACGTGTTCAAGGCGCTGGCGCTGGGAGCGGCAGGAGTATTCGTAAGTACTTACAATGGAAACCGAGCATCTGATCTCACACGGTAAAGCCCTGACGCTGGCTGTGTGGTGGCAGGTCGGCAGGCCGGTGCTGTACTCGCTGGCGGTGGACGGCGAGGCGGGCGTGCGGAAGATGCTGCAGATGCTGCGGGACGAGCTGGAGCTGGCCATGGCGCTCAGCGGCTGCGCGTCGCTGCGGGACATCACGCGCACCCACGTCCTCACCGACGGCGACAGGATCCGCCGTGCCAGGCTGTAGGCCGAGATGTTGTACGTGTGTCTGTGCGCGCGCGCGAGCGCGCTAGGTGATTTGAGATGCCGCTAGTTTTCCTGCTCCAGTCTCGTGCAATAAAGTTGCAGCAGTATATGCTTGGAATACTTGGACTAAAACTATACAGAGCGAACGTTCGTTCAGCTTCTCTTTGGCGCGATGCAAAGTCGTGCTTAAAAAAATAGTGCTCAAATTTAAACGACATTAACAAATTCATTCAATTTTTTCGATATTTGATCTAGAACTTGAACGAAATTTATTAAACCCTAAATCCCGTCGGAGATTTACACGATACTGGCCAATGGGTGGCGTCGGAGGGGGTTATTATCGTGATCAGACCGCGTTGTGTCGATGGGTAAGCATACCGGGGGTGTCGGTGGAGATGCTCTAATCATGTTAAAAAATTCTAGTAGGACCGACGCTTCTCACTGCACACAAGATTCGCCTGGATGACAATTGCATTCAATTCACCTCTCTCTCCCTCACAGGCGTGGATAACATAGGTAGTAATATTGTTTTTACAAAATTATGGTTTGTTTAGTGGTATTTTTAATCCGTGGGTCAGAAGTATATAAATATGCAATCAACAATTGTTGTTTAAAACTGGCATTTCTAGTTCTTTATGCGATTTCTCACCATGGTTGTCTCGTGACAAAAGCAGTTGCAGCTGAAAAAGATTCCCTCCAAATTGCATCACCACAAGGAGTAAGATGAAGCTAATGTTTGATTTTTGAACTATTTTTCACCTGAACTCTAAAGCAAGTAAGCAAATTGACAATGATAAATCATTTAATCATTTTCTCTCTCTCATAGTATTGGGGGAGGGGGAGCGCGGTAATTTGTAGCCCGAGCTACATGTTTTTATTTATTTATTATTCATCATTTAAAGTTTTAAAAAATTCTGGAAAAAATACTAGATGACAACGACTTGATCTATGTTTGTCTAAAGTTTCAACTCGAAATAGTTTGTATTTCTCCCTACACGAAAATAACAAATTGTTCTGACAATTTTGAGAGATTTTCAATCACCACCCAGATCTAGAAATTTATCATTTTTATACTGGACAAAATACATAATGTTTCAATTTTTTTTGCACACATGTAGAAATCATCGTTGCCTACGTCTAGGATTTTATTCATAATTTTTTACAACTTAAAATTGCAGACTTTGAATTTTCAAAAAACCGGGCTACAAATTGACTTTTCGGGGGAGAAAAGGGGTTTTTTTTTGTCCTCATTTCATCCTAGTGAACCATTAAATGCCACACTCTTATTTGTACCGTAGGGGTTTATATATTATGTGCATTTCATTTCTCTGTCTAAAATAAAAATAGGGATTAAGAAATGTCGGAAACATCAGAAACATTGTATTTGCAGTCCAACAAATATTGTCAAATGCTAAATTTGGACCTTCAATTATAATCTAAATTGCTTGGCCCTAGTGTCTGAACTGTCAATCTTTAGTCTCTACCTGCTCAAAAGTAGTTTTATACCAAATAACCTAGTTTTTGTTTTTAACCTGATAACCCAGACAACACAACACACATAAAAAACATTATAAAGGTTGAGAAAATACACCCCTAGTGAAAAGTATTCCAGAGAAATCTCGCGATTCAATAGATTTCTAAAGTGTTCATTTTTAATAGTTTTAATTTGACAAACCTTTTGTTTTTCTAAATATGTGGATTTTCTAATTTCTCGCTCCGTTATATCTTTTTTTTTAGAACCATGCAGGAGCGCTGCATGTATATATATTAGAAGAAGAGAAAAGCCTAGAAAGGCCGAAGTTTACAGAGCTACCTATCAAGGCAAAAAGGAGAGGAAAAGGAGAGCCACAACCCGACCTACACGACCTCGAGTAACGCTGTACAGCAAAATAAAAAGAGGAGAAAACAAGGCCTAAAACACTAAGCTCCATTGTCGCTCCGTTATATCAGTGAGATTTGAAAAGACGAGATTATTACATGACTCGTACAAAAAACAAAGTAAACGAGATCTGATTCGGAATCATGTATAGGTTCGAGTCGTACTCGTTCTCTGATAAATGATGTAACGATCGACAATGATTAAAGGCGGCAAGTTTCAGACGTACTCTTTCCCTAACCAGGGTACCGAAAGGGACTGACAGGATTTTAATGAGGCGGCTTGCTGACCTAATATAGTGGGAAAGTTTCAAAAAAGAAAACTCCATAAAAGTACGAGCACACGACCCACCCGGCTACCACAACCGACCGACCGACCGATCACACGAGCCTCCCGGCACCACCGACCCGCCACATCGCATCGCAGCCGCGCGCCGCCTCTAATCCAATCGCCGCCGGAACCCTAGCTACCCCGTCGCCGCCGAGCTCCGATCAGCCCCCCGGTGCGGCCAAGATGGTGCTCGCGCAGCTCGGCACGAGCATCTCTCCGGCGCGCTCGCGCGGATGAGCCAGGCGACGGTGGTCGACGAGAAGGTGCTCGGGGAGTGCCTGAACGAGATCACGCGCGCGCTCATGCGCTCGGACGTGCGGTTCGAGACGATCCGCGACATGCAGGCCAACATCCGGAAGATCGTCAACCTCGAGAACCTCGCCGCCGGCACCAACAAGCGCCGCATCATCCAGCAGGCGGTCGTCTCCGAGCTCTGCAGGATGCTGGACCCCGGGAAGCCGGCCTTCGTCCCCAAGAAGGGGAAGCCCAGCGTCGTCATGTTCGTCGGGCTGCAAGGTCAGTCCGCGTGTAGCATTGCTATGCCACCTAGAATACATCTATTAGAGCTAGTCCTGAGAAGTGAAACAAGCTGTGCTTTATTCATCATATTCCTTCTGTTTTTATTAATTTGCAATATTATGTTGATGCTCACTGAATAACGATGTATTGCTGTAGGTTCTGGGAAAACCACAACCTGTACAAAATATGCGCATTTTTACCAGCAGAAAGGATTTAAACCATCACTGGTTTGTGCTGATACATTCAGAGCTGGTGCTTTTGATCAGTTGAAGCAGAACGCAACCAAGGCGAAGATACCTTTCTACGGAAGGTTCTCATCATTGACAGATTTACTTATATGGGTTGTTGAAACCTTGTCTCTATAAATTACACTGAATAAAATTGCCTTCTTTGCAGCTACATGGAGTTGGATCCTGTTAAAATCGCTGTTGATGGCCTCGAAAGGTTCAGAAAAGAAAACTCTGATCTCATCATCATCGACACAAGCGGACGCCATAAGCAAGAGGCTGCACTCATTGAGGAAATGCGTCAAGTTGCAGAAGCAACGGTATTTACACTGTCATAGTAACACAACATTTTATTAGCCTATTACCGAGGTTTTAACCCACCTCTTTCTGGTTCCTTGCAGAAACCTGACCTGGTGATATTTGTGATGGATAGTAGTATTGGTCAGGCTGCATTTGCTCAGGCACAAGCATTTAAACAAAGTGCTGCTGTTGGTGCTGTGATTATTACTAAAATGGATGGTCATGCAAACGGAGGCGGTGCACTCAGCGCGTTAGTACTGTTCCTTATTTTTTTGCATAATCCTCCTGGTGCTATTTCTTATATCATACTTCCTTAATTATCATTCTCGTGGTGGTAACCCATAAATTAGCATATACGTCTTTTAGGGTTGTATTTAGTTGTAGCAAGTTAAATATCACCGTCTCGGTTTAACTTTATTCTATTAAAGATGACTAAATATATGTTTAAAATTATGTGCGAAACAGTGGAAAAGGTTTTATTATTTAGTTGGTTGTATTCTCAGACCTGTTTAAGTTCTGTCATTTGTGTTCTACAAATAGGAGAAGATACCTTTAATTAGAGTAAAACAGGTGAATAAGTTGAGAAACTTTCTTTGACATGCTCACTTTGTTCCCAGGGTTGCAGCTACAAAAAGCCCAGTAATATTTATTGGAACTGGAGAACACCTTCCTGATCTTGAGGTTTTCGATGTGAAACCATTCGTTAGTCGTCTGCTAGGTAAGAGATTTTTACCTGTGATTCTTCTTCATAGTTTGCGGTTTACCAAACAATGTGTTTGACAGGCATGGGAGACCTCCCTGGCTTAATTGACAAGATCCAGGATGTTATTCCTGCTGATCAACAGCCTGAATTTCTGGCAAAATTGTCTGAAGGAACCTTCACCCTCAGGCTATTGTATGAGCAATTTCAGAATCTTCTGAAAATGGGTTCTCTTGGCCAGGTTAGCTATCTCCTTTAGTATATTTTAACAATATATTAACATCTGATTAAATTTGATTTGGCGCACTATATTGAGTGTTTGATTTCAGATGAAATCATCGAACTTCATTGAGATTCCAAATTCCCAACTAGCTATGCTTCTGTGGTAACACTTTTTAAATCATTGTCTTTCTACTCCATCTTCCAGATCTTCTCTATGTTGCCTGGGTTTAGTTCTGAGTTGATGCCAAAAGGACAGGACAAGGAAGGCCAAGCGAAGATGAAGCGGTACATGACAATTATGGATTCCATGACAGATGCAGGTGAGCTAGCCTAAGCATTTCTTTTGTGTAACACAGAGTGGTGTTCTGAAAAACTTATCTTGCCCCTCGTCTACCTCGTAGAGCTTGACAGTCCAAACCCAAAGAAGCTGATGATCGAGTCACGGGTCGTCCGGATTGCTCGAGGATCTGGCAGGCATGTGAAGGATGTGATGGACATGCTCGAAGAGTACAAGAGACAAGGTGATGAGCAAGATGAAGGACCTAAAGATTCCGAAGAACGACGGAAAAATGAATGATCAGGCCATTCAGAAGTTGGTCAAAGCCTTGCCACCACAAATGCTGAAGCAGATGGGTGGCATCCCTGGCTTGAAGAATCTCATGAATAAAATGGGTGGAAAGGAGATGAGCAAAATGCTCGGTGGCATGGGCCTGGGTGGGGATCTCATGTAATGCAGATGTAGGTAGTTTTAGTACTTCTGGCATAGGTGGCGTGCTTGCAGCGTTGTATGTAGAATTTGCTACACTACGTGATGATTTTTCAGTGATTTGCATACGTCTGTGCATAGTTAAGCGTTGTGGTGGTGGGGTTGTTTGAGTACTTGAAACTGAATACTCGGTACAATAGTGTCTAGTTTACGGTGCAACCGTGCAAGTATACCAATTAAATCTGACATATGCTCACTTCTCATTCAGGTTTGAAATATTAGGCACATATCAAACATTAGTAACAGCCTTCAGATGTACTGGAACGAAATATGCTCCTGACATACAAACAAAGCAACTAAAACCCTATAATCTTCTATTGGAGATAGAAGAACGTGTCGTGGGAATATGAACATCTCCAAAAGATGTGTGGAATAAGAATTATACTAAATGTTTAGGTTGGCTGGATACGATATCCGCTTTTGGCACTCTGATGGATCAGGGTGATCTTATTTTCTCATCTAATTTTTTACTAATCTAATTGTGCAATAAAATTATGTTAGTTTAGCGTCTATCCAATCAATTATTCCTGCTTCTTTGTCTATTTTCTTTCGCAAATTCCGAAACAAGATGACATGGTTGTTTTGTCTTTGTGGAGTTAGCGGTCGGCGCCGCGGTCGGATGTCGTTATCTCCATAAAATTTATCCATGAAAGTATGAAAAATTGATTATAGTATAAACGGGTAAGCAAGGGGAATGAAATGAGAATATTTACTGAACATGTGCACCAACATGCCCAATGATTTGGGAAGACCGTCGAAAAAAATATATGGAGATGTTAGTCCAAGCAGAAATAGATAACGACAATGGATATGGGAGACCCATACGGTGACCGTCCAGACGTCAAAATTAAGGATGGCAATGGGTAGAGTATGGGGCGGGTAGACCAATACCATACCCATCCCCGTGTAGTCAATGGGTAAAAAATCTACCCATACCCGTACCCGTACCCGCGGGTATGAAACTTTACCCGTACCCATACCTGATGGATACCAAATACCCATTGGGTATCCAACGGGTAGATCAAATAGTACACAAGTTACTCATATTTCACATTCATCGATAATTTTTTCATAAAAAGAAATATTTATCTCAACTCAATAACATATATTTGAGTACGTGAGAATTATGTCAACTCAAATATACAATTGATGACAACTTCACATACGTTCACAAGTTAACGAGAATAAATGTTAGACTTCCACGAGTAAAATACATAAATGGGTAGGGTATGGGTATACCCACGGGTACGAGATTATACCCATGCCCTACCCATGACTTACACGAGTAGGGTACGGGTACTACCCATGGGTATAAAATTGTACGCATACCCTACCCATGCGGGTACGGTACCCGCGGGTACCCGTACCCATGGGTAAAATTGCTATCCTTAGTCAAAATCAACTGTCCAGTTAGACTTCTCGTCGAATGATGAATATATAAGTTGCATCGCCCTACAATTTTAACAGTGCAACCATACAACTTTATGAACTAGTATATTGCTTAGAATTCAAATACCATCAGGGGCGCTAAGAGCCAAGCCTGACGTCCAATGCTACAAGAAGTTGCAAATTTTGTCAGTCCTAGCGTAATTTAAAAGGAAGAGTGTTTATGGATATTTAAAGAGACTAGGAAACATGCCCGTGCGTTGCAACGGAAACGTCGTATCACCACTTATCTTTCTTTTCATCCTCCCTTGTTGAGTTGAATTGTTTTTCCAATTTTTTGTGATCATTTGATTTTATTCTAGCATGGAGGTGTCATCTGAGCCCTTTGCAATGACGATTGTGTGGCGACTGATCCATTCCAATCATGAATGTGTGCCGACGGTCACCCGCTCATGAGGTTTGCTCCGATACATGAGACCGATTGTTTTAGGGATGTGGCGCCGGTAGCAATTTTCATATTGTAAATAGTGGAGTGTTCGTCTATTTATCTTGACATAAATCATTTCCCGTGAGCCGTGATTACTTAAATTGCTTAGACCCACGGGTAAGTCGCGGGAGCTGTAGTGAATCCAGCAAGATGACATATATGGGAAGAACTTTCACATAAATTCTACATTCCGGGCTTTATGAGCAACCAATCCGATCTTTTTTTCCTCGACGGAAAGGAGACCTACATCACGGGAGCTAGTGACGCACGAACCAAAAGGAAACGGACCGTGACAGACGAAACCTTCAATGTTCCAATCATCTCCGATGCATGGTATGGCCTGGACCAATCACGCCGCTGAGTCGTTGAAGATGCCACCGACCACCGTAGGCAGTCGACCTTATGTCATGGGATCTCTTGATCATCACATTGCAGTCTGCGCCGGTCCCCATCCTACTCCTTCACATGTGCTCCGGTATAGTTGTACCCTTACGCCGACCACTTCTAGAGGATGGGGAGAGGAAGAGCTACCTCACAACTTCCGTTGTACAAGGAGTTTTAGGGATGTGGCGCCGGTAGCAATTTTCATATTGTAAATAGTGGAGTGTTCGTCTATTTATCTTGACATAAATCATTCCTCGTGAGCCGTGATTACTTAAATTTCTTAGACCCATGGGTAATTCGCGGGAGCTGTAGCTGAATCCAGCAAGATGACATATATGGGAAGAACTTTCACATAAATTCTACATTCCGGGGTTTATGAGCGACTAATCCGATCTTTTTTTTCCTCGACGGAAAGGAGACCTACATCACGGGAGCTAGTGACGCATGAACCAAAAGGCAACGGACCGTGACAGACGAAACCTTCAATGTTCCAATCATCTCCCGATGCATGGTATGGCCTGAACCAATCCCGCCGTTGAGTCGCTGACGATGCCACCGACTACCGTTGGCAGTCGACCTTATGTTGTGGGATCTCTTGATAATCACATTGCAGTCCTGCACCGGTCCGCGTCCTACTCCTTCACATGTGCTCCGGTATACTTGTACCCTTGCGCCGACCACCTCTAGAGGATGGGGAGAGGAAGAGCTACCTCACAACTTCCGTTGCACGAGGAGGCGCGAATTTCATCCACAACATTGCGGCCGGCGTCGCCACAGCAATCTAGTATATGCCACGGGCTGTCTGGCTGTTTTTCCAAATCCACGGGCCACGGGCTGCTCGTAGAGAAAGCCGTTGGCTCGGTCGTTGCCACACACCACTCGACCACCGTGGTTGCAACTTGCAAGCCGCCAATCAGGTACATAAGTCCGGAGACAATCACTGAAATCAAAGTATCGATCAAGAATCAACTCAGAAGCTAGCTGCCTAGCTGCCGTGTATCTATATCAGAAGCAAAGTCATGCATCATCCTCGTACGTGCTTTCTTGTCTCCTGTCGAGTTGGTCTGCAACTGCAAGTATGATGTGCGAGTTAAGCTCAACGGCAACGAAGCATTAGACCAAATTCAAAAAAACTCCCGAGTTCCTCGCCGGCGCCGCCGCCATGCGTGCCACCAGTGATTGCGTCAAAATCGGATCGGTTTGTGAGTTTTGGTGGAACGATCGTTGCCCTTCTGGGTCGATCGGTTTCATGTTATATAAGCCAGGAAAAGCCCCTGGCGTGGCATTACAGGAAGCGTACGTGAGGTGGAGTACTACTCCATACCCAGGTACGTATACATCATATTATAACTGAATTACAATCTAACAGCCTCCCTTAATCACAACCTTCTGAAAGGTTGAGATTACGAACAAACTCATGAAGATTCTTGACTGGCAACACCTTTGTAAAACCATCTGCAACTTGATCTTTACTGGAAATAAACTTGATGTCAAGCAACTTATCTGCAACTCTCTCTCGAACAAAATGATAGTCTATCTCAATGTGTTTAGTTCTAGCATGAAACACAGGATTAGCAGATAAATATGTAGCACCTAATTGTCACACCATAAACATGGTTTTTCTTGTAGTTTAACACCAAGTTCTTTTAGAACAGCCTCAACCCAAATTAACTCGGCTGTAGCATTTGCAAGAGCTTTATATTCAGCTTCAGTACTTGACCGTGACACAGTTTTCTGTTTTCGTGCACTCCAAGAGACCAGATTTGGTCCAACAAATATAGCAAACCCTCCAGTTGATCGTCTATCATCAAGACAGCCTGTCCAATCTGCATCTGAAAATGCACTAAGCAATGTAGAAGAAGACTTCTGAAAATTCAGTCCAACATGGAGAGTACCTTGAACATATCTCAAAATTCTTTTTGCAGCTGTCCAATGAGCAGTTGTAGGAGCATGTAAATATTGACAAACTTTGTTAACAGAGAAACAGATATCAGGTCGTGTCAATGTCAAATATTGTAATGCACCTACAAGACTTCTGTAATTCGTGCTATCATCAGGACCAAGGGGAGTCCCCTCAGTTAAAGACAACTTTTCAGTGGTGGATAAAGGTGTAGGACAGGAGGTGCAATTTGTCATACCAACTTTGGCAAGAAGATCTGCAGCATATTTTCCCTGAGTAAGAAGCAAGCCTGAACGTGTCTTCTTCACCTCAATACCCAGAAAATAATGTAAGTCTCCCAAATCCTTAAGAGCAAAGTCAGCCTTCAAATCATGAAGAAGAGCCGAGATAGCTTGATCTGATGAACTTGTGACAATAATCATCCACATAGATTAGCACAAATATCATAATACCAGATTTATCATAAAGGAATAAAGAAGTGTCGGCCTTGGAAGGAAAGAAACCAAGATGTTGCAACTTGGCACTGAGTCGTGAATACCATGCACGAGGAGCTTGTTTGAGACCATACAGGGCTTTGTCAAGCTTGCAAATATGATGTGGAGCTTTAGGATCTTCAAAACCTGGGGGTTGCTTCATATAAACTTCCTCTTCCAGAACGCCATGGAGAAACGCGTTCTTGACATCTAGCTGCCGCAAACTCCATCCTCTAGAAACAGCAGTTGAGATAACAATACGTATCGTTGCTGCCTTGACCACAGGACTAAAGGTATCTTCATAATCTATTCCATATCTCTGTTTAAAACCTTTTGCAACCAGGCGTGCCTTGTACCTGTCAATGGTGCCATCTGCATTTTTCTTAACACGATAAACCCATTTACAGTCAATAAGATTCTTTGTATGATGTGAAGGAACTAAGTGCCATGTTTTGTTTTGTATAAGAGCATCATACTCATCCTCCATCGCTTTACGCCACTTGTCATCCCCAAGCGCCTCAGACAATGTTCGTGGTTCCCCTGTAGAGGCAAGGAGACACCAGCGAATAGTACCATCAGTGAGCTGACGAGGCTGTCGTATACCTTTTTGAAGTCGTGTACGAGCTTCAGGAGGCGGTGGTGGAGCTGGTGGCGAAGGTGTGGGCGTTGCTTGCAAAGGAGTGGCCACACCAGGACTGGGTGTAGCAGATCCTGCTGAGAACCGGACCCTGCAGCAGACACGGATGTCGGAGTGGAGGGCGCAGCGGGTTGATTCCTCGGCGTCATGGGACCGTGGCGGGGTCCCGGATGGCGACGTCCCCGACCGTGTCGTCGTGGCGGAGCGTGATTCCACGGGCGAGCGAGGACCGTGGCGGGGTCCTGGATGGCGACGGAGACCGGGCCGTCCTGGAGCGCGACGTGGCGCTGCGTGGTTCGGGAGCAGCAGGTGACGGAGGTTGCTGCATGGCCGACGCGGACGCGTCAGAACCTTGGTCGGAGGCAGCGATGGACGCGTCAGAATCATCCTCGGGATCGACGAGAATCAGATCCTCCTCGGGATCGCACAAGGACAGACATGGTCTGTGGTTTAGCGCCTGGTTTTGCACCGTTTTTGCACTGTTTTGAGCCAAAAAAAATTCTTGATCTTCTTGAGTCATACCGGCACCTGCTGGGACACTTGTTTCTGCATGTGGATTATTAGCAACATCTGGTATAATAGGCAAAGTCATATAATCATTAATATTTGCATCCCCATGCAAAAGAAGGAGGTCTTTTCTAAGACGAGCACCGGCATTAGGATGAAGGGACTCAAAAGGGAAAACACTCTCATCAAAAACAACATCCCGTGAGATGTAAACACGGCCAGTGGAGACATCCAAGCACTTAACTCCTTTGTGACGTGGACTATAGCCCAAAAAGACACATCGTGTAGAACGAAAAGCAAGTTTTCTTTTGTTGTAGGGGCGTAGATTTGGCCAACAAGCACAGCCAAAAACTCTAAGAGACTCATAGTTTGGTTTGGTGTGAAGGAGACGTTCAACAGGTGTATCAAGATTGATGACTTTACTTGGAAGCAAATTTATAAGGAAGGTGGCGGTGAGAAAAGCTTCATCCCAATATTTGAGAGGCATGGAAGCATTAGCTAGCAAGGCAAGACCAACTTCAACAATGTGACGGTGTTTACGTTCAGCGGAACCGTTTTGTTGGTGGGCATGTGGGCAAGAGACATGATGGGAGATACCATGCGTTTGGAAAAAAGCATTCAGTTTTTCATATTCACCACCCCAATCAGTTTGCATGGTAATGATTTTTCTATCAAATTTTCGTTCAACAAGTTGCTGAAAATTGAGAAAAACTTGATACACCTCAGAACGTTTCTTAAGCAAATAGATCCACGTAAATTTACTAAAATCATCGATAAAGCTTACATAATATGAATGTCTGCCAACAGACTCAGGTGCTGGACCCCATACATCAGAAAACACTTGTTCCAAAGGAACAGTGGAAACACTAGTAGAAGTGGGATATGGCAACTGATGGCTCTTAGCTAATTGACAAGAATCACAAATGTATGGGGTAACTTCAGGAGTATACGAAATTTTATTGTTTCTAAGTACTTGCTGAACCACAAAAGACGACGGATGGCCTAGACGACGATGCCAAGTAGAGGATGATGGCTTTATTGTAACGAAAGCATGCTTGGACGACGCAGTGGAGAATGGCACTAGCGGATAGAGACCGTCATGGCAAGGTCCTTTAAACAGAATTCTCCTTGTGGCCTGGTCCTTAATTAAAAAGAAATGTGGGTGAAACTCAAAGAAGATGTGATTATCAAGTGTAAGCTTATGGACAGATAAAAGATTTGTGGTAGCACTAGGAACATGAAGAACATTGTTAAGATCAAAAGAAGCATGTGGGGTGCATAATATTGAATGACCAATGTTGCTTATTATCATACCGTTTCCATCTGCAGTGTGGACACGATCACGCCCCTTGTACTTGTCATGTGTGGAGAGTTTGCTCAGCTCTCCCGTGATGTGGTTGGAGGCGCCAGTGTCCGGATACCAATTGGTATCAACCCCATAGGATGCAAGGTGAGCGGTCTTCTCTTCACGGGTATCATCATCGGAGTCATCACGATCTTCATAGCGCCACCAGCAATCGCTTGCTGGGTGCCCATGAATCTTGCATATCTGGCACGTGGTGTTGACGTAAGGAGTGGGAGCACGGTCGATGCGACCACCCCCATCACGGCGGCCTCCATTGCCACCATCACGGCGGCTGCGGCTTCCATCACGGCGAGGTCCATCATAGCGCCTATCATCACGGGGTCCATCATAGCGCCTGTCATCACGGGGTCCATCATAGCGCCGATCATCGCGGCGGCTGTCACGACGGCCACCATCATCAACATCACGGCGGCCCCCGTCACGGGAACGCCATGGCGCACGGTCATCGCGGGGGCGCCACGGCCCCCCATCATAGCGGCGATCGCCCCCTCCATAGCGACGACCACGGTCACCCGAGCGACCCTGCTCGTTGCCTCCACGAGCAAGGTGAGCGGAGGAGGTGAAAGTTTGAGCCGGAAGAGTGTCTTCTTCATCGGAGAGTAGCTCGCGGCGCATATCATGAGCAGCGATTTGAGCGAAGAGGTCGTCGAGGGTGGTACCACGCTGTCCATTGACTGCAGCAACAACATCATTATAAGAACCATCAAGGCCATTAAGAATATACCCTATGAGTTCATCGTCATCGATGGGCTTGCCCGCAGCAGCAAGCTCGGAGCACAGCCCTTTCATGGTGGTGAAATATTCTGCAGCAGTCATGTCCTTCTTCTTCTTCGTCTTGTTGAGAGCCGTGCGGAGATGAGTGACCTTAGATCTTGAGACGGAGGTGAACATGGCAGAGATCGTACCCCAAACCTGAGCAGTGGAGGTGTGCTCGAAGAAGTGGGGCAGGAGCTCCGGAGAGATGGTCTCGAGCAGCCATCCCATCACCTGTTGATCACGGACAATCCACGCGGAGTACAGTGGGTTGGTGACGGTGGTTTTCTTCTCGGCGACGTCAACCTCCATGGTCTTGGCCGGAGCAGCGTCGGAGCCATCAAGGAGCTCAGTGACCTGGGCGCCACGAAGATGCGGGAGCACCAGGGCCTTCCAAAGGAGGTAATTTGATCGGGTGAGCAGCTGAGTGGGTGGATTACCGAGAGCAGCGGCTAGTGCAGCGGGCGTGGAGGATGTCGACATGGCGGCAGCGGCGGCAGTTATGCGACGGCTACGGCAGGTTTTGGATCGTGGGTCTTGTAGAGGCGGCGGCGGCGGCAGTTTTTGGGTCGTGGGTCGTGGTTTGTATAGGCGGCGGCGGCGGCAGTGTATGCAGCGGCGGCGGCGGTCGTGATCTTGAAGGTCTTGATGCGGCGGCGGCGGCAATGGTGCGGCGGCGGCGGCAGTCTTAGGTTTAGGGTTTTTAGCGGCGGCTAGGTCATTGGAAAAGGAGGCTCTGATACCATGTGAGTTTTGGTGGAACGATCGTTGCCCTTCTGGGTCGATCGGTTTCATGTTATATAAGCCAGGAAAAGCCCCTGGCGTGGCATTACAGGAAGCGTACGTGAGGTGGAGTACTACTCCATACCCAGGTACGTATACATCATATTATAACTGAATTACAATCTAACACGGTTTACATCTATGTGTAACTTCAGTTGCATCTGGTGCCGAGCGCAAGGTCGGCTCTCCCCCACAGCCTCTAAATCCTCATCCACTCCTCCCGCCCTTCCATCCTTTTCAGGCCAGATATCTACCGTTTCATTAAGAAGCACGGAGCCGGGGCTGTCATTGTCAGCGTGCAGTAGCACAGCTTTGCCGCCAGAGGCTGCCGAGTGAAGGACGCGGACAGAGAGCAAGGACGGGGACGACGAGCAGCGAATCCTCTAAAGCATCGCGCCGGCAAGTAGCGGTCGGGTCGGTCGATGGTGAGGCTCCCCCGATCTTAAGGCTGTGCCGCGGAATCACAGAGGATGCGGGGGCTGATGCCATATATGGGACGCGCTGGGTACTCAAACACGTGGATGAGGTGTCCAACCCGGTCACGCTTGGCGGACGAAGAGCGTGTGTTTTATTCGGGCTGAAAAAAGAAGAACGATGCGGTACGTGGCATCGGTGCGTATTATGTAATTTGGTGGGAGGGTAAAACTGGAAAGGAAAAATGACGTACCACAAGAAACCTTAATGCTTTTATTATTACTAGCAGACCTGCACGCGCAATGCGCGTCTTTACAAATCGTTTCTTTTGATTAAACTGAATATCACCATCTCTGGCTGCCATGAACTCTTTCTAATCCATTCCTATTAGTAGGGTATTTATTCTCCACTTACGTTTTTACAGATCATGTCTTTCGATTAAGCTGAATATCACCATTTCTGGCTTCCATAGACTCTTTCTAATCTATTCCTCTTAGTAGGGTATTTATTCTCCACTTGCAATGTGCTAGAAGGCATTATATTGTCTACGTTCCTTTATGTCGGTGTTGCTTGGATCGGCCTCTGCTGGATTTGAAGTGTCGTAAGGTTATCCTTCCCTGGTTTCGCCTTGCTAGACTGATTTATCAGAAACAGGCCACAAACTGGTTCCGCTGAGCAGTAACCACCGAACAAGTATACCAAGGTAGATAACATGAGAAGTAGAGATATTGGGATGCTCCATACGCACCATATCCGCACAAGACATAGTTCTGACTTCTGAATCCAAGCCCACACGTCGAGCTTATTGCTTATTGGCTCATCTTCTTCACTGTCTGGTTATTTCTTCTGGATCCAACAATTCAGAAACACCCTGTGTTAGTTGTTGTTGGACGAAAAGTCCTGATTATGACCCCAACACGACCTGAACCACAACCAGATAAAAACACCAACAGAGTCATCTCCTATAATTAATTTATTATGCTGCGGCAACCAAGATACCGAATTCTTCGTCAACGGCAACAAATTGATTAAGGAGTGGTAGTAACATTCGACAAATTGTTTTGCTGCTGTATCCAAAGCAGATGACGAAAAAAGTCTGCATCTTCATCTCAAAGTTGCACCGGTGATAGTTGACTGCAAACAGAGTGTTTTCAGCACACATGACAAAGGAACTTCAGGCTATGTAATCCTTCAATCAATTAATCAATGAGGATGCAACTTGATTTAACGAATGTTTTGAAGAAAGAGACCTGTTCCTGAAGACATTGAACTGAACCTAGGATAATCTGAAATCCATGAACTGAACCTAGAATAGCGTGAATACACAGACCTGATTATAGGCTAATCATCAGAGCAGCGTGCTAGCGCTGGGTCGGGGGAGTCCGGCGGCGGTGGTGTGCTCGCCAGGGGCGGCAAGCAAGCTGTCGCTGCGGGAGGGCGGTCACCGGCGGTGGCGTCTTGCTCGCCAAGGGCAGCGGGCAGGCTGTCTCTGCGGGAGGGAGGTGGCATGCATCCATGGCCGGCGAGCCTAGCTCGCGCCATCCGGCCTCCACACCCGCGGTCAGGAGCACCTCCCACGCTCTCGCGAAACGGAAACAGGGGCCGCGCGTCCCGTGCCTCCTCTCCTGGCTTGCGCGCGCGAGGCTGGCCGGCTAGCCAGGCCCCGACCTAACGACCTCCACAGCCAGTAGCTTCCATCGAGCAGCGCGCCACCGCGGCTAGCGGCGGCGTCCGCGGCGGTGGAGTCTGTGGCGGCAGTTGGGAAGTTCTGAAAAGCGTACCGGGGCCAGCTTCTGGTTGTCCCGCTGGATTCGCTTCCTCGGACCCTTCGCGGAGAGCTCCTCTGCGAGCGCCGGCGTGCCCCCGCGCGGTTGGTCGAGGAGGAGGAGCGGGTGCTGCCGCCGCTCGCCGGTGAGTTCCGGAACACGAAGGCAAGAGCTAAGAGGTAAAGCACGAGAGAGCTAAGAGGTAAAGCACGGAGATGCGAGCGACGATGGAGGCGGCGGCTTAGGCGTCGAGCTGGCGTTTTCTTTTATTTTTATCGGTGGCAATCTTTTGTAATTAACGGCCAAAACGAAAAGGTGGTGGCAATTTGATAGTATTATGTGAGTTGGTGGGAGGGCAAAACGGTCCAAAACGGACAATGTTGAGTTGTCAAACATTGAGACGATCTGAACCGTTTGATCGGATATTGAAGGGCTCAGATTTAAAGTATCTCAACAAGTCAAGTTTGCTCTTTTAATAGTAGTATAGATTAAGCAAAACATGCCCGTGCGTTGCACCGGGAGTAGAAAATCACATTATCATGACCTAATCTCTCTTATTGAGCAAAGCATCAACCATCTAGTAATATATTTACCAACCGTCTTAAAATTAAAAAGCACGAGACAACTGACCTCGATTCATTGGATTTCTGTTGATGTCGATTGCAGTCTCCTTTTCCCCATGGAGGAAAGCTCGCATGGTCCTCTGTGTGCCCACTTAAGCATCTTTGTACTTTAACAATTCTAATTTAAAAATATTTAATCCATCAATAATCAATCTAAATTTGAGTATTGAGTACCATTCGTTAAACATAAAATCTGAACAATCAATAAGCTGCAAACAACTTTTTAAACGAAAATTGTAGATGGACAAACTGATGAGTAAGCTGACAGCTATGCTAGGAGGATTCGGGTCTGTCGCGGCTAGCCTGAGCAACAGTATGCTGCTGCCCACGGCCATGACCCACCTAGGAAACTGAAGCAGCAATTCAGGAAAAAGGCTTTAACATATTGATCGGAGGCCATCTTATCGCTGTTGCTGGTACCCGCCCATCTCACTCTGCATATTTCCTATTCTCCATGTATGCCATACCATGTATGGTTCATCTTCTTCCCAGAACTTGTCACAAGCTCCTCTTTCTCCCTAAAAGAAATTCCATGACGGCCAAGAGGAAGTTGCAAAACGCAGGGCCGGGCCGGCTAAATTCGGGGTCCTGTGCGAAACTCTAAAACGGCGCCCTATCTCACACAAAAATTTGAACTAATGAACAATTTAAACGTCGTCGGTAGGGTACATGTTTTGGCGATTAGCCGATCAGAAGAGGAACTGTCGCCGGCGCTCTAATTTTTTTTAACAGGGACACTCTAGGACGTGTTTGGTTACCTGCAGCGGTTTTGGTCAATTTGTATCTGGGGCAGGGCATGACTCTAGAAAATGTGCTTGAGCCACCTTGTGCAGCCCATTTGGTTTGCCACGTTGTGCAATCCATTTGGTTGCCCACAAAGGAGCTACGCCGACACCGGCGAAGTTGACGGCGGCGTGGTGGCGATAGGTGAGTACAAGTGCAATAGGTGCTGCTGCGACGATGAGCGGCAGCGACTAATTTAATAAAATTCGTCTAAACAAGTTTAGAGCATCGGTTCGAAATTGAGAAGATACAGCCGACGAAATTCAAAATCAAGGACTGGAATGGAACCTACTCATCGACCCTCACATATTTCATGTACAAATTATTTCAAATCAAAATATTATTGTGTAGATCAGAGAGCAAACTAAGTGTTCATGCCGGCCAAACCATGGAGAGCAGCCAGCTCTCATATTTGACCCTGGTCTTCAGTCGTTCGTGTGGGTGGGGAATGGCTAGAGGCCCAGCGAAGACACAACCTGAGAATTACTACAGTAGCGTCTTGCGATAGATGGAGTCGATGGATACCCGCCCACGATGCGGCACAGCGCGCTGATCCAGCCAGCCAGCCACCCAAATTCCCTTCAAATTTTCACTAAGTGTATACTTTTATAAATAGGCCTATACAAATTTTGTGCCCCCAAATTTTACGGGCCCTGTGCGGGCGGCACATTTGGCACCACTGTGGGCCCAGCCCTGCAAAACGACATGTACCATGTAAGAGTAGGAGTCAGTACGCCTTTTTTTCCGGTCTAAACATCACCATCCACCGGCCGCTTCCCAGGCACCACGCAGCCGTGACCCAGTTGAATTTTTTTTCTTTTGTAAACATAAACACAAACACCTACGGGGCACACATATTGAGCATCTACATCACCGAGCTAGCTGAAATAAATCGAGCAAGCGTGCAAAAAATCAACCACGGCAGACACGAACTTCACCAAGCTAGATGAAATAGATCATGAAGATGGGAGAGAGCTAGGGAAGTTTGCAATCGGTAGCAAAATTGTGGCAATCAGAGCAACATGCAGTCAAGATTCCTCGCCTAGCTAAAAACATATAAAGCAAATGACATTTTGGATCGATCCCTTCCGCCCGGTGAGCTGGATGGATGTCCGCTCAGCTCATCCACTTGACCCTTCCGACATCGCGTCACCGCGGTCCAGTGCAGCTTCGCCTCCCGATGTAACGCCTGATGCCGCCGTCCTCAACTCGTCGCGGTCCAGACGTCCAGTGCACTCGCACTCGAGGACGGAACAGAGGACGGAAACGTGGTCGCGGCCCAGCTTCGCGGATGCTGAGCTGCGAGCGCGACGCAGCCATCTGGGCGACAGCGGAAGAAGGAGCTTGCCGGGGTGCCAGTCAATCATGGCGCCGCCCCAACCAGGAGACTGCACGGCAACGCTCGGCAAGGCGGTGACCTACCCAAGCTCCCGTCGCGCTGGAGCTCTCCGCCATGGCCGTGCTCGTGCAGGCCCTCTCCTCAAAGGGAAGAGCTCGAATAGCCGGCGGCGGATGGAATCTGGAATCGGTAGGGGCGAGTGCAGAGGCCCCGCAGACGACCGGCGGAGGAGTGAAATCGGCCGGATTTTCCGAGTCGACCTAAATCCAAACGTTATTCTGACTTAAAAAATCGAACCGGTACATATGACTTATGGGTGGCAGTTGTGGGTAAATATGTGATTTGGTGGAGGGCAAAATCGGCAAAAAAAATGACGTACCACAAGAAATCTTAATGTTTTTATTATTATTAGGTATAGATATAGATTAGATGAAGGAATTTCAAAAAAAAAGAGATTAGATGAAGGGAAATTTTCACCAAATCTTTTACCATCCCCAACCCATTTGAGATGAAAAATTGAAAATACACCCCAGGTAAACAAGGCCTGCCTGGCTCTGTGCGGTGTGCCGCCTCCAAAACCACGGTGCTTCCCAAGTTGACGTCACCCTTCCGTCACAGTTCAAGCCATCCATCAGACGCACTACCGGCTACCGTCCAACCTGATCCGTTTGATCTCTTCCGTTCCGTGATCTCCACCGTTCGTTTTCTCTTCTCACAGCACCCCACCCTCCCCCTCTTCCTCCTCGTCTTCGATCCGAGCACCGGCGGCGAAACCAACGAAGAAGAGGAGAGCAAGGCGAGGCAGGCGGAGACTGCTCCCTCGGCGATCGCCGGACCTCCCTCAAGATGGTAATCTCCCTACCCGATCCTCCGCCCCATCCACTCGCCCCTCCTCCGATCGGCCCGTGTCGGGGAATAATCGCGGTTTGGTGGGGCGAACTAGATCTCGTCGTGTTTCTCATCCCGAATTTTGATTCGGTTGGGCTGGATTTACTGCTTACCTAGCGTCGTGTAGTTCAGATCGCTAGCAGAGAAAGGAAACTGAAATTCCGAGGAAATCTACCTGTGCTTTCTCGAACTAACTGTGGCCCTGTTTGTCGCGTCGCGTGGCTTGTGCAGGTGCTGATGCAGGCGGATCCGTTCCTGAGCGAGCTGACGAACATGTACGAGCGGAGCACGGAGAAGGGCTCCGTCTGGGTCACCATGAAGCGATGTGAGTTGCCCCTTCTCCTCTGCTGGTTCGTGGGGCGGGTTGGCTGTAGGTTTTGGGTGGTCGGAGGACTCGGGGTCTGAGCTGATACGTCGTTTGTATCTTGCCAGCGTCGATGAAGTGTCAGGCTAGGTTGAAGAAGATGGAGAAAAAGGGGGAGGAGGTGGAGTACCGGTGCCTCGTCCGCGCCTCCGATGGCAAGAGGAACATCTCCACCGCGGTACCGTCACTGTCTCTGTCGCTGATAGGACTATGATATGTGCTTTGCTTTGGTGTGCTTCTTTGTTCGTGCTAGTTACCGGGTTGCTCTTATTCACCGTAATGTTAGTCTCCCTCGGCTGCAATGTAAATCATAGATCGGAAATTTGCATATGGTCTGTGGGTAGCTACTGCATGAGCAAAAACTACTTGGATTTGCACACATTGTCATAATAATGTTTATTTTTTGTACGTTTCAGTTGAGTATGGTATGTTGTTTTTAAGAACTAGAGAAGATGCATTGTACATATGTATCACTCCACAGTCCTCACAACTAGAGAACATGCAGTAACTCTGTGCAGCTTGATGACAACTAGAAAGTGGGAATGCAGCACTTATTCAGCTGCAGTTGTTAACTGTTAGACTCTCATAAAACTATAGTTGTATGCAAACTATTAGGGGAGGGTGGAGGGGGCGTCATTAAGGAGCTGTCCTGGGTCGCAAGCTTATCACAAGTTAAGACTTAGTAGTGATAAGATAGCTCTGCAACTGGCGCAAATTTGACGGATGATACTCTATTTCTTGCTCTTTCCAAGTTTCAAGTGCATCAACCACTGAGGGCTCATGTTAGTTGTTTCATCTTACCTGAAGTGAAGACCTTTTATCTAGATGTATATAATTTGTTTGCACTTTGCAACACCTATGGATATTTATTCCCAATGATATCATGTTGTAGCACCTCAGGATATCACTTTATGTTACTTTTGATGAGATCCCTTCTTAAGGTGCATATGACTTGAGTATTGTATTTCGATACTTAGGATTATTTTTCCAGTTAAAAGACTGTGCATCGCTGGGTAACCATGCATCTTTATATTCTTGTGTTTAATCTCTCCCACGAAACAATTGAACAAGTGCATCTTTTACCACAATACACTGCTGCTGGTGTTCACATAGTTCGTCTATGTAATGAATTCATGGTCCTTCTGAAAGAAGAGACTTAACTAGTTAAGAGTCACAACTCCATGACCTATGGTTTGCTAAACAATTTTATTCCTCTTCTGCATTTTAATTGTTGATATGGCAAATTGGCAATGCAGGGCATCCCTTATTTATGGCTAAAATGTTGTTTATACGGTTACCTTATTTCCTTCATTTTCATGTAGAAGCAGGGTTTATAATTATCACCATTAAGTAATAATGTCTGTTGTCCATTAGGAAACATGCCTGCACAATATGTATCTGGATAACACAAAGCAAGTGCTCACATGAACAATTTGTCTATTTTATTTGTGCATATCTATTTGTCCTCAGCCATACCAAATTTCTGCAAGTCTTATAACTAGGACATCCTCTTCACCAATTGCTTTCGCTTATGACTGGATAAGTATGTGTTCTTAGAACTTAGAGTCGCGCTATAGTTCTGACATGTTGGAAATGTTATGAATATTTTCTGAAATATCAGCAGAGGACCGTCATCTGCAACATTGTCTTAGTTTTGATGAAATAAATGTGTAGCTAAGTTAATTCATGAGGACTTCTTTATTTTACTGGTGCCATAAACATTATCCCTTATCTAGTTATCATTTAGCCAGCCTACAGTTTTTAATCGATGAATGGTCCTTACTGTACTTCCCATGTCTTTCAGCTGTCTGCAAAGGAGTACCTAAAATTCCAAGCTTCATATGCCCTGGTTCTTAAAGCCCATATGCATGCTTTGAAGAAGAGGGAGAGAAAGGACAGGAAGAAGACCATTGAGGCAGAGAAGGTACCCGAGAAGGTACCTGAGAAGGAACCGAAGAAGAAGAAAGCGAAAAAATCTGCAGTGTCTAAGTAGAGAGGTACTTCCAGAATTCAGCGAGACCTTTTTTCGCCCATAGCAAGACTAATCTGAAATTGTCTTCAAGATGTTATCATCCGTTTACCCTTGTCCCTGTCTGCGAGATGAAGCGTGTGAATACCTAGAGATGCATCGTCGCTTGGCATTTTTTGAAACAGCGTTTTTCTCTGGTTGTAAGCCAACCTTGGCCTTTTGAACTGAATTGTGCCATAGAAGATGCATGCTTCCTGAATTTGCTAGATCTGACCATCAAAATTTTATTTGCAACGCTTCATCGTCTTGATTGTACTAGGCCTATAATATGAATGTCAAATCTGTAGCTCGGTTTGGAGAAAATGTGGGATGTTTGGTGATCCTTTGTGTTATTGTGTTCTGAATTGTTTTGCCACTTGTCCTATACTTTCTAGCAAAAAAATGTTTGATCATCTTTTTTGCGAGTCAAGGTTGGTGCGTTCTTTGTTTCCTGATTCCGTATGCAAGTGGTTACCAGGTTCGGTGGTTCTTGGGTTGTTGCATAAACAAATGATCTAGTACATCTCTGCCATAGCCGCACCAACATGGACCGGATGCTTGGTCGGACACTGCCATTCTTCGTAGTTTATCTTTTTTTGAAACGACATACTTCCTAGTTTGTATCTGCCTGAATGGGCTCAGGTTGTCGCTTCCTAGCCAATCCGGAACTGGTTTCCACATTTTGCCATTCAAACAGAAAGCTTGAGCTACGATTCTCCACATAGCAACGAACCATAATCTGTAGTGTTTCTTTAAAAAACAAGCTGTGGAATTTGGTTTAATGCTTACCATATCATACAGCACTAGCAATATTACAAGAATCTGTTCTTTTTTTATAGACTCGCACGAATCTTGGCCAGTGAGGAGAGCCGTCAGCATCACCACCAAACCGGACAAATTCCAACAAAGAAATAACCCAAATTATCAACGATCGAGCACTGAGAGACTACTGATCCACTGATCCATCATCACCAAGCAAACGCCTCCCGTCGAGCTCACCCGCGCCGAGGCAACGGCAACGGCAGCTCCTCGTCCGCTTCGCCACCACCCACTCCCGATCCCCACCGTCGCCACCCACCCACCATCCCTCAAAAATCTCATCTTTTTCCATCCATCACGCCCGCCCACCACTCCTCCCCCCGTCCCACGCCCCACCATGAGAGGCCTCCTCGCGTGCGCCACGCTCGCCCGCCGCGCCGCCTCCGCCACCGCCACAACCACCCGCCGCCACCTGGCCGGCGCGGCGGAGGCGGCAGAAGCCGAGCTCAAGAAGACCGCGCTCTACGACTTCCACGTCGCGCACGGGGGCAAGATGGTGCCGTTCGCGGGGTGGAGCATGCCCATCCAGTACAAGGACAGCATCATGGACTCCACGCTCAACTGCCGCGCCCACGGCAGCCTCTTCGACGTCTCCCACATGTGCGGCCTCAGCCTCCACGGCTCCCAGGCCATCCCCTTCCTCGAGTCCCTCGTCGTCGCCGACGTCGCAGCCCTCAAGGACGGCACGGGGTCCCTCACCGTCTTCACCAACGAGCGGGGCGGCGCCATCGACGACTCGGTGGTCACCAAGGTCACCGACAAGCACGTCTACCTCGTCGTCAACGCCGGGTGCAGGGACAAGGACCTCGCGCACATCGGGGCGCACATGGAGGCGTTTCAGAAGAAGGGCGGCGACGTCAAGTGGCACATCCACGACGAGCGATCCCTGCTCGCCTTGCAGGTCAGAACGCTTTCTGTCAGAGAGGATTTTTTAGTGCCAAATGCAGTATTGATCGAATAGATGAGTTAAAGATTTTGGATGCACAGTATGGTGGGGTGATGATACTTCGCCATTCGCTTGGTTTAGTCAGTTGCTAAATGCAGTCTCAAGATGATTTGCGCCTTTACTTTTACGGGAGAAAATGCACGAATTATACGATCATTGGTGATGGCAGTCTATGGTTTGTTGTTGGTCTTGTGGATACTGAGTTTCAGCTAGTAAGGCAGAATTTCTGTTGGCCGTGCAGATGGCAAAATTTAGATGCGTGGTAGCATTTTCTGATTGGCAAGTGTGGCTTCCTTCATGTTACCAAATCATAGAAGACTTCAGTGTCAATTGATTCATGCCACCTGATCCATGGACTCAAGCAATGGTGCTTGCTTGCCTGGTCAAGTTTTTTATTTCTTACTAGATGCAATGCTCTATCTGAATTCTGTGGTAGTAGTAGTTGAGCAGGTTTGCACGTCACTTTCTCAGTTGGTGGACTCGGGAGCTAATGTTTCTCCATGTGCTCTCACATTGCTGTCATCCAGAGATTCCTAGATTAGATTGTCACAACACATACCCCTCTTAATAGAAAAGACAGTGCTCTCACATTGGTGTCATCCAGAGAAATTATGAAAATGGGGCATAACAACTAATTTTCAGGGACAGGAGGATAAATATTTGCACATCTATTCATAAGATAGAAACACCTTCACAATTATGATTTTCATTCCAGATTGGTGGGGAAATGGTCTTCAAATTATGAACTTTTTTCTTGGCAGTTGGCACTGTTTATATTATTTTTTATGGAAGTAGTAGATTTTCACTTTAGTGGAAGTAGATATATTTGATACTTCTCCTAGTGTACTAGTTGATGAATTTATAGGAAGACACTATTGTAACTTGTTCCTTGACATAAGCAGGGTCCTCTTGCTGCACCAACTCTCCAGCACCTAACAAAGGAAGATTTGAGCAAAATGTACTTCAGCGACTTCAAGATAATTGACATCAATGGATCGACTTGCTTCCTCACCAGAACTGGGTATGCTTCCTTCGATCCTTCACTTCTTATTTCCAAATTATTATCAACGAGTCCATAAAAGATCATCAATACTAACTTTTATCATGATTAACCTTGTCTATCATAATTCATACATAAGTGAAACCGCTTTCCTGTTCAATCTGGCTTGCCAAAGTGGGTATGTGGAATGTTCTTTGCTATTGCTTAAAGACAGTTGAAAAAGTGACATCTTATTTTAATTTTCCAGAATTCTGTTGTGTAGGATTTTACATCACTTTTTAAATGTGTGTTTATCCACATCTATGCAATTAACACTTTATTGGCATACATGATTACTTTGTGTTTCCAACATCTATGTAATTTGACGCGTTTCAAGTTCTGCATAATGAAGAGTATTTTGTTTCTGATAATGCCGGGGGACTGATCATCCTTTAACTTCAAACTATATTGTTTCTTTGAACATTGTATTGCAGCTCTAATGATTTATTATTGCAGTTATACCGGTGAAGATGGTTTTGAAATCTCTGTCCCATCAGAAAACGCAGTGGATCTCGCAAAGGCCCTCCTGGAGAAATCTGAAGGCAAGGTGAGGCTGACTGGCCTGGGAGCCCGTGACAGTCTCCGTCTGGAGGCTGGCCTTTGCCTGTATGGCAACGACATGGAGCAGCACGTCACGCCAGTCGAGGCCGGCCTCTCGTGGGCGATCGGCAAGAGGAGGAGAGCAGAGGGCGGCTTCCTGGGCGCGGACGTGATCCTGAAGCAGCTCAAGGAAGGCCCGAAGATCAGGCGTGTCGGCATCTTCTCGACAGGGCCGCCCCCGCGGAGCCACAGCGAGATCGTGAGCAGCTCGGGGGAGAACATCGGCGAGGTGACCAGCGGCGGGTTCAGCCCGTGCCTGAAGAAGAACATCGCCATGGGGTACGTGAAGAACGGCCTGCACAAGGCCGGGACGGAGTTCAAGGTGGTCGTCCGTGGCAAGTCCTACGATGCTGCTGTCACCAAGATGCCCTTCGTGCCCACCAAGTACTACAAAGCCCCTTAGATTGTACAGAAAAAGGATGATGCTCATTCCGGTGCGATTTTCTCTTGCAATCCTCTTACGGCTGCCCGTTCTTTGACAGGCCGCTTGAATGCCGCAGCTTGTCGTTTCATCTCTACCCATCTAATAATACTAGGGATATTAGCTCGCAATGCCGCGCCCGTTTGATGAATTTCAAATATTTTTTTAAAAAAATTGTTGAAATATGAATATTATTTGAATTCGAAAAAGTTTGCGCTTAAAAGTATGTTGAGATTTTGAAAATTGTCGTATTGGAATGTATTGAAATTTGTATTCTTTTAATTTTAACAAAATGATCAGATTCGGAAGGTATTTAAAATGAGTTGAAATGATCAAATAGGTTTTGAAAAATGTACAATTTGGAATTTATTCAAATTTTAATTCTTTTAGTGTTTACCAAATGATCAGGTTTGAAAGTCATATGAAATTTTGAAATATTTAAATTTGTAATTTGAGTTGGAATGCTCGAATATGATTGTTTAGGGTTTAGTTTAAATTTAAGAATGTCCGCATTTGAAAGCTGTTTAGATTTGAATATGCTGAATTTTTTTTAAAAAAGTTTGCAGTTATAATTTGTTTAAATTTTAAAATTTGTTAAAATTGGGAATTTTTTATTTTTGATTTTTTTATGTTTATTGAATGCTCATTTTCGGAAGGCATTGAAAAATTAAATTTTCAAATTTTAATTTTGGTCATATGACATAAATAGTTAGTGTTTATTTTTGTAGTCATGTTTTTTTTGTCATATTTGTAAATAATGCGGTGTAAAGAATTTAAATTTGAAAATGTCCACATTCAAAAGTTTTTCGGATTTGAATCTATTGAAATTCAAAAATAGTTTATGTTTTGTAAGTTGTTCAAAATTTCAGAAATTGGTAAATTTGGGAATTTATTCATATTTGAATTGTGTTTACGTTTATCAAATGCTCAGATTTGAGAGCCATTCAAAATTTTAAAATATTCAAATATGGAATTTGATCGTACGCATTAATAGCCATTTTTTGTTCATGTTGATATATTTGTCATATTTGAATTCTTTTTTGCGTTCGTTAAATGCTCAGATTTGAAATGTATTTGAAATTTTAAAATATTCAACTTTGGAATTTGGTCATATGGCATAAGTAGGCAACGTTTATTTTTTGTGGTCATGTTGATATGTTTGTCATATTTTTGCCGCTCGTGTGGTAAAATTTAAATTTGAAAATGTCCACATTTAAAAGTTGCGCAGATTTAGAAATTTTTGAAATGCAAAGAAAACTTATGTTTTGAGATTGTTTAGATTTCAAAATTTGTTCAAATTGGGAAGTTATTCGGATTTGAATTCCTTTATCGTTTACGAAATGATCAGATTTGAAGGGAATTCAAAATTTTGAAATATTTGTATTTGAATTGATCGTATGCCATAAATAGTCAGCATTTTTTTTTGTGGTCAGTTTGATATTTTTTTCTGTTGGATATATCTAAAGTTATTAATGTTGCAGAATTTAGCATTTTTTTAAAAGTTGCTTACATAAGGTGGGCCCACCTGCCAGGGTTTTTTTTCCAAAAAAAAGGAAAAAAATCAGGAAAGAAAAAATCTGACGTGGCTGCCCCACTGTGACGTCGTGGTGACGTCATTGTGGCCGGAGCTGCCGCGGCGGCGGCCACCACGCCGGCGTCGCATCCGCGCGTTTGGAAGCGCGTGGGTGGGCGCGGCCAGCAGACGCGGCGGAGGGAGCGGGGCCAGTGCGGTGTCGATTCCGCCGCGCGTGGTGCGGCCCAGCAAGCGAAACTCGCCGGAGATGGAGAGGGCGTGACGGCGAAGCTCCGTGCGTGCTTGGATCTGACGGGGAGGTGCGGAGAGGCGGCGATGCGCGTCGGCGGCGGCGATTTCCGACCGCGCGGGAGAGAGAAGAGAGGAGGGGGAGGTCTGCGGACGCTTTTCCATGGAGGCCCCTGGTGTTGTCGAAATTCGCGAATTGGTCCTTCGTTTTTTTTTGTAAAGTGGCGGGGGTTTTCTGTAAAGCTGTGTGCCAAAATCCGTGCGGGGGCGACGTGTCGTAGCGCGATTGGTAGAAAGTCCGCTGCTACAGTGTCGAGAGGTACTGTAGCAGCGCGGGCGCATCTGGGCCGTCCATCGGCTCGATCGGACGGCCAGCGTTTTTCGGGTGACGTGGACGCGGGACGGGAAGCGAATCCGTCCTACTTTCATATATAGTAGGATATGCCAGCGCGTGAAGTGTTTGCCGTGTTTGGATGTGTATGGATAAGTGCACTACTCTTTCGATCAGATGTTGCATAAGGCCAGAGCTCATGCGATGTGTGAGCTACCCTTGAGATGTTCATATTTCCAGCTGTCAGTTAAATACTAGTTTTCTTATCTGTCTAGTTGTGAATTTGTGATCGATACTCATATGGTAATTGGTAACAATCAACAATACAATACCATAGGTAGCGCAGACGTTTACAGAATCCAAACTGGGTAGGACAAAGCTGACATTACAACGCACAGTCGATGTAAAGCTGAGTTCAAAATAATACAACGCACGTTACAATTTGCAAAGCCTAAGCACCAAAAATATCTACATGAGAACATACACACGAGCATTTTCGATATTTTCCCATTCCAGACTCAAGAACCTTGTCAGCACACAACGCTAACACACCATCAGCAAAGATCCATATGTTCACTTTTTACATCGAGGGGACAAGAACCCCATACCATATGACCAGTAGCGGATCCAGGAAATTCTGATGGGTGGCGCAACTTCGCATCTTCATTTGTTTACTAAACAAAATCGATGTTTTAACTAATATTAATTGATGGCTTAGTTCCTCAAGTTGAAGAGCTACTCTCTGATGGCAGGCTTTCCCCACACAAATCACCCATTGGCTCTGCCACTGCATATGACAGCGGAGCATTGTTAGATGCATTACACTTTGCAGCAAGCTTGGCAATCAGCTCGTTCAAAACATGGGGATATGCCAAAATTATATGCTTCCAGCTATTGGTCGCCATTAATTCTTGCAGACTTGAGGAAGATAGGTCTTGGAGGAATTGCAGGCACGCCTCCTTCAACCTGTGGCAATGGTGCTGCGTAGCTAGATCAAGAATCTTTGGCACTGTCCCTGTATCTATGGCATCATACAACAACTCTTCACAGGATAACCTCAGGTGTTGTAGATCATATCTGTCTGCCGCTACAATCATGTCTTCCAGCCATTGCAGCATAATTGCTTCTGCGTTGACTTCTGCTTCTTCCCGCTCCATCTCAGGAAAGGCGTCTGTATAGATGAAACTAAGCAAAGCCTTGAACACTTTAGGTTTCATCTCTTTGATCTGTATAACATCTGTCTTAATACCCTCCTTCATAGAGCCAAAGAGCTGTGCCATGAAGACTGTCGATCGGGCAGCAAGCACACACTGGTGTGCAGGGAATGTCTCACCGCTAACCTCGAATGTTACATCAGCACCCACCTTAGTTTGAAGGAGATGGTTGAAATGCTGGCCTATGCGAGACAGTGGTACCTCAGTAGCACTGGCATTCTCCGTGTTGAGGTCCTCACATATCGTCATGTCAAGCCGGATGGTGAAACAATCATTCTTAAGATTCTTTGATTGTTCAAGCGCGTCTCTTCTTATAAACCTCACCTGGCCCCAATTATTATCACTGCTGTAGAAGCTGCATGTAATAGGAGCACGGATGAATGCTACCTCTTGCTTCTCAACCTCATCGATGAAACTAAACCTGAACCACACTTTCACAGCTTTGGCAACATTGTCATCAAGAAGCTGAAGGTTGAGAGAGATGTAGTCTGCACAGTTCGGTCTGTCACCGTTGGGAAAGTAACAGATGTGCCAGCGATGGCCTCCTACAATGAATGGGCGAGACCAGAGGGCCAGGCCAGTGGGTATCACCCTTTTGGTCTCCGAGTACCCATCCACCACAAGCAGATGGTACCCGCTGGCCGCGCCGCCGGTGTCGACAACCGACCTGGTGGAAGGCGACAGATCGGCATCGGTGAAGACAGATACACCGGCGAACGGCGTGACGGATCTGCATGTGAGAACATATTTTACAGTGAATATGCGCGACATTTTGGTGGAGAGATCAGAGATACACCGAATAATTCCTACTACAAACTCACGCCAGTACATTTCAGGAACAGCCCAGTAATTACAACACTGACATTTGAAGTTCCAGAGTTGAGATCTAGGATTTGAGGGGCCAAACCTGGGAATGTCCTGCTGCCTCGCAACAGATGAACTTTCAGCTACCACGCCCCCGCTACCACGCCCCCTGTCGTGTCCGGAGGCAGCGAAAGGACGCCGCGCCGCTGCCTGCGCATCCCCTGGACCAGGCGCTACGCCGCTCCTTGGTTTTCGCGCCATCCTCCCCGATTGGCGGCCCGAACGCTCACCGGCAGAGAGGCGCCGGCGGCTCGTGTTTTTATTTTCTTTGAGAGAGAGGCTCGTGGAGTGGTTGTTGCCCTAAAGAGTGTAGAAGGTACTCGGCTGATATAGTATTTTTTGCCAAATCTGGCCGTTATCCAGAACTAACAACGGATCTGGCCCCTTCTCAGAACTAATTGCAAATCTGGCCCCTCGGGTTGGCGCCAACTCAGATGGCGCCGACGTAGTGCAGGTCGGCGCCAGTGGAGCGGCTCGCCGAAGTTCGCCGCTGGGCCCGGATGAAATCCGACGTGGCATGTCGGCGCCAGAGGAAATGGCGCCGAACCTGTGAGCGTTAACTGAATTTGATCGAAGTGTTCGGCGCCGTCGTGGATGGCGCCGACCTTTTAGGTCATAACCCGACCGGATCTGGACCTCACTTGCCACACACACACACTCACGCAACCGTCGCACGCACTCACCGCGGCGACGCCCCCACCCGTCCCCGCCCCGACGCCGCCGGCCGCTGCTCTCCCCGCCGCCGGCCACCGCTGTCTCCGCCGCCGCGCCCCCCTGCCTCACCTCCGGTCGCCGCGCCCCACCACCTCGCCTCCTTCTCCGTCGCCCGCGCCCCCTGCCTCACCTCCGCCTGCCGCACCGGCCCACCGTGGCCCCGCCTCCTTCTCCGTCGCCGGCGCTGGCCAAGAGGCCGTCGACGGCCTCGCCTCCTCCGTGAAGGTATAATGCGTCCCCAACCGCCCCCTCTCTCCTACAACACTCAATTTTGACCGAATTTGAAATTAGTGTGTATTGCAATCCATAAGCTAGTGTTTGTGAATTATTTCGGGGCCAATATGGTCTAGATTCGAGATAAAATGGATGACCGTCCTAGAAATTTGGGTTCCCGAAATTAGATTTGTGTTTCCGGTTGTTAATGGTGTCAATTGTGTGTAGAATAGATGTATTAGTTTGGAGAATAGATGTGTTAATTAAGTGTCAATGGAATGTAGAATAGATTTGTTAATTAATGGTGTCGATTTGTTCATAGTAGCTTTATTTGTTGGTATGGAAATAATTTGTTATTGAGAGCTCTTTATTTGTTCATAGTAGCTCTTTATTTGTTGGTATCTAATGGTAGAGTTGTATCTTGGTTCCTATTATAGATGGCGTACACAAAGATTGTTCATGTTCATCACGGAGGCCGTGTTGTGTCCTCTAGTTGCGGTGTTGAGTTTGAGGAGATGACGAGTAAAGTATTGTTCTTCCCGCATAGTCCAACTTTGCGTGAGCTTGTTGTGAAGATCGAAACGGCGTTGGGTTGGTTAGGCACTGCTGTTGGTTTGGAAGGAAGATACGATGCCGGTGGCTGTAGGTCTTATACTCAGATGATACCCATCCGAGACAACGAAGGGTGGGAGTTGTACAAAGAGCTTGTTGAGAACTCTCAAATCAAGTCAATTGTTGTTGTTGCCGTGAAGGTTGACATCAACAGTCGTACCGTAGTTCTCCCTGATTTGAACAAGCATCCAACGGTTGTTAAAGAAAACAATGATGACCGTAGTGAGCACGATTCGGGTCCAAGCCAGCCTCCCTTGAGGGAGAAGGAGAGTTTTGACCATCGAGTTAAAGTGGAGTTGCTTAGGGAGCAGAAACTAAAGGGTGCAGCACCACCTGCAACTCGTGTTGTGTCCTCTAGTATGCCTAGTAGAGAAGAGATCATTGAGGAGAAAACCAATGTTGCACACTTGGAGGCGGTGAATGACGAGTTTGTTGGTGTCTCTCCATTGGACATTCCAGCACCACCGTTTGTACCTCAGGTGGCATCCTCTGAACTTGATGGAGACCCGTATACTTTCGAAGATCACAATCCCGAAGACGAGGGTTATGATCAGGCTTATGCGGCTGACTCTGATGAGGATCGTGAGGAGCCCCAGTGGTCCGTGGACGAGACAGATGCGTTCGTCAAGGTATGGGGCAGGCATCCTAGTATTCATGAGTTCAAGGATGTTAGGGAGGCTCACCTAGCCGTTTTCGACTCGAACCTGCGGGAATATGGCCCAGAGCCTCCTAAACCCATCATCCAGGATGGGGATGGAGAAATCCAACGGCCTAGGGCAAGGCCTTTGATATATGCGGGTCTAAAATTCAAGGGTCTATTGGAGATGCAGATCTGGCTGCAGGAGTACGCCGTTAGGCATCATCGGCAGTACATTGTGTTCAAGTCTAACCAGAAAGAGCGATATGTTGTGATGTGCGATGACAAAAAGTGTGGGTGGAAGGTGAGAGCAAGGAAGACTCCTCAAGGTCGGTGGAAGATAAGTAGCTACGATGGCCCACACACATGCGGCGACAAGGTCCTTGCCAACAAGGCCCCTGGCGAGAAGGTTGTCCGGCGCACACACCGGCAACTGACATCTACTTTTATTGCTCACCGGTGCGCCGAAGCCATCAAAGCTACGCCTACCCTCTCAGCGGCCTCTTTGATGAAGTTTATACATCTCATCTTTGATTATCGTGTCACGTATGGCAAGGCGTGGAGAGCTAAGCAGATGGCTATGAAAATGGCCTACGGGGATTGGGAGGAAGCCTATGGAAGGCTACCAAAGATGTTGGCGGCTATGGGCCATCGCAACCCTGGAATGACAATTTGTGTGCAACCGCATCCAACTTATACTCGCACGGTTGAAGACGTCAAATACCCAGTGTTTGGACGAGCGTTTTGGTGCTTCCGCCCTTGTGTCGAAGCATTCAAGCATTGTCGTCCATTTCTTTCCGTGGACGGCACCTTTTTGACAGGGAAGTTTAAGGGCTCCCTTCTTGTTGCTATCTCTTGCGACGCGGACAACCGTTTGGTCCCCCTTGCCTTTGCTCTGGTCACGGGGGAGGACACGAACAACTGGAGTTGGTTCATGCACTTGTTGAGGACTAAGGTAGTTGGCAGGGATAGGGTTGTTTGTTTGATATCTGATCGCCATCAGGGCATACTGAATGCCGTGAAGGATGAAATACCTGGGCATCCCCTTGTGAAGCACCGGTGGTGCATGAGGCATTTCGCGGCTAATTTCTACCGTGCTTGCCGTAACCGGGAAATGGCTGAGTACCTTCGTAGGCTTTCCATGGTGTTTGAGGAGGATGTGTTTGACCGGATGTACGTAGAGTTGTATGGCTTGACGAATGCGAAGGGTAAGGCTTTCCTTACGGAGCATTTGCCACAAAAAATGTTGTGGTCCCAAGCATTCGATGAGGATGGGGTTCGGCACGGTCACATGACAAGTAACATGGCCGAGGTATTCAATAAAGTTTTAAAGGGTATCCGTGCGTTACCGGTTAGCGCCATAGCAGCGTTTACCTTTGACAAGTGCAACGAGTACTGGGTTACGAGGAGGGACGAGATAGAAGTCCTTGTGAATGACGGTAAGAAGTGGCCAAAGACCGTGGAAGAAGAACTTGATTATCAGGAAAAGAAGTCAGAGACCCAAACGTGGACATGTTTCGACAAGGATTGATGACCCTTTTCTCTACGTTCTTTGTTAGGCTTGACAGGAGCAAGAACAAGAAGATTACTGACTGGGAACATCAGCATCGCGAGTACATTTCTGAATGGCATGAACGCAAGGGTCCTCACATCGATCCCACGCCGCACAATGCACTCGCGTTTGACAGGTATCTTGCTTGGCTGAATGGTGCAACCCGGCTTCATCTACGGAAGGCTTGGACCGAGCGAGATATATTGGACTCAACATCAGACTCGGCCGATGATACCGTCCAGTATGATTATACCCAGCGGAAAGGAAAGCGCGTGGACCTGGGCCCTGTGCGAGACCGTGTGGTAAGAATCTACTTCCACACGTTTCCAACATGAACTACTTGCTCTCTCCTACACTGATTTTTGGTTGTGTTGTGCAGGCCAATGAGCTTAAAAGAGGTATTACCGATGCTGAAATAGCTCTCACCGTTACACTGGGCAGCGAAGGTGAAGTGTCCACACTGCGTGCTTGTCTACAGGTTAACTTCTTGCTTAACTTCTTGCTTGTGTAAGTTCTGATCTGGTTGTGGTGGCTGCTGTGCTCAAAGTTTACTCTTCGTTCTTGAAGAAAATGGTGAACCGTTCCCGTAAGTTGGTCAGTAGGCTCGCATGCCGGGATCCTACCGAAGACTTGGATGAGGTGCAACCTAGTAGCCATGAAAATTCTGCATCATCTGAATGGGACCTAGATGTGGAGGACTTATATGATGACCAGACGGTGTTGTCGCAGGTAATATTCTTGCTCTCATGTTCAGGTTTTAGTTCACAGCACCTAGTCACAGGTTATGTTTGATACTGCCTTCTGTCCACCACGACACAAGTTCATCTAGTGTTCCACTTTGTTACAGTATTTCTCTTTATTGCTAGTTAAGTTGGTTTCAGTATGTGATATATATTTATCTCAAAAGGAGGTATAGCTACGTATTGTTCCATCCATTTTCTGATTAATTACAGATTCCGTGAATAAAATGTTACCACTTGTGATCTGAACATAGACTATTATAGTCTGTATGTCAAGTAGTTCAATAGAAAATTTGTTGCTGGGCATTAAGGCATTGTTGCTGGGCATGGCTTTGTTGCTTTGTTGCTGGGCATTAAGGCAGTGATCTCAACAGAAAGTATTTCCCACACCTCTTATGTCCATGGCTTTGTTGCTGGGCATTAAGGCATTCAGCGGTTCTAGTACACAGACCTGTGTAATATCAAACTCAAACAAATTTTATAGTTATTGTCCATGATTAATTATTATGCATGGACGTATTGTCGCAGGTGAGGGGTGCACCAGCACCTAGTCAGATGAGCCCGGGTCCCAGCCAGCAGAAGCGCAAAAAGAAGCAGAAGCGCCAGCAGCCTCTCCAGATCAGTCAAGAAAACCTCCGTAGGGGATCTCGTAACCGCAAGCAAGTCGACCACCTCACCCCTGGTACCGAAGCGCTAGGAAAAAGAAAGGCACGCAAGTAATGTCGCCATCTGTGTTTGGAAGTGCTTCATTATGTTTCAGACCTTCCATGTTTGAGAACTATGGTTTGTAATAACTAAAAACATGTATGAATTGTGTGTGATGCTTTTGTGAACCAATTTGGTATGGATTGTGAGATCTAAGTGACCATTTTGTTGTCTATTCTGTTGTGTCAATTATGTTGTTGTCAATTCTGTTGTTGTCAATTCTGTTATGTCAATTTTGTTGTCAATTCTGCTGTTACAGGTTTTGGCTAAAAAAAGAGGGGAGGCTCTGTCCAAATCTTGTGTTAAATGCCCCAGGATAGCAGGTCGGCGCCATCTGAAATGGAGCCGATCTGAAGTATGTCGGCGCCATCCCGGTTGGCGCCGATCTTGTTTTCCTGGAACTGGGTACTTCCAGAGAACTTCCAGAGAGCAAAATTTAGGCGAGGAGTTCGGCGCCATTCGCGATGGCGCCGACCATATACATGTCGCCAAACCAAATATTCGCCGAACTTCATACGTTCGGCTCCAAGGCAAATGGCGCCGACCATGCGCTGAGAACAAAATTTCCTGGAACTGGGTACTTCCAGACAACTGCCAGAGAGCAAAATTTAGGCGAGGAGTTCGGCGCCATTCGGGATGGCGCCGACCATATACATGTCGCCAAACCAAATATTCGCCGAACTTCATACGTTCGGCTCCAAGGCAAATGGCGCCGACCATGCGCTGAGAACAAATTTTCCTGGAACTGGGTACTTCCAGAGAACTTCCAGAGAGCAAAATTTAGGCGAGGAGTTCGGCGCCATTCGGGATGCGCCGACCATATACATGTCGCCAAACCAAATATCGCCGAACTTCATACGTTCGGCTCCAAGGAAAATGGCGCCGACCATGCGCTGAGAACAAATTTTCCTGGAACTGGGTACTTCCAGAGAACTTCCAGAGAGCAAAATTTAGGCGAGGAGTTCGGCGCCATTCGCGATGGCGCCGACCGTATACATGTCGCCAAACCAAATATTCGCCGAACTTATGAAGTTCGGCTCCAAGGCAACTGGCGCCGACATCTTGAGCTCCGATTATCCCAAACCAGACAGTCCAGTACGCAAATTGTTTGGGTCCTTAGGGCAAATTGTACTTAAGTTGAACGATTGAATTACTGCAGATGTTTCTCACAGTTCCGTCGTAGCAGACAACTACGTCTCGCAAGATGGCCATTAGATTCTTGAACATAGTACAACCACTTGCAAACAGTACACCCACTCGCAAACAGTACACCCACTCGAAATAGTACTCCCACTAGCAAACAGTACACCCACTCGCAAACAGTAAACCCATATTAATTTTACTTCAGTTCCGTCCGCTGCGTCGGCTTTGTCAATAAATAGCAGTCCATGGCTCTGTGTATTTCATTCGAATCAACCACACTCACCCATTCAGATAGACAGAAACACAATGGCCGGTGCCGGAACCTCTTCAGGGAAAGGGAAAGAGCCGGCCATGGAACTTGTAGGTCCTCGTAGTGGCTCATTCGTGCCACCGGACATGCCACCAAGAGAAGAGCTACATGGTCATGTGCCGTGGATCATCCAGTGCGGTTGCGGTGTGGAGTGCTGCTACACGGCAGATGCTGAGAAGATCAGCAGTGGTGGATATGGTGGAAGCTGGGGATTTGTCTGCGGCTACACGACGGGACCCGCACCATATTTTGTAAGAGTTCATTCGATTTACATATTTACTAAATAAAAACATGTGGGTACTAAGTTTTGTACTCTCGAACAGGAAGGAGCTCGTTGTAGGAAGAAATACTTTTTCGAATCCGACAGACAGTATGAAGTGTATTGGTATGGAGAAACATATGTAGAGAACCAGGAGGCCAAAAAACTAGAGGAGAAGAGGAAAAAAGAACACAGAGAGTGTTACCAAAAACAGTTTGAAGCATGGGCTGCTCAAAAGATGGCCAACCGAAGAAACCGTTAGAACTCTTGTTTCGTATATGCGAAACAATTTTAATTCCTTATAATCTGTATTTCATTCCAAAAGGAGCTCTTGTATCGTATATTTGAAGAGGGTCGATGGTAAACATTGCCCGAGCACCATCATTGTAATGTTTGCTTTTGTAACAAATAAGTGTAATTGTCTCCAACAGATTATAATGGAGATGTTGTTTTCCTGAACATGCCACCTAGTACCCAGAAGCATTCTCTCCAGGCATTTAAAGTATACATCCACGATGATCATACAATCAAAATCAATCCCCTTATATGCTCTCCTTTGTAAGCAGATTTTGACGGAGATTATGTGCATATTTATTACCCTCAGTCACTTGCTGCAAAAGCGGAAGCCTTGGAGCTTTTCAGCGTGGAGAAGCAACTGACAAATTCACACAACGGGAAAGTAAACCTCCAGCTATGTAATGACAGTTTGCTAGCTCTGAAACACATGTCTATAAGAACCATGTTAAGCAAAGAAATATCCTATTTATGCAATACCAAACAAATATCCAACATATAATTTGACATTAAGGTCCACACGAACTACATAAAACATCAACAGAGTACTCAACATTACAATAATTATAAAATATTCCGACGATTTCTAAAATAAAACATCTTGGTTCAGCATAACCACAACATGATTAGAAGACAACCTCACAGATTTAACCACAAATGCTTATGGATTCCAACTCTTGAAATAGCCCGCGTTGTATTTCTTCAAGAATTCCTTACTTTCATTCATCTCATTTTCTTCCCTTTCCCGTGCTTGTTCTTCCTTCCTTCTCTTGGCTTGTACCTCCCTCTCTTTCCGGTCCTTCTCTAATTCCTCCTCCAAGAGTTTTCTCTTCACAACTTCTTCAGCTTGCTTCCTCTTGCGCTCCCTTTTCCAAATCTCATTTTCTTGCCTTTGTTCTTCATCAAAAACCTTCCATGACTCTTCCAAAGTGTCGGACCATAAAGGGGACACCACCGTGTCATGTCTTGGCAATGCTCACACCAAACCAGTGGAGGAGCCTTCGGTGTGGTTTCGTCTATTTTCCATAGAGCAGGTGGAGATGGAGGTGGACGCACAAGACGTGTCCAAGTCTCAGCCGGCCATGGGCCCTTATGCATCCACACATATGGTGAAAGAAGGTAGTCATCATACACCTCAGGCCCATCAATCCATTGGAAAAAGTAGCATGTACAATATTGCTGTCAGTTTTGTAAGCAAATAGGACATCAGATACAAATACATGTCAAATTCATAGTTGCTAAATAAAGAAATAAGAATACTCACGCGACGATCGCTGCACATGTAGAACGCACGACCGGCAGTAGCGGCGTGCATAGATTGTGAGATTTCACAAGCCTTTCCGCAAGGACAATTCGGAACCGGGTACATTGGTGGCACCGGAGCATCTTTGCATGATACATTGGGATACTTGCCTTTGGTTCTTTCTACTATCTTCATCTTATGTGCAAGCTCTTTGTAAATGTCAAGGGAATCTACCAACCAAAAATAAAACATAAGAAACTATATGGGAGAGCCTAAAAGTACACAAAGTTAGCCACCATGTACATATATGCAAGACAAATGAAATATGACAAACTATACAAACCTCCACATGCATATGTGGTAAAACAATATATTCTACAACCACTTACATACATTTATAATTAAACTAACCACACCCAAAGTTAGCCACCATGTACAAAGTGCCTCCTAGAAAGCTAACCACGTTTTACAACTATAATTCATCTAATGTCTCCTATAAAAATACCCACCTCATAAATTCTAAAAGCACTTACATGTTTCCAACAAAAGAACTACTAACACTACTAACCACAAACCAATACACACATATGTTAACTACTTCAACAAAAGATTGCACCAAAATTTTAGGTCCTAGACATTGGAACCAAAATGACATGAAATTTCATAATAAAATGGATGGAAGAGGATGAAAAGAAGGAGATTTGAGAGAGAATACCTCCAAGAAGAGTTGCCATGGTCTAATTTGAAGAAATCCACAAGTTTTAAGTGGATTTGAAGTTTGGGGCGGAAGATAGGAGAGAGAGTGCTTGGGGGCGGCTGTGGGGGAGGAATGAAGTGGGGGGGAGAGGCAAGAAAACGACTACGGTTTAACCTAAAAGGTCGGCGCCATCCACGATGGCGCCGAACACTTCGATCAATTCAGTTAACGCTCACAGTTCGGCGCCATTCCTCTGGCGCCGACATGCCACGTCGGATTTCATCCGGGCCCAGCGGCGAACTTCGGCGAGCCGCTCCACTGGCGCCGACCTGCACTACGTCGGCGCCATCTGAGTTGGCGCTGACCCGAGGGGCCAGATTTGCAATTAGTTCTGAGAAGGGGCCAGATCCGTTGTTAGTTCTGGATAACGGCCAGATTTGGCAAAAATACGCTGATATAGTCCAGACACACCTTGCGGTATTTTGTGCGGCCCATTACAGTACATCGCAGTGCGTACATGGGCTTTTTTTGTGGAAAATTTTGGCAGACATATTCATCTCCACAAGTCACGCAAGGGTTATTTTTACCCTAAAAAAAACGCAAGGTTCTTCATTTCGCCAAACCAACAAAAAAAGACATTTCGCCAATTTCCTTTGAGGAGACACTAACGAGCTAGGCGCCGAGTTCATGCGAGTCAGTGGCCCAATCTTTCACAGTATTAGTAGCCGCAACAAGAACTTCTGATGAAGCAGACATAAAGATTGTAAAAACGCTATCTCGCATAGGGATCAACTCCACGCAGCAATAACAAAATCCCTTGCAGATTAGCATAGAAAAACATAGCATTTGGTTCCCCAATATGGGACGTTTTCTCCGGTTCTATTCAACTCACGATAAGTTTTACCCTTTTGGTGATTCCCGGTTAGCCGAGATTTAAGTTGGCTCTTGGTCTACCGCACTAGAGAAATTGAGGAAGTAGTCACGATTTAAGTTAACAAGGCCAAATTGAAGAATTCGAAGACACAAAAACTAGTTCGACCCGCAAACTTTGGAGAGCACATAACTTCCTATTGCCATTCCTTCTACCCATCAAAAATTCTAAAGGTGCGAGTTGATGTGTTGGCACATTCAGGACATGGAATATGTCGGAATGGCTTGAGCCACCGACAGGATCAACATTTCATATCTAGCTGCCGAGAGCAGTTGTTCCAACCAGGCTTGGACTCGCTTTCGCACCCTGTCCTTAAGATGTTTGAAATCTCGGTTAAGAGATTTGCCTACGTCTGAAGGCATACCAAGGTACCTTTTCATTTAAAGTCTCATTCTGTCTACAAAAGGTAGGAAAATCGTGGAGACATAGAACATTGTACATAAGCACCATGGAGCATATGAAAGAGCCTGAACTCAGGGAGCTGCTTTGCATGTGTCAGTTGACGAATCGCTCCACTGCCAGCCCCGAACTTCAGTCTTAAGCTGGTCGAACATGGCGAGAAAGAGGATATGTTTCAACATCATTGGGAGGACCCGTCTTCTCGAAGGCCTAGTGAGAGAGAGGGGTGTGTTTTTTTCCACGACACTGATGCTCGTTCACAACTGTTCCGGCAAGTATTCCAGGGATTTCAATGTGTCCATCTTGTCAATGTGTGCACGCCGCGAACCGAGGCCCCCACAGCCGGAAATGCAACTCCACACCTAGTTGGATTTCCCCCGACGTCCAACTGCTTTACGATGTCGTGCACAGATCATTAATGATTTTTTAAATATCAATGCATTATCAATAACTTTCAGATTTATGTAACTTATTTTCGATATGTGTACTAACAAGAAATTTCCGGACATGCATTAACAAACAAAGTTAAAACCACTCATTAACATGATTTTTTGTTTTATCAGTAAATTAATTAGCAGGAATCATATCGATCGTTTGGATGCAAATTCGAAAGTCATGATAGTTTATGGATATCCAACTAGGTGTGTGGTATCCCCGCGATTCCACCACAACCCCATTCCAGCTGTCTTTATTTAGAATCTCCATTATACATACTAGTTGAATTTCACCGCGGCGGCACGCCGCGCCGTTGGCGAGAATTTATGATAAAGTTTGTTTCCTTGCTGTAGTCTAATAATGTATTTGAGTAGTGATGGTTATGATTTGTGTATAGTTTGTTTCGTTACTCCCAGTCGCGTAATACATTTTGTAAGTATTGGTGTTTCTGATTTGTATAACATACTTATATTTTGTAAGCAGTGGGTGCATACCATATATGTGACAACACCTAATTTTGTAGTGTCTGAATATATCACTCTTAATAAGGGACCGATAACATGAAAACCTTGCCGCAAGTAGAAACTACGACCAAAAAAATCACTTGCATAAAAAACCCTGAAATCGCAACAATCCTGCTCTGACCATTGTCCACCATCTTGCTCCGACCATTGTCCACTGTTAGCAACATAAGTAAGCAATATATATTAGTTTCGAGTCGTGGAGCAATAGAAAATCATATATTAGTAAGTGTGGTCAAAATTAACCACGAATGGAACATAAAGGCAAATGGTAACTTAGATTGTGAATCGTGGAGCAATAGAAAATTATCTATTAGCAAGTGTGGTCGAAATTAACTGCTTAGATTGTTTATAAACAAATTTGTAACAGAACAACCGAAATTAAAAGAAACATAATTAGGTCAGTAGCACAGTTGTGAACTGTTTAACCATGAAAGTGCATACAACATGTGACTTGTCGATCTGTTTGTCCCAACTGGTAGGAATCAATGACCTTAAGGGCTGAGCCATTAGTGCTACAAACTAAATAATAAAAAGATCAGTAAAAGACCAAATGAAGAAGGATAATAAGAAAGGAATCCTAATATAGAGGGGACTTGCGTATTTGTACAATTATATGTTCTGTGGATGAACCAATTTGCCGAACTCGGCCTCTGCAATGATAGAGGGCATCTGACGAGGGGTTAACTCATCAAATCCCATATGGTTAGGACCTAGGGTTGAGATTATGGGAGAGAATGTGGTAGTACTGGTAGTTTTCGGCTGACAAGCAGAGGCAAAGATTTACCCAGGTTCAGGCCCCTCGGGTGGAGGTAAAGACCCTACTTCCTGCTTGTCTGTATTGATCGTGTGAGATTATGCGATTACAGGGGAGCTCCGGCGAGATGTCGATCTCGCTAGGGCTTTTGGTGGTTCGAGTATGGCTTCTTCAGGATCGGCGGCCCTCCCATCCTTTATAAAGAGGCTGGGTCTCGAGAGTCCGTAACCGACCCTGTTTACATGTAAGGAAAGTATAAACCGACTATGCCTATGTCTAATCTTGGAGGGTACTCCATCTTGTTGGGCCTTTCGTCATGGGCTTCATGTAGCTCTCGATAATTGGGCCTTAGTCGCTACGTGCACCAGGTACCCTCACGGTAGGGTACCCGAGATGTATATCCTTGTCAGTAGCCCCCGAGTACTTGTCTGACTCGAAGAATCGGGCATGGACTCACTCGTAAGTGCACGTCATATGCTTTGTACCTGTATGTTGTAATTGGAATTCCTGTATGAATAGCACATGTTGGCTATGTCGAGTATTGATCGACTTTGGTTTTTGCTTATGATAATCAAGGGATAATAGCTTAGTAGGCCCGGTACACTCGACGGATCGGGACCGGTTAACTACACATTCGGGTAAAACCTTACTAGCTTTCAATCAAATCGAGTCCCCGGACTCGAATCTGGAACAGACTGGTCAGACTCGACTAGGCCGCAGAGGTCTTACTGAATCGATCTGCAGTATAACTTTGAAATTTACCCAACGCGTCCGTCGGGATTTTTCATCATGTCTGCTGACACGGAAAGTATAAGGATTGACGTTGCTGGAACGGTCCTTAGCCCAGCTCGAAAGTTCGGCGGGTCTTACCTTTGCACTATGCGTGCAACATCCGAGATATTTGCGGCGGACGCAACTCGGGAATGTTTCGAGTATGATTTTGTATATGAACTGAGTCGAGCCTTTTGTCGACTGACACTTTGTCTTATTCTATCGGGTGCGCGACAGCGCTCCCGATGGGAGTAGCCCCCGAGATTGTGCTTTATTGCTTGCAATGGAGGATAATCTCAAATCTTTTTATCCCATATACGCTTAGTCGAAGAAATTTTTTGATACGCTCCCGATGGGAGTAATATACCTTAGTCGAAGGAACGGTCGAGTGACCAAATTTGCCTTAATATCGCTCTTTCCACCCGAACCAAGCAAGGCAGTCGATTGATCAATCTGCGTCGGGCGGACTCGAATGCTTTTCTGAATAGGGCGTGCAATGACGTCAGGGATGACGTTTGTGGCGACTGCGCTGCCTGACACGCGGTGGCGTGCGCTATGCTGTGATAGATGGACGTGACACGTCTGTGGGCCCACGATGCAGCCGTTTGGACTGGATTTGACCGTTCAGGCACGATTTCTCCGGGACTATGATGACGGTTCCTAGATTCCCGTGCGTAGTGGGCGGAGTGGCCGGCGACGGTTGCCTCCACGGCTGCCACGTGTACGGCTGGATTTGCTACTTTGCCCACGATCTCGCATCAACGGTGCGGATTCTTTTGCGTTGAGGTTAAAAGGGTGCGGCGGAGTAAATAATATTTTTACTTGCCATTTGCTCTCCGCCGCCGCTGCTTCTTCTTCCTCCTAGCGCATCGCCATAGCCCAACAGCAAAGCTTTTGCCACCCACCATCGCGATGACGAAGCCCGCGACCCGGAAGGGCAGGAGCGCGCGAACGCGTCGGCAGACAGCGCCGCTGGAGCCGCTGCCAGCGGTTTGAAGAGGGACAAGGCTCGTGGACCAAGACCACCTGCAGCAAGAGGATGCTCACCGGCCTGCGGAACGACGGGCTGATTCCAGCACCGTCGCAGGTTCGCATCCCCGGCGCCGAGGTAATCCCGCGCCCAGGCCCCAATGAGCGGGTCTGTTTTGTGGATTTTGTGAACAGGGCTTCTCCTTCCCTGTTCATAACTTTCTTCGTGCACTGATGCACGTTTATGGAGTGCAATTGCACGATTTTACCCCAATGGGTTTTGCACATTGCGTGTTTCTTCGTTCTTTGCGAGTGCTTCTTGGGCGTTGCGCCCCACTTGGGCTGTTTCGCCGCATCTTCAACGTCAAGCGCCAGCACAGTGTCAAGGGACCTGGTGGTTTTGGAGTACAGACTCGACCTGACGTCGAGTACTTCAAGATCAATTTCTGGAGTCTGTGCAAGGATGGCGCCAAAAGTGGTTCTACATCAAGGATGTGACCATAGGCACCCAAGCGTTCGGGTTGCCTCCCTTTGACGCAGACGCCCTGGTGAAGAAGAGGCCATCCTGGATGCCCAGCCGACCGGAGTCGAAGCCGAAGAGGCTGACATTCTGATGGAGAAGGTGCTAAAGCTTCAGACCACTGTTGGTCGGGAGGTTACGGGCATCCATTTGCTAGCCATTTTGCCAAGAGGCGAGTGCAGCCCCTCCGAGCCCGAGCTCATGCCATGTGGGCATACAGCGGGTTTCTGATCCAACGCTCACGCGCAGTGGAACTTTCTGATGCGGAAGCAGAGAAGTTGGTAAGAAGCCTTACCAAACTGACTGATGAAGAGCCTTGCGAGATGAACTCGCCTGTGCCTCCTTATGAAACCAGCAACCCTCTACCAGAGGTAACAGTCGATACTATATGTAAGTTGGTATGTTATGCATGTGTGATGTTGATTCCTTTGCTGTTTATGTGTGCAGGGACACAGAATGTATGAGTCGATGCCCCTTGCCAGAGAGCGGCCCAGTGCCGGACAATGAGCCACTCGAGGCGGCTCTGATGATGAAGTGACCTCACTCGCCACCGCACATACGCCGACGCCGATGAAGGCGATGCTGAGGTGCAGGCCAAGCAGAAGCGGTCACGCGAGGAAGAAGACACTGCTGACTCAGAGGAGAAGGAGGGGAACGAGACGGAGTCGACGATGGCGCCACTCGATATTCCTCCGATTCGCTCGCTTCCCCCACGACCCCCGAAGAGATCACGCCCCAGCATGGGTGTGCTTGCACCTGGTCGAATGGTCGACCTTACTGAAGAGTAAGTAGTATGTGCATTTGCTTTGATGGTTTATGAACGTTGCCAAGTTGTTACTTAGCATGTGTGAAACAGTGTGTCCTCGGATGAGGATTTGCCACCGCCACCTCAGATGGAGAAGAGCAGTGCGGCGTCGACTGCTCGGAGTTTGCCACCAGACAGCCGCCCACCGCTGCGACTCCGGCTGCCGCGGACGCGGCTACACCATCTGAGCCTGAGGTTGCGGCTGACAAAGGATGAGGCAGCAGCGACAGGCGTTCCTGCGTCGACTTCCTCCTTCTTGAATCATGTAAGCTTGTGCTTTTGTACCATAGTTGAATCACTAGCGGGTGTTAAAGCTGTTCATAGACTCGATAAATCTGTTCTGAACTTTCGTGTTGTGCTGTAGTCATTTGTACAAGAGCTACTGAAGGCTGGCTCCAAATATGTACACATGGAGACGGAAGTCGCCACCTTGCAGCAGCAACTCGAGGATGCGAAGAGTAAGTATCCTGTAATGAGCACTCGAATGTTTTTGATGTGACTATCTTTTGCAGCATGTTGAAGAAATGCTTATGTGTTTCGCAGAGTCAGCGACTGCCGCTGCGGAAGAGATGGGCAAAGCTACCCGTCGAGTTGCTGATCTGGAGAAGAGGCTGAAGGCAGCCGAAGTTAGGGAAGACCAGGCAATTGGTCGACTCTGCTGCCAGCACCACTTTGACAGGTATGCAATTTTGCCATTGCATTAGATATTTGAAGTTTTTGTAATATGCTGCTGATCATGGTGTTTACATGCTATGCTAGATGTGATGGATGGCCCTACTGCTCCTGGCAAGCAAAACGTTGGCGCTTCACTTGATGAAAGTGTGGCTGTCGCAGAGGTTGCCAATAGTAGGGCAGGGGAGATGCTGACGAAGGCGGCGAGTGCTTTGGGCGCCCTTCACAGCAGCTTCTTCCCAGATGATGAGCTTCCATCTACGTTTGCAGAACTGGTGGAGCTGTTCAAGCCCGAAGGAACTGCCGTCGCCGATTTCTGTCGCGAGCAAATGGTAAGTGGTGCTCAGACTACTTTTCTCATGTTGCTCGCGCACGGAATCGAGGCAGATTTTGACAAGGTCACGACGAAGTTCCCGGGGGGCCTGGCGGCAAAACCGTCGGGTTAGGCACTTGGATGGAGGCTGCCCAAAAGTATTCTCAACAGCTTGTGACAACTGTTGAAGATAGGGCAGCCAAGGTTCAGGCGAAGAAGGCTTCCTCCAAGAAGTCGATGACTAGCGAGTGATTCCTTCGTCGCCTAGTTTTAGGGACTTTATGATTTTGCTTTTGCTGTAAAAACTTCAGACTTCGTATTTGTGCTTCATGAAATATGAACTCCAGTTATCGGGAGGCACACCCCGAGCCTTTTGCTTGATCTCTTCTGTTTCTCTTATGTTCTGAGTTATTCTGGATGTAGACCCGAGCCTCTAGAACATCGACTGGTCCAGATGCAAGCGGCTCCACACAGTCGCGTAGCGTGAATGACCAGAAAATCATCGACTTCCTTCAGCTCAAACTTTCCGAGGTGACAAGCGAGCTAAAGAAGACACAAGACGCATATGCTGAGTTGTAGTCGAGGCCATCCCCAACTACGGAGCGGGAGGCCTTTTTGCTTGAAGAGTTGGAGAAAGTGAACCTACAGCTTGAGTGTAAGCTCTTATGGAAATTGAATTGTGGACTCGACTCAAAGGTCGACTGTGATAACAATTTTGCATTATTTTTGCCATTTGTGTTTGTTTTGACCAGTCGAAGGAGGAGGCGCGGCTACAGGACCGACTCGACGGTCAAGCGAGTAGTGCGAAATACGCTGCCCACCCTTTTGGTCGGACAGGGCGAGGAGTGCCATTCTGGTAAAGCTTCTGGATCGTGCGTGGCGAACTACCATTCGACTGGAGAGCTGCAGGTTAGCTTTGTTTCGAGTCCACGAAGCTTTGTTTCCTTTGAATGAGCAACCACAAAGCCTTGCTGCATTGCTGAAGAAATTTTGAAAGGCAAGGCGATCAAGAAATTTGTGCGCGAGAAACTGGTTAGCGGGGCTAACGTTGCCCTTTCCTTTGTGCGGTCGCATCTTCCGCACCTTGATTTGAAAAAGATTGTGATGGGTCCCGCACCCCTACCAGGTGGTGGTCCTGTGCCAATGGAGGAACATTACCAAGAGACACGGGTGGATGCACTGGTCCTAATCCATCAGGTGCTGAAGGAGGAGGCGAAGTGGACCCAGCCAAAGGATGAACCTATAGATTAGGGTTTTTATGCATAGGGGTGGCCCCAGAGTGTAAAATGCAACACTTGTAAGTATTTATGAACTAAATATTCGTATCTCCGCAGCCCCCGAGCCTGTTGAGTGGGGTGTATGAAGCAATTTATTGTAAAATTATGACTATCTGATGATCCCGAAGTGCAAGTCTTGATGCCTGCACAAATAAACGAGATTAGGTTGAGACTCCAAGTGCAGAGTGTATAGTAAGTGGAAGACAGTTTTCCCCACGAGGGGTGACTCGAGGGTTTAATATCGAACTCTCGGGGAATCTGAAGTGGTAGATTTATCTTCTTATCCTTCTTTTGGTTACCTACAAAACAAGGTTAGATGTTTTGGTCCTCAACCTCACCTGTGGTTGTCAAGCACAAGGTGTAAGAATGATATCAGGATAGTTATGCAATGCAAACAAGAAATAAATATGCAATGATGGTGGATGCAATGATAAATGATATTTTTGGGTTTTTGAATGATGTATGCAAGATGAAAAGTATTTTTGTATTTTCGGATTTAATGATGGCTGAAAATAGAAAAGTGGTATATGGTGTTGGAAAGGTGTTTCTTATGATTAAAAATGGACTGGGGTTCATGGTTTCACAAATGCACTCTCTCTTTATAAAGTGGTAGACAATGGAACACAAAGTTAACATATGAGATTGCAACACAGGGTTTGATAACAAGTTACTTAGATATATGGGCATCACGTCCTAACATAGAGATCTTTTGGTTATTAACCTCTCTTATACTCCACCAAGATGCGAACTAAATCATAACACCTCAGTAATTAAGATAACTCAGAGTATAGCATTAAGTATCATGACATGAAGTGAAAATAAGAACATGCTAGATCTAGTCATGGAGTAGTGGCAATGGTCACGCCCACATCCCCGGTAGCATGGTATTTTAGTTTATCCCTAGTGAGGTAACAAAGTAAGGTAAAGATACCAAAGTGGATCGCAGAACTTTCTCTCACGTTCACTGCACTAGCCACCCCCGTTACTCCAACTAATGCACACGTTCCCCCACACACGCTCTCATAAACATGCTTGATCAAAACAAGTAGACAAGAACGGGGTACATAATATGCATCTATACTCATAACTGAAACAAACATTGCAATCTCAAACATATATTAACTCATAAAGATCCACCACAAAGGTATTACAACGGTGACCGTAATCATGTTCAGCAGCTCATACGGTGCTAATTAGTGAAGCTCAAGAGAGGAGAGATACATAAGTTACTTCCACAAACCCATAGTCCAGAGGTGGACTACTCCCTCTTCATCATGGAGACGGTGGAGAAGTCGATGGAGAAGATGGAGACCACGCCGGCAGCGCCCCGCCGGAGTTTTCCCCCTCCAATCTGCAGCTCCTGATCTCCGTTTCGGTGTTTCTGTGTTTGTGCGGCGCTCCTTCCAGAGAACGTCGGGGGACCTTTTTTATAGGCGTTTTTAGGTCAAGACAATGTCGGTGGAGCGAAGATCGACGGCAACGGAGCCACGAGGCCAAACGGTGGGTCCCACGCGGCACAGTACCTGGCCGCGTGGGCCACCCGTTTGGCCTCGGGCCTCCGTTTGTTCGCTTCCTTCGCCCACAGGTCTTCTTCCTTCCAAATATTGACGCCCGTAAATTTCCAGGTGATTTCGTTGACGTTTGGGTCCCTGAAACATTAAAATAAGAAAACGGGGTTTTCTGCCTGTGCAGGGTTAATTCCATAAAAATAGGAAATATGAAGTATTTCCAAAATCATGATAAAACATTGATATAACCCTTATATGATGCAAATATGATTGGAATATAAGCAATTAAAGTGCAAAGTTCATGTATGCATTTTACATGCATCAACATCCCCAAGCTTAATCCATGCTCGTCCTCGAGTATGAAGATGATAAAACTAACATGGACTTTGCAATTTAATACTTAACAATGGATATCAAAGATGATTACTATTGCTACATATAGTCAAATGATTCATTCTTCAAAGGAGTAGCAATATGCAAATAGTTTATGAAGTGATATCAAGTATTCAAGACAAGGATGTTCATTGATAGTTCACAAAGTGTAACATGGTAGCAAGTAATATGGAACACATGTATGCATAATGATAAGTAGAACATCCTACAATGGTCATAGAGTGTAGATGAAAATCTGAATATGATAGGTGTACACTTTGGAAAGATGTATATGTGAGTAGAGGTAAAGCATGCATAAGTTTCATCCAACTTCCAAACTCTTCTACTTAAGTTAATGATTGCAATAAGGTATTCATTGGTGTCAAGCTCTCATTGCCCCTATCATAGCATCTTGAATGATTAAGGTTAAAGTGAAAGCAAATATGAGTAGTGTGCTTGATAAAGAATGGGTTGAATGTCTCATGCCCCTTGAATACAAGTACTTACACCATGTGTTACTCAACTTGGGAAACAAAGCAAGTTCAATTAAATATCATTGTAAGCATAATAGTATCATCAAGAGCGTCAACTGGGGTACCTCTTGTCCCAAGATATGGAACAAGCCCATATCAAAATGACAAGACAAACAAACAAAATGAACAATCTCAACACCCTTTTTATTTACCATTTGGAATAGTTTTTTATTGCAAGGTGTATCACAGAAGGTTCACCATAGTATGTAAGTAAATTTCCACCATGAATGATGCATGGCTTAGATTAGCGGCCCAGGCGTCTCTCTAACCATTTACACAAACTCATTTAAACTCACTCTATTTCCACATTTATTTCAACATGATAAGCATCCATAGACAAAAGCACATGATATCAACTAAATGAGATGAAGAGCGTGTTGAAAGCTTGCCATGTGACAGCACATATGGGCTAACTTCCAACCCAAAACATTCATCAAGCCACAAACATCATAATCTTAATCACAATGGGTCAAGTTTTATTATGCAAATAAAAGAACATTGTGCATCAAGTTCGTGAGAGCTATATAACCAATTTTTTCCATTGCAATCAATAACATAAACATTTTCATTCAGAGGTAAGATAACACAAACAACATGTTAAACATACTCGGAATAGCATAAAGCCAATAGGTAGATATGGTGGACTCACTGGAATAACTTTGGTTGAAGGTGTTGGAAACAAGTTTTTGCTTGTTGGAGTTTTTGGGCTAGCAAAAGGGAGAAAGTTGACCATCTAGATGCATGCATGAGTGTCCATAGAACTAACTAATCCATGTTAAACCAAGTGAAATAACAATCAGCACCAAAACATGAATAAGTGATAGCTCTACAAAAAGAATTTGCAAACTATTACTCATAAACAAGCTCATGAATCATGCAACTATATGTATCATTAAAAATCAAGTCAAACATCCCTTTTCCCAATCTTATAAAAGCATCCAACATATTTCAACCCATATTTCCAGTAGCTCTCTCATATATAATTGATAGTGTGGTGGTCTCTCAAGACTCAAACAAAAACAAAAAACGACGCTCCAAGTTTATGCGATAAAGTGTTTCGATCGAAAAACAGAAGTTGGACGTGTGCAAACCGAGAGTGTGTAGGTCCAGTGGGGTTGTCTTCACATCCCCAAGCTTATGGTCTTCACCATCCTTGGATAGCTCTTGGTGCATCTCCTCCAATCCCTGTGAAAAAACTTCAAAACACCGTTTCTCCCATCTCTTTTCTGTGGGGTGCATTAATAGTGATAAACAAATAGGTTCCTTGCTGCATATAATCCTTGAACAAAAATTCATATGACATGTCCAGAAAGTATATAATGTTGTATGCCTACTCATAAACTCAATTGGATCAAAAAGATTCAACTTAATTTTAAATATAAAAGCCAAAGCAGCAAACAAAATGGACAGAATCTGTCCAGAAAAACAGCAGCAGCAAAACGTATTTTTCTACCCTACCAAACTTTCTCAAAAAATTGAAAAAATTCATGCATACAGAGGATGAAAAGTTGCAATCTCAGTTCAAATATGAGCTCATTCGGAGTTACAGAATAAGAATTAAAAATAATACCGTGCACTGACTTGTGCAGGAATAAAATTCTCGAACGCTTATAAGCAACTTTTTCAAACCAAAAGGGTAAAACTTGGCACTTTATTAAAACTCCAGAACCTAACTAGACACAAAATCTCTTGTTACAGCAAGAGGACACAAAGAAAAATCAACAACAAAAATAACCGGGTTGCCTCCCGCAAAGCGCTTTCTTTATAGCCATATAGCTAGGCTTCTTACTTGTTGTTTTATTGTGGACGAAGCTCATGAGGGAGCTTGAACTTTGGTGGTTCCCTCTTCCTTGGAAAGTGTTCCATGCACTTCTTGTGTGGAAACTGAAACTTTACATTCCCTTCCTTTGAATCAATGATAGCACCTGTGGTACGAAGAAAAGGTCTTCCAAGAATAATAGGACTAGAGGTTTTATTCCCCATGTCCATGATTAGAAAATCCACAGGCACAAAAGTCATATGTAACTCTACCATAACATCACTTACTTTTCCCAAAGCATGTTTAATAGAGTCATCAGCAAGTGCTAGTTCAATAGAGCATTTTTCAAGATTTTCAATTCAAGCACTTCATAGTTCTTTAGATAAAACAGAGACACTAGATCCTAGATCAAGTATGGCATGGTGTGTCTCTTTCCAATAGTTACTAGTACCTTAGGTATCCACATATCCCCAAGCTTAGGTGGTATCATAGCCTCTTGGTTGTACCTAGCAATCTTTTCTTTCAAGACATGATTAGCAATATAAGAACCAAAACCTGCTTGGTTAGTGTTGATGGAAGGATCACTTGCAAATTTTTGTAAGATAGATATTAATTCATGCAAGCTACAATTTTCTAAGTCAAGCAAAGGATCCTTGACTTCATTAAGCATTTTAACTTCCTCAACTTTCTTTTCCTTTTTAACCCACACTTGTTGCCTTAGCAGGAACCTCTTTCACATGTTTAAGAGATGAATCTTTTCTCAATGAATCACTAACTCGAACCAATTTTTCCTCAATATTGTTCAGGTAAACATCTTTTTCCAAAATTCTTTCTCACAAATTCTCAACTTATGCATGACATTAACCAATTCATTGTTTATCTTTGGAATAATGTTTTCAGAATAAGAAACTAGTTGTTCAAAATCTTCCTTACTAGGTAGCTTTTCTAACTTAGTTTCAAATTTATCCTTTGATGAAGCAAGTGCTATTGTGGTGTCTTCCAACTTTTTCTTGCTACCCACAAAGCTACCAAAAATCCTTCTAAGTGTCATGGCTGCACAAGGTGGTGTTGACAAGACAAAACTTCCACCTGTAGCCCATCTAAAGCATTTTGATACCAAGGATCTATTCCATAATAGAAATAAAGATTTAGCTTTTCATCTTCACAAGGTGTAGGATCTTCATAATGCATCCTATTAATTCTTACCCAAGCATCTTTTAATGTTTCACCATGATATTGTTTAAAACTAGAAACAGAATTCCTAGAGAACTCCCTCCTTGTTTGTTTCCAAGCACCATGATAGCAAGTTTTTTTTGGTATTTTTAATTTTTTATGCAAAACTGAAATAAATATGATATGATATGCAATGACACTAACAAAACAAATAAATTGCTTTGTAAGTAAAGATGGATAAGATGGTGCTCACGTAGGTGCAACCTCCCAAGCTTAGGTGTTAGCACAAGTTGGTGACGTTGACTTTGTGTGTGAGATGAATGCGATGATGCACACCCTTGGATAAATCTCTCAGCTACGATTCCCGGCAACGGCGCCAGAAAACGTCTTGATGTCCCGAAGAGCAAGGCTTTGACCTGCAAAATAAACGGGATTAGGTTGAGACTCCAAGTGCAGAGTGTATAGTAAGTGGAAGACAGTTTTCCCCACGAGGGGTGACTCGAGGGTTTAATATCGAACTCTCGGGGAATCTGAAGTGGTAGATTTATTCTTATCCTTCTTTTGGTTACCTACAAAACAAGGTTAGATGTTTTGGTCCTCAACCTCACCTGTGGTTGTCAAGCACAAGGTGTAAGAATGATATCAGGATAGTTATGCAATGCAAACAAGAAATAAATATGCAATGATGGTGGATGCAATGATAAATGATATTTTTGGGTTTTTGAATGATGTATGCAAGATGAAAAGTATTTTTGTATTTTCGGATTTAATGATGGCTGAAAATAGAAAAGTGGTATATGGTGTTGGAAAGGTGTTTCTTATGATTAAAAATGGACTGGGGTTCATGGTTTCACAAATGCACTCTCTCTTTATAAAGTGGTAGACAATGGAACACACAAGTTAACATATGAGATTGCAACACAGGGTTTGATAACAAGTTACTTAGATATATGGGCATCGTCCTAACATAGAGATCTTTTGGTTATTAACCTCTCTTATACACCAAGATGCGAACTAAATCATAACACCTCAGTAATTAAGATAACTCAGAGTATAGCATTAAGTATCATGACATGAAGTGAAAATAAGAACATGCTAGATCTAGTCATGGAGTAGTGGCAATGGTCACGCCCACATCCCCGGTAGCATGGTATTTTAGTTTATCCCTAGTGAGGTAACAAAGTAAGGTAAAGATACCAAAGTGGATCGCAGAACTTTCTCTCACGTTCACTGCACTAGCCCCCCCGTTACTCCAACTAATGCACACGTTCCCCCACACACGCTCTCATAAACATGCTTGATCAAAACAAGTAGACAAGAACGGGGTACATAATATGCATCTATACTCATAACTGAAACAAACATTGCAATCTCAAACATATATTAACTCATAAAGATCCACCACAAAGGTATTACAACGGTGACCGTAATCATGTTCAGCAGCTCATACGGTGCTAATTAGTGAAGCTCAAGAGAGGAGAGATACATAAGTTACTTCCACAAACCCATAGTCCAGAGGTGGACTACTCCCTCTTCATCATGGAGACGGTGGAGAAGTCGATGGAGAAGATGGAGACCACGCCGGCAGCGCCCCGCCGGAGTTTTCCCCCTCCAATCTGCAGCTCCTGATCTCCGTTTCGGTGTTTCTGTGTTTGTGCGGCGCTCCTTCCAGAGAACGTCGGGGGACCTTTTTTATAGGCGTTTTTAGGTCAAGACGATGTCGGTGGAGCGAAGATCGACGGCAACGGAGCCACGAGGCCAAACGGGTGGGCCCCACGCGGCCACAGTACCTGGCCGCGTGGGCCACCCCGTTGGGCCTCGGACCTCCGTTTGTTCGCTTCCTTCGCCCACAGGTCTTCTTCCTTCCAAATATTGACGCCCGTAAATTTCCAGGTGATTTCGTTGACGTTTGGGTCCCTGAAACATTAAAATAAGAAAACCGGGGTTTTCTGCCTGTGCAGGGTTAATTCCATAAAAATAGGAAATCATTGAATATTCCAAAATCATATAAAACATTGATATAACCCTTATATGATGCAAATATGATTGGAATATAAGCAATTAAAGTGCAAAGTTCATGTATGCATTTTACATGCATCA